>CAMITZ010000208.1:0-2500 GCA_946251845.1 Andrena fulva
GGTGGGCTTAGCTCTTCACGGGGCGGTCCAACTAATATCCCATCGCGGTGCTCTTCACTGAGTGTCGAGGTGGGCCGGTACGTTTACTTTGAACAAATTAGAGTGCTCAAAGCAGGCTACCTTCGCCTGAATACTGTGTGCATGGAATAATGGAATAGGACCTCGGTTCTATTTTGTTGGTTTTCGGAACCCCGAGGTAATGATTAATAGGGACAGATGGGGGCATTCGTATTGCGACGTTAGAGGTGAAATTCTTGGATCGTCGCAAGACGGACAGAAGCGAAAGCATTTGCCAAAAATGTTTTCATTAATCAAGAACGAAAGTTAGAGGTTCGAAGGCGATCAGATACCGCCCTAGTTCTAACCATAAACGATGCCAGCTAGCGATCCGCCGAAGTTCCTCCGATGACTCGGCGGGCAGCTTCCGGGAAACCAAAGCTTTTGGGTTCCGGGGGAAGTATGGTTGCAAAGCTGAAACTTAAAGGAATTGACGGAAGGGCACCACCAGGAGTGGAGCCTGCGGCTTAATTTGACTCAACACGGGAAACCTCACCAGGCCCGGACACCGGAAGGATTGACAGATTTATAGCTCTTTCTTGATTCGGTGGGTGGTGGTGCATGGCCGTTCTTAGTTGGTGGAGCGATTTGTCTGGTTAATTCCGATAACGAACGAGACTCTAGCCTGCTAAATAGACGTAACTTATGGTATCACGAAGGTCCCCGACTTCGGTCGGTGGGTTTTTACTACCAACGTACAAACAAATCTTCTTAGAGGGACAGGCGGCTTCTAGCCGCACGAGATTGAGCAATAACAGGTCTGTGATGCCCTTAGATGTTCTGGGCCGCACGCGCGCTACACTGAAGGAATCAGCGTGTTTTCCCTGGCCGAAAGGCCCGGGTAACCCGCTGAACCTCCTTCGTGCTAGGGATTGGGGCTTGCAATTATTCCCCATGAACGAGGAATTCCCAGTAAGCGCGAGTCATAAGCTCGCGTTGATTACGTCCCTGCCCTTTGTACACACCGCCCGTCGCTACTACCGATTGAATGATTTAGTGAGGTCTTCGGACTGGTGCGCGGCAATGTCTCGGCATTGCCGATGTTGCCGGGAAGATGACCAAACTTGATCATTTAGAGGAAGTAAAAGTCGTAACAAGGTTTCCGTAGGTGAACCTGCGGAAGGATCATTAACAAGGCTCAGAGAGCAAAAAAGCAAAAAGCTTGAATCGTAACTATGCAAAAACTAATATAAATGCGAACGCATTTATAAACAGATACCAAAAACTAAATGCGGATGCATTTAAACAGATACCAAAAACGAAATGCGAACGCATTTCTGTATATATTATAGCACCGCGTGGCACGGCTTACGCCGCGGAGGTCGCTACAGACGGAGAACCTGGTTTCTCACCGCGACGCTCCCGTCCGCTGCCATCGGTGAAGCGCAAAGAGCGAAGCGCGCCAGACCGCCAGACCGCGGCGCCCCCTCTATGAGAACGGGACGATAATACGAACGCAATCACGAGTGCGCTCGCGCGAGGTATCTCGAGAGGCCGTCGTTAACTGGATCGGGAAGCAAAACAAGACCCGTCGTTGCGATCGTGCCTCCGGTAATCCGCCGCCTCGTCGATTCGCGTTCACCTCGTATCGGAGGCGTGTGCCGCCGTGTTATATACACGATACTTACCGTCTGCGCGTGCGTCTGCGCGTGCGTCTGTACGCTCGTATCGAGAAAGGAGAGTCACTCGCGACCCAAGACGGGGACGAAAACGCACCGCAAGCGCCCCGAGTGGGGTTAAGTAAAGCGCGCGCGCGCGAGGAGAGGGCAGAGGAACGAGCCGCCGTCGAAGCCTCCTGTGCTTCGCGACGTTTCGCTCTCTCTCGACACGACGCTTCTTCCACTCGCATCCCGCTTCCTCAGTTTTGGTCGCGCTCTCCGAATAGAAGTCCTGTGACACGACGGACCCTCTCCTCGGAGAGGACCCGGCGGGTAACCTAGGGCGGCTCGCACATCGATCGCGTGGACGTGCGTCCCCGGTACCGCTCGCTCGCTCGCTCGATCGCGCCCCGATAGCCAAAAAAGGACCGGCTGTGAAGCTTCGATAGCGAAAGTCCGATTGGACCGATCGAAGCCGGCCGCGCGTCCGCTTTCGGGGGACTGCGACGACGATAGAGAGCGTGTGAGGAAGGGGACGCTGCCGCGTGCGGTGGCCCGCCCGCAGAGTACGCGATTACGGTTCTCGTATCCGTGTATCTCGAAGGTTTTTAAATGAATTTGTACGCTCGGCCGTCGGACGTGTCGCGCGGTGTTTCCGCGTTACGCTTCGACGGTTCCCGTCCTGGACACAAATCTCACACAGTGTCGTCAACGCTGGCGACGCCCGGACCTCCTTCGCGCGCTGGTTGGAGGCGCCACGGGCCTCGGCTTCATCCGAACCGAGAACAAAAGATATAACGAACATATTTAATAACACGATTACCCTGAACGGTGGATCACTTGGC
>CAMITZ010000208.1:7500-10000 GCA_946251845.1 Andrena fulva
ATCTTGGCGGCCATCTTGGACGCCAACTTGGTCGCTGCTCCCCTGCCGGCGCGGCGCTGTACCATGGCCAGCAACATGGACGACTCCACAGACCGCGAATCCCCCCCCACCCGCCAGAAGAAATCCCTCAGGAAGCGGAAAATTCCATCCGACCTCGAGTCTGACCGCTCCTCCGTCTCGGAATTCAAGGCACCGCGCAGACCCCCGAAGCAGAAAGTGAATCGTGCGGAAACCACTGCTGCTGCCCCTACCCCTACCCCCGTCCCCGCCACCACTCCCCCACGCGACGTCGACAGCGGATCCCAAGCACCCCCCACCTCTATTCAGGGCCTTAAGTCCAGTTCTGAGAAAACCTACAAGAAGGTACTCAATTTTCTCACTTCTCCGGAAAATGCGGCCGACCACGAGACCGTGGGCTTCGTCATGGCAAGCATCGGGAAATTCCAGGCCCTCTTAAACGAGTCCCTCCTCTACAGTAGCCGCCTTGAGGGTCGAATCGAGGCCCTCAGAGCAGAAAACATCGATCAGCGTCGCGTCGTTTCCAGCGCCGTTGAGAAATGCTCTAGCCAGCCCCCTCCCCATCGCCAAATGACTTTCGCGGAACGCGTCGGAGTTAAGTCCCGAGCGGCGTCGGCCTCCAACCTGAAGCAGGACCCACCAAACGTCGTTACAATAATTCCGAGCGACACCGCGGCCTATGAGAGCAGCGAAAAGACCAAGCTGGCCGTCCTGGAAATGATTTCCGCGAAAGCGGAAAAGCTGCAGGTCAGAAACGTCCGCAGAATCCAGGGCAACGGCATCCTCGTGGAGACGGCTAAGAAAAGCGATATTTCCGTGCTGGTCTCCAATGAGAAGCTGAAGGCAGCTGGTTTTGTCGTCGGGGCACCAGCCAAGAGGAGCCCTCGAGTCATTGTGTACGACGTCCCGAGGTCCGACAACGACACCGCAACGCTCGAGTCCATCTTCGAACAGAATGCGGAGGGGGTAGAGAAAGCCCTGCTGATGCAGGAATCCAGGCTGGCGTTCAAAACCGGTGACAGGGCTAGGGACTGCTGCAACTGGGTCCTAGAGGTTTCTAAAAAGGTAAGAAACATTTTGATAAATAAGGAACGCCTTTATATTGGTTGGCATTGCTGCAAGCTCCAGGATTACGTAGCAGCAACTCGCTGCTACAAATGCCACAGCTTCGGGCACACCACCAAATTCTGCAGGGCCGAGAAAGAATCCTGTGGCCATTGCGCAGAGCAAGGCCACTGCTTTAAGAACTGCCCGAACAGAAACAAACCTCCCACCTGCACTAACTGCAAAAAATCCGGGAAGCAATCCACCCACGCCGTCACCGACAAACAATGCCCAGCTTATACAGCCGCTGTAAACCAGGTCCTCTCTAGAACCGATTATGCCTACTAGGACCCCACTTGCCGAACACCGCCTCAAAATCGTACAGCTGAACATGCGTAGATCCAGAACCGTCACTTTAGAAGCGCAGAAACTATTAGAGGAAAAGAACATCGACATCCTCCTAATGCAGGAGCCCTATAACATCCGAGGGCGCTTCGTGGGCTTCAGTAGCGGTACCACGATAGTTTCGGGGGGCAACCCAGGAGACAACCTGATGGCGGGTATCGCGATTAATAACCGTGACCTTACAGTCCTCAAAATCGCGCACCTCAGTGACGCCCACTGCACATGCGCGGAAATCTCAGGCCCCTTCGGTTCAGTATATCTCGCCAGCATTTACTTTCAATGCTCCCACCAGATCGAACCATATTTAGATAAAATCCAGAAAATTGTCACCGAATTGCCTAGACAAAAATTAATAATCGCAGCAGACACCAACGCGAAATCGACCCTTTGGCACTGTAGATACAACGACGATCGCGGAGACATGCTCGAAGAGACTTTATCCCTTCTGGATCTAGCCGTTCTCAATGAGCCCGACAACCCACCAACGTCCATTTCCCACCTCGGTACATCAAACATCGATATCACGATGGCATCCGGGCCGGCCATTAACCTAGTCAGAAACTGGACCGTTCATGAATGCTGGACCTCCAGCGACCATAACGCCATCTCGTTTACTCTCAGCCCTTGCAACACCTCTCCGTACACGATCCGCCATCCCCGTTTCAAGACCACCAGAGCCAACTGGGCGAGATTCCAGGAATCGTTCTCCACTGAAATGAACCGCAACCCCACTCACCCCACGCCGACCACCACCTCGCTCGTCCAGAATTTCGCGGAAACGATCCAAAGTAATATCTTAGCTGCGTGTAATTCTTCTCTTAAGAAGAAACGCCCCTATGAAAAATCTGTCCCCTGGTGGACTGGGGAGCTAACCGATATGAAGAAACGAACCAATAAAGCCCGACGCGCGTTCCAATCAGAATTCGACCCAACCCTCAGACTAGACAAGAAAGCAAAATACCGTAAACTCAGAAGAAAATACACCGCAAGCATCTATAAAACCAGGCGAGAGAGCCTGCAGAATTTCGCCACA
>CAMITZ010000208.1:15000-20000 GCA_946251845.1 Andrena fulva
AAAACTCCAATCGCTCCGAAAATTTCAAAGTCCCGTCATATTTTAATCTTCGGAACAACCATTGATCCTTGTTCTCCGTTGCATTGCGAACGTATTACTCTAATGGTTCGACCACGGTCGTCGTGCTCGTTTTCGAGATAATCGCGAAAAACTCCGACCGCTCCGAAAATTTCAGTCCTTCGGCACCGTGGTCCGGCCGACCATCAAACTCGACCAATCCTCGAAACAACCATTGATCCTTGCTCTCCGTTGCATTGCGAACGTATTACTCTAATGGTTCGACCACGGTCGTCGTGCTCCTTTTCGAGATAATCGCGAAAAACTCCAATCGCTCCGAAAATTTCAAAGTCCCGTCATATTTTAATCTTCGGAACAACCATTGATCCTTGTTCTCCGTTGCATTGCGAACGTATTACTCTAATGGTTCGACCACGGTCGTCGTGCTCGTTTTCGAGATAATCGCGAAAAACTCCGACCGCTCCGAAAATTTCAGTCCTTCGGCACCGTGGTCCGGCCGACCATCAAACTCGACCAATCCTCGAAACAACCATTGATCCTTGCTCTCCGTTGCATTGCGAACGCATTACTCTAATGGTTCGACCACGGTCGTCGTGCTCGTTTTCGAGACAATCGCGAAAACCTCCGATCGCTCCGAAAATTTCAGTCCTTCGGCACCGTAGTCCGGCCGACCATCAAACTCGACCAATCCTCGAAACAACAACTGATCCTTGCTCTCCGTTGCATTGCGAACGCATTACTCTAATGGTTCGACCACGGTCGTCGTGCTCGTTTTCGAGACAATCGCGAAAACCTCCGATCGCTCCGAAAATTTCAGTCCTTCGGCACCGTAGTCCGGCCGACCATCAAACTCGACCAATCCTCGAAACAACAACTGATCCTTGCTCTCCGTTGCATTGCGAACGTATTACTCTAATGGTTCGACCACGGTCGTCGTGCTCCTTTTCGAGATAATCGCGAAAAACTCCAATCGCTCCGAAAATTTCAAAGTCCCGTCATATTTTAATCTTCGGAACAACCATTGATCCTTGTTCTCCGTTGCATTGCGAACGTATTACTCTAATGGTTCGACCACGGTCGTCGTGCTCGTTTTCGAGATAATCGCGAAAAACTCCAATCGCTCCGAAAATTTCAAAGTCCCGTCATATTTTAATCTTCGGAACAACCATTGATCCTTGTTCTCCGTTGCATTGCGAACGTATTACTCTAATGGTTCGACCACGGTCGTCGTGCTCGTTTTCGAGATAATCGCGAAAAACTCCGACCGCTCCGAAAATTTCAGTCCTTCGGCACCGTGGTCCGGCCGACCATCAAACTCGACCAATCCTCGAAACAACCATTGATCCTTGCTCTCCGTTGCATTGCGAACGTATTACTCTAATGGTTCGACCACGGTCGTCGTGCTCCTTTTCGAGATAATCGCGAAAAACTCCAATCGCTCCGAAAATTTCAAAGTCCCGTCATATTTTAATCTTCGGAACAACCATTGATCCTTGTTCTCCGTTGCATTGCGAACGTATTACTCTAATGGTTCGACCACGGTCGTCGTGCTCGTTTTCGAGATAATCGCGAAAAACTCCGACCGCTCCGAAAATTTCAGTCCTTCGGCACCGTGGTCCGGCCGACCGCCAAACTCGACCAATCCTCGAAACAACCATTGATCCTTGCTCTCCGTTGCATTGCGAACGCATTACTCTAATGGTTCGACCACGGTCGTCGTGCTCGTTTTCGAGACAATCGCGAAAACCTCCGATCGCTCCGAAAATTTCAGTCCTTCGGCACCGTAGTCCGGCCGACCATCAAACTCGACCAATCCTCGAAACAACAACTGATCCTTGCTCTCCGTTGCATTGCGAACGCATTACTCTAATGGTTCGACCACGGTCGTCGTGCTCGTTTTCGAGACAATCGCGAAAACCTCCGATCGCTCCGAAAATTTCAGTCCTTCGGCACCGTAGTCCGGCCGACCATCAAACTCGACCAATCCTCGAAACAACAACTGATCCTTGCTCTCCGTTGCATTGCGAACGTATTACTCTAATGGTTCGACCACGGTCGTCGTGCTCCTTTTCGAGATAATCGCGAAAAACTCCAATCGCTCCGAAAATTTCAAAGTCCCGTCATATTTTAATCTTCGGAACAACCATTGATCCTTGTTCTCCGTTGCATTGCGAACGTATTACTCTAATGGTTCGACCACGGTCGTCGTGCTCGTTTTCGAGATAATCGCGAAAAACTCCAATCGCTCCGAAAATTTCAAAGTCCCGTCATATTTTAATCTTCGGAACAACCATTGATCCTTGTTCTCCGTTGCATTGCGAACGTATTACTCTAATGGTTCGACCACGGTCGTCGTGCTCGTTTTCGAGATAATCGCGAAAAACTCCGACCGCTCCGAAAATTTCAGTCCTTCGGCACCGTGGTCCGGCCGACCATCAAACTCGACCAATCCTCGAAACAACCATTGATCCTTGCTCTCCGTTGCATTGCGAACGTATTACTCTAATGGTTCGACCACGGTCGTCGTGCTCCTTTTCGAGATAATCGCGAAAAACTCCAATCGCTCCGAAAATTTCAAAGTCCCGTCATATTTTAATCTTCGGAACAACCATTGATCCTTGTTCTCCGTTGCATTGCGAACGTATTACTCTAATGGTTCGACCACGGTCGTCGTGCTCGTTTTCGAGATAATCGCGAAAAACTCCGACCGCTCCGAAAATTTCAGTCCTTCGGCACCGTGGTCCGGCCGACCATCAAACTCGACCAATCCTCGAAACAACCATTGATCCTTGCTCTCCGTTGCATTGCGAACGCATTACTCTAATGGTTCGACCACGGTCGTCGTGCTCGTTTTCGAGACAATCGCGAAAACCTCCGATCGCTCCGAAAATTTCAGTCCTTCGGCACCGTAGTCCGGCCGACCATCAAACTCGACCAATCCTCGAAACAACAACTGATCCTTGCTCTCCGTTGCATTGCGAACGCATTACTCTAATGGTTCGACCACGGTCGTCGTGCTCGTTTTCGAGACAATCGCGAAAACCTCCGATCGCTCCGAAAATTTCAGTCCTTCGGCACCGTAGTCCGGCCGACCATCAAACTCGACCAATCCTCGAAACAACAACTGATCCTTGCTCTCCGTTGCATTGCGAACGTATTACTCTAATGGTTCGACCACGGTCGTCGTGCTCCTTTTCGAGATAATCGCGAAAAACTCCAATCGCTCCGAAAATTTCAAAGTCCCGTCATATTTTAATCTTCGGAACAACCATTGATCCTTGTTCTCCGTTGCATTGCGAACGTATTACTCTAATGGTTCGACCACGGTCGTCGTGCTCGTTTTCGAGATAATCGCGAAAAACTCCAATCGCTCCGAAAATTTCAAAGTCCCGTCATATTTTAATCTTCGGAACAACCATTGATCCTTGTTCTCCGTTGCATTGCGAACGTATTACTCTAATGGTTCGACCACGGTCGTCGTGCTCGTTTTCGAGATAATCGCGAAAAACTCCGACCGCTCCGAAAATTTCAGTCCTTCGGCACCGTGGTCCGGCCGACCATCAAACTCGACCAATCCTCGAAACAACCATTGATCCTTGCTCTCCGTTGCATTGCGAACGTATTACTCTAATGGTTCGACCACGGTCGTCGTGCTCCTTTTCGAGATAATCGCGAAAAACTCCAATCGCTCCGAAAATTTCAAAGTCCCGTCATATTTTAATCTTCGGAACAACCATTGATCCTTGTTCTCCGTTGCATTGCGAACGTATTACTCTAATGGTTCGACCACGGTCGTCGTGCTCGTTTTCGAGATAATCGCGAAAAACTCCGACCGCTCCGAAAATTTCAGTCCTTCGGCACCGTGGTCCGGCCGACCATCAAACTCGACCAATCCTCGAAACAACCATTGATCCTTGCTCTCCGTTGCATTGCGAACGTATTACTCTAATGGTTCGACCACGGTCGTCGTGCTCCTTTTCGAGATAATCGCGAAAAACTCCAATCGCTCCGAAAATTTCAAAGTCCCGTCATATTTTAATCTTCGGAACAACCATTGATCCTTGTTCTCCGTTGCATTGCGAACGTATTACTCTAATGGTTCGACCACGGTCGTCGTGCTCGTTTTCGAGATAATCGCGAAAAACTCCGACCGCTCCGAAAATTTCAGTCCTTCGGCACCGTGGTCCGACCGCCCAGCAAATTCGACCAATCCTCGAAAAAAACATTGATCCTTGTTTCCCGTTGCATTGCGAACGTATTACTCTAATGGTTCGACCACGGTCGTCGTGCTCCTTTTCGAGATAATCGCGAAAAACTCCAATCAGCTTCGAAAATTTCAAAGTCCCGAGAAATTATTTTCGAATGTTGTTTTGGACCGTGTATTTATCGTGTTAATGGTCGCGGCGATTGTTTATAACAATTCGTTCAGTCGGTTCACTCTTGGCCCCGGCGCCCTCTCCGCGGCTAAGTCCCAGCGTGCCAGGCGAACGGGCTGTTGTAGCGGCGGTTTACACCCATAAGCGCCCGTGCGTAAGGTACGGCGGCGCCGGCGTTCCGGCCGGCCGTTCGGTATCTATAAGGGAGAGCGACGGTCCGAGCGTCTCGGTCGGAGCAGCGTTGGGCGCGTGGCTATTCTATGACCTCGGTTGAGAAGCAGTCACCGCTCCTCGAGATTCTGTCTCGACTGTTCTTGCCGTGTTGCGTTTCGGATTTCTCCACACAGCATTACCACGGGTCGGTGTCTAAGACCGAATGGCCCTTATGTGGTGAGCGTCCAAAAGTGACGTTGGTGACACGTATGCACTTATGTGTATGCTTGTACGACCTCATGCATTCAACTCTTTATCCACGCAGATGGACGATTTAAACTTAACAAAACGCTAAGGAAGGCTAGCGTCGGGTACATATGAAGTATCGAACTAAAAGTTCGAACTTTGAAAGAGGGAGAAAGTAGATACAAACCCAAGAGGTGTCAGATCTCG
>CAMITZ010000208.1:22500-25000 GCA_946251845.1 Andrena fulva
GTAAGCGCGAGTCATAAGCTCGCGTTGATTACGTCCCTGCCCTTTGTACACACCGCCCGTCGCTACTACCGATTGAATGATTTAGTGAGGTCTTCGGACTGGTGCGCGGCAATGTCTCGGCATTGCCGATGTTGCCGGGAAGATGACCAAACTTGATCATTTAGAGGAAGTAAAAGTCGTAACAAGGTTTCCGTAGGTGAACCTGCGGAAGGATCATTAACAAGGCTCAGAGAGCAAAAAAGCAAAAAGCTTGAATCGTAACTATGCAAAAACTAATATAAATGCGAACGCATTTATAAACAGATACCAAAAACTAAATGCGGATGCATTTAAACAGATACCAAAAACGAAATGCGAACGCATTTCTGTATATATTATAGCACCGCGTGGCACGGCTTACGCCGCGGAGGTCGCTACAGACGGAGAACCTGGTTTCTCACCGCGACGCTCCCGTCCGCTGCCATCGGTGAAGCGCAAAGAGCGAAGCGCGCCAGACCGCCAGACCGCGGCGCCCCCTCTATGAGAACGGGACGATAATACGAACGCAATCACGAGTGCGCTCGCGCGAGGTATCTCGAGAGGCCGTCGTTAACTGGATCGGGAAGCAAAACAAGACCCGTCGTTGCGATCGTGCCTCCGGTAATCCGCCGCCTCGTCGATTCGCGTTCACCTCGTATCGGAGGCGTGTGCCGCCGTGTTATATACACGATACTTACCGTCTGCGCGTGCGTCTGCGCGTGCGTCTGTACGCTCGTATCGAGAAAGGAGAGTCACTCGCGACCCAAGACGGGGACGAAAACGCACCGCAAGCGCCCCGAGTGGGGTTAAGTAAAGCGCGCGCGCGCGAGGAGAGGGCAGAGGAACGAGCCGCCGTCGAAGCCTCCTGTGCTTCGCGACGTTTCGCTCTCTCTCGACACGACGCTTCTTCCACTCGCATCCCGCTTCCTCAGTTTTGGTCGCGCTCTCCGAATAGAAGTCCTGTGACACGACGGACCCTCTCCTCGGAGAGGACCCGGCGGGTAACCTAGGGCGGCTCGCACATCGATCGCGTGGACGTGCGTCCCCGGTACCGCTCGCTCGCTCGCTCGATCGCGCCCCGATAGCCAAAAAAGGACCGGCTGTGAAGCTTCGATAGCGAAAGTCCGATTGGACCGATCGAAGCCGGCCGCGCGTCCGCTTTCGGGGGACTGCGACGACGATAGAGAGCGTGTGAGGAAGGGGACGCTGCCGCGTGCGGTGGCCCGCCCGCAGAGTACGCGATTACGGTTCTCGTATCCGTGTATCTCGAAGGTTTTTAAATGAATTTGTACGCTCGGCCGTCGGACGTGTCGCGCGGTGTTTCCGCGTTACGCTTCGACGGTTCCCGTCCTGGACACAAATCTCACACAGTGTCGTCAACGCTGGCGACGCCCGGACCTCCTTCGCGCGCTGGTTGGAGGCGCCACGGGCCTCGGCTTCATCCGAACCGAGAACAAAAGATATAACGAACATATTTAATAACACGATTACCCTGAACGGTGGATCACTTGGCTCGTGGGTCGATGAAGAACGCAGCTAATTGCGCGTCAACGTGTGAACTGCAGGACACATGAACATCGACATTTCGAACGCACATTGCGGTCCACGGATACAATTCCTGGACCACGCCTGGCTGAGGGTCGTTATCGCATACAAAAGACTGCTTGCGTCGGTTCTCCGTATATAATATCATCCTCGCCGTCTCGCGTTTCCGACGATGTAACGCGTTTCGGAGTCGGGTCGATGGTACACGCGAGATACGCGACGTACGAGCGAAAGTTGGGCCGTTCGTCGGTGTTTGCCACGGCTCGCGTGAAGCGTGTACTCTCTATCTCTCTCCCGTGCGAGAAGCAGAGAGAGGCGAATGTGATGAGAATGATCGTGCGGACTCGCGTGCGTGCTTTCACGGCGTCGCGCGTCGTTGTTTTACAACGACCGCCCGTGTGCTTGGCACCGCTCCCTGGATCATCACACACAGAGCAGCCTCTCCGCTCGCACCGGGGTGAGTGTGTAGATTTGACTTCACGTTCCGCGCGAGATCTTCTACCGTGCTCCCGACGTCGCCTGAAATGAAAAATTTGTCCTGAGAAAGAGACCGAAAAGAAGAAGGGGAGAGCAGCGAGAGATGATAGAGAAGAGAGGAAAGAGCAGTGCGCGGCATATCGTGCGCCGATCGATCTATATCGTCGGGTTCACGCGGCCCCAGGGATTTTATAAAGAGGAGGGTCGTCGTTGACAAGTGAGAAGTGTTGTCAGTCAATCTCTATATAACACCGAGGGCACAACACACACTCGTTCTTCGGGACGCCGTGAAGATCCAAGGGTCTACAATGAGAAAATAGAGGCGCTGTGCGGGATGATAAATAAACCACGCGTCAACAGGATATCGGGTCGATGTATTTCCCCGTAGTTGCGCGTGTCCTCGCCTAGCCCTATTATTCATTTTCTCCCTATGGCCACGTTCCGTCGACACACAAAAGAG
>CAMITZ010000208.1:27500-32500 GCA_946251845.1 Andrena fulva
TGACCGTCCTCCATGAAGCCCTGACGAGTAGGAGGGTCGCGGCGGTGTGCGCAGAAGGGTCTGGGCGTGAGCCTGCCTGGAGCCACCGTCGGTGCAGATCTTGGTGGTAGTAGCAAATACTCCAGCGAGGCCCTGGAGGACTGACGTGGAGAAGGGTTTCGTGTGAACAGCCGTTGCACACGAGTCAGTCGATCCTAAGCCCTAAGAGAAATCCTATGCAGATGTGGTGTCCTAAAACAGAGTTTTATTTGAGAGACACACACCCGTTGGGCGAAAGGGAATCCGGTTCCTATTCCGGAACCCGGTAGCGGAACCGCAAACCATTCGGGCCCTCGTAAGAGTGTTCGTCGTCGGGGTAACCCAAAATGACCTGGAGACGCCGTCGGGAGATCCGGGAAGAGTTTTCTTTTCTGTATAAGCGTTCGAGTTCCCTGGAAACCTCTAGCAGGGAGATAGGGTTTGGAACGCGAAGAGCACCGCAGTTGCGGCGGTGTCCGGATCTTCCCCTCGGACCTTGAAAATCCAGGAGAGGGCCACGTGGAGGTGTCGCGCCGGTTCGTACCCATATCCGCAGCAGGTCTCCAAGGTAAAGAGCCTCTAGTCGATAGATTAATGTAGGTAAGGGAAGTCGGCAAATTGGATCCGTAACTTCGGAATAAGGATTGGCTCTGAGGAGCGGGGCGTGTCGGGCTTGGTTGGGAAACGGGTTTGGTTGACGAGCCGGGCCTGGGTGAGGTGAACGGTCGGGATTTCGGTCTCGCATCCGGGATCCGAGCTCGGTCCCGTGCCATCGCCTCCCGCGGATCTTCCTTGCTGCGAGGCTTCCGTGTCGGTTTCACCGTCGTGGTCGTCCTCTTCGGCCGCCATTCAACGCTCAGCTCAGAACTGGCACGGACTAGGGGAATCCGACTGTCTAATTAAAACAAAGCATTGCGATGGCCCCCGAGGGTGTTGACGCAATGTGATTTCTGCCCAGTGCTCTGAATGTCAACGTGAAGAAATTCAAAAAAGCGCGGGTAAACGGCGGGAGTAACTATGACTCTCTTAAGGTAGCCAAATGCCTCGTCATCTAATTAGTGACGCGCATGAATGGATTAACGAGATTCCCTCTGTCCCTATCTACTGGACTGGTCGGCCATCTTGGATCGGGAACGGACGCGCCTCGTGACGCTCCACAGTTTTCGGTTCTTTTAGTCGGTTTATTCCCAGTTAATTTTCGTTCCGAGTGTTTCCTCGTGACGCGCTAGTGACTGCGAACATTTCGTGATATTAGGAAGTGCGATACCTGTGCTGGAACCCCAGAAATTGCCGAAAGTCGAGATAGCGTCGGTTGGCGGCGTCGCTCGACTCGCGCCATATACGAGTTCGTGTATATCTTTCCAGCGCGTCGCTTCATTGCCTAACCCCCAATTGCCCGCGTGCAGGCCCGTGTACCGAATAGTTAGACAGTTTCAGAATTAGAATCAACCACTTCTTAAAGGCGTTATCGCAATTTATCCGTACTTTTTGACAGCTGTAGGTTAGGGCGGCCATCTTGGCGGCCATCTTGGACGCCAACTTGGTCGCTGCTCCCCTGCCGGCGCGGCGCTGTACCATGGCCAGCAACATGGACGACTCCACAGACCGCGAATCCCCCCCCACCCGCCAGAAGAAATCCCTCAGGAAGCGGAAAATTCCATCCGACCTCGAGTCTGACCGCTCCTCCGTCTCGGAATTCAAGGCACCGCGCAGACCCCCGAAGCAGAAAGTGAATCGTGCGGAAACCACTGCTGCTGCCCCTACCCCTACCCCCGTCCCCGCCACCACTCCCCCACGCGACGTCGACAGCGGATCCCAAGCACCCCCCACCTCTATTCAGGGCCTTAAGTCCAGTTCTGAGAAAACCTACAAGAAGGTACTCAATTTTCTCACTTCTCCGGAAAATGCGGCCGACCACGAGACCGTGGGCTTCGTCATGGCAAGCATCGGGAAATTCCAGGCCCTCTTAAACGAGTCCCTCCTCTACAGTAGCCGCCTTGAGGGTCGAATCGAGGCCCTCAGAGCAGAAAACATCGATCAGCGTCGCGTCGTTTCCAGCGCCGTTGAGAAATGCTCTAGCCAGCCCCCTCCCCATCGCCAAATGACTTTCGCGGAACGCGTCGGAGTTAAGTCCCGAGCGGCGTCGGCCTCCAACCTGAAGCAGGACCCACCAAACGTCGTTACAATAATTCCGAGCGACACCGCGGCCTATGAGAGCAGCGAAAAGACCAAGCTGGCCGTCCTGGAAATGATTTCCGCGAAAGCGGAAAAGCTGCAGGTCAGAAACGTCCGCAGAATCCAGGGCAACGGCATCCTCGTGGAGACGGCTAAGAAAAGCGATATTTCCGTGCTGGTCTCCAATGAGAAGCTGAAGGCAGCTGGTTTTGTCGTCGGGGCACCAGCCAAGAGGAGCCCTCGAGTCATTGTGTACGACGTCCCGAGGTCCGACAACGACACCGCAACGCTCGAGTCCATCTTCGAACAGAATGCGGAGGGGGTAGAGAAAGCCCTGCTGATGCAGGAATCCAGGCTGGCGTTCAAAACCGGTGACAGGGCTAGGGACTGCTGCAACTGGGTCCTAGAGGTTTCTAAAAAGGTAAGAAACATTTTGATAAATAAGGAACGCCTTTATATTGGTTGGCATTGCTGCAAGCTCCAGGATTACGTAGCAGCAACTCGCTGCTACAAATGCCACAGCTTCGGGCACACCACCAAATTCTGCAGGGCCGAGAAAGAATCCTGTGGCCATTGCGCAGAGCAAGGCCACTGCTTTAAGAACTGCCCGAACAGAAACAAACCTCCCACCTGCACTAACTGCAAAAAATCCGGGAAGCAATCCACCCACGCCGTCACCGACAAACAATGCCCAGCTTATACAGCCGCTGTAAACCAGGTCCTCTCTAGAACCGATTATGCCTACTAGGACCCCACTTGCCGAACACCGCCTCAAAATCGTACAGCTGAACATGCGTAGATCCAGAACCGTCACTTTAGAAGCGCAGAAACTATTAGAGGAAAAGAACATCGACATCCTCCTAATGCAGGAGCCCTATAACATCCGAGGGCGCTTCGTGGGCTTCAGTAGCGGTACCACGATAGTTTCGGGGGGCAACCCAGGAGACAACCTGATGGCGGGTATCGCGATTAATAACCGTGACCTTACAGTCCTCAAAATCGCGCACCTCAGTGACGCCCACTGCACATGCGCGGAAATCTCAGGCCCCTTCGGTTCAGTATATCTCGCCAGCATTTACTTTCAATGCTCCCACCAGATCGAACCATATTTAGATAAAATCCAGAAAATTGTCACCGAATTGCCTAGACAAAAATTAATAATCGCAGCAGACACCAACGCGAAATCGACCCTTTGGCACTGTAGATACAACGACGATCGCGGAGACATGCTCGAAGAGACTTTATCCCTTCTGGATCTAGCCGTTCTCAATGAGCCCGACAACCCACCAACGTCCATTTCCCACCTCGGTACATCAAACATCGATATCACGATGGCATCCGGGCCGGCCATTAACCTAGTCAGAAACTGGACCGTTCATGAATGCTGGACCTCCAGCGACCATAACGCCATCTCGTTTACTCTCAGCCCTTGCAACACCTCTCCGTACACGATCCGCCATCCCCGTTTCAAGACCACCAGAGCCAACTGGGCGAGATTCCAGGAATCGTTCTCCACTGAAATGAACCGCAACCCCACTCACCCCACGCCGACCACCACCTCGCTCGTCCAGAATTTCGCGGAAACGATCCAAAGTAATATCTTAGCTGCGTGTAATTCTTCTCTTAAGAAGAAACGCCCCTATGAAAAATCTGTCCCCTGGTGGACTGGGGAGCTAACCGATATGAAGAAACGAACCAATAAAGCCCGACGCGCGTTCCAATCAGAATTCGACCCAACCCTCAGACTAGACAAGAAAGCAAAATACCGTAAACTCAGAAGAAAATACACCGCAAGCATCTATAAAACCAGGCGAGAGAGCCTGCAGAATTTCGCCACAGAGGTAGGCAATGCCAACCCCTGGGGCCCAGTCTACAAACTCCGCACCGGGAAAATCACGCCGCACAAAGCCCTCTCGACACCGATCACAGGCCTTATCCGCCTAAATACCTGGGAAGAGGCTGCACTTAATCTCCTTAACTTGCTGGTACCGGACGACAACGAGGACACCACGGAGGAGCAGAGGGAGAGGCGCGCGTTCAGCGCCTCTCCCCCTGCGTCCCTACCCGCCCCCGAATTCACGCTGTCGGAGGTGCAGGAGGCGATCTCCGGCCTCAAAAACGGGAAGGCCCCAGGGCTGGACCGGATTGAGGTCGAGGTAGTCAAAGCCTCGTTCGCGGCAGCACCCGAAACCTTTCTCACCCTGTTCAACGCATGCCTAAATACCGGCTGCTTCCCCAGGATCTGGAAAACTGGCTCAATCCGAACCCTCCTCAAGGGCCCCGATCGCGACGAGTCTTGCGCCAGCTCGTACCGACCCATATGTCTCCTCCCAGTACTAGGCAAATCTTTCGAGAAACTCCTCCTAAATCGCCTCCGACCCGTTCTCCTCGATCCACAATTCTCATCTAACCGCCAGTTCGGTTTTAAACAAGGTCTCTCCACCGAGGACGCCATTATTAAGATGAAGGAGGTCGCGGCATCACGCCCCGAGAAGTACGTCCTCGCGATGCTTTTCGATATCAAGGGCGCGTTCGATAGTGTTTGGTGGCCGAGCATCCTCTCTCGATTAAAAGAGAGGGGCTGCCCGAGCAACATCTTTGGCGTTATGACGGACTACCTGAGCAGTCGGAGCGTTAAGCTTGTCGACGGGCATCGCGAGGTACAGAAGCGAGTCACGAGTGGCTGCCCCCAAGGCTCCCATCTCGGGCCCGGCCTATGGAACTTAGTTTTTGACGACCTGCTCTCCACACTGAAATCGAACGGATTCGAGGCTTTCGCGTACGCGGACGATCTCCTAATCATCATC
>CAMITZ010000208.1:37500-40000 GCA_946251845.1 Andrena fulva
TAATCGCGAAAAACTCCAATCGCTCCGAAAATTTCAAAGTCCCGTCATATTTTAATCTTCGGAACAACCATTGATCCTTGTTCTCCGTTGCATTGCGAACGTATTACTCTAATGGTTCGACCACGGTCGTCGTGCTCGTTTTCGAGATAATCGCGAAAAACTCCAATCGCTCCGAAAATTTCAAAGTCCCGTCATATTTTAATCTTCGGAACAACCATTGATCCTTGTTCTCCGTTGCATTGCGAACGTATTACTCTAATGGTTCGACCACGGTCGTCGTGCTCGTTTTCGAGATAATCGCGAAAAACTCCGACCGCTCCGAAAATTTCAGTCCTTCGGCACCGTGGTCCGGCCGACCATCAAACTCGACCAATCCTCGAAACAACCATTGATCCTTGCTCTCCGTTGCATTGCGAACGTATTACTCTAATGGTTCGACCACGGTCGTCGTGCTCCTTTTCGAGATAATCGCGAAAAACTCCAATCGCTCCGAAAATTTCAAAGTCCCGTCATATTTTAATCTTCGGAACAACCATTGATCCTTGTTCTCCGTTGCATTGCGAACGTATTACTCTAATGGTTCGACCACGGTCGTCGTGCTCGTTTTCGAGATAATCGCGAAAAACTCCGACCGCTCCGAAAATTTCAGTCCTTCGGCACCGTGGTCCGGCCGACCATCAAACTCGACCAATCCTCGAAACAACCATTGATCCTTGCTCTCCGTTGCATTGCGAACGTATTACTCTAATGGTTCGACCACGGTCGTCGTGCTCCTTTTCGAGATAATCGCGAAAAACTCCAATCGCTCCGAAAATTTCAAAGTCCCGTCATATTTTAATCTTCGGAACAACCATTGATCCTTGTTCTCCGTTGCATTGCGAACGTATTACTCTAATGGTTCGACCACGGTCGTCGTGCTCGTTTTCGAGATAATCGCGAAAAACTCCGACCGCTCCGAAAATTTCAGTCCTTCGGCACCGTGGTCCGACCGCCCAGCAAATTCGACCAATCCTCGAAAAAAACATTGATCCTTGTTTCCCGTTGCATTGCGAACGTATTACTCTAATGGTTCGACCACGGTCGTCGTGCTCCTTTTCGAGATAATCGCGAAAAACTCCAATCAGCTTCGAAAATTTCAAAGTCCCGAGAAATTATTTTCGAATGTTGTTTTGGACCGTGTATTTATCGTGTTAATGGTCGCGGCGATTGTTTATAACAATTCGTTCAGTCGGTTCACTCTTGGCCCCGGCGCCCTCTCCGCGGCTAAGTCCCAGCGTGCCAGGCGAACGGGCTGTTGTAGCGGCGGTTTACACCCATAAGCGCCCGTGCGTAAGGTACGGCGGCGCCGGCGTTCCGGCCGGCCGTTCGGTATCTATAAGGGAGAGCGACGGTCCGAGCGTCTCGGTCGGAGCAGCGTTGGGCGCGTGGCTATTCTATGACCTCGGTTGAGAAGCAGTCACCGCTCCTCGAGATTCTGTCTCGACTGTTCTTGCCGTGTTGCGTTTCGGATTTCTCCACACAGCATTACCACGGGTCGGTGTCTAAGACCGAATGGCCCTTATGTGGTGAGCGTCCAAAAGTGACGTTGGTGACACGTATGCACTTATGTGTATGCTTGTACGACCTCATGCATTCAACTCTTTATCCACGCAGATGGACGATTTAAACTTAACAAAACGCTAAGGAAGGCTAGCGTCGGGTACATATGAAGTATCGAACTAAAAGTTCGAACTTTGAAAGAGGGAGAAAGTAGATACAAACCCAAGAGGTGTCAGATCTCGATATGCCTAGCGCGCACATTACGTGCCAACTCGTTATGACCAGCATGGCACGGTCCGCGCTTTCCCGTTTGCTCAGCATGCACTTGTCCGCGCTATTACGTACATGACCAGCGTGAATGATACGCGCTTTGTCGATTTGTCCAGCGTGTAGTGGTCCGTGCTTCTACGGTGGATGCTAGCGTGCGTGTACTCCGTGCTTCCCGGTGGATGCAGCGGCACGCGTGATACGCGCTTTATCGAGCATCCGATGCCATCCTTATATTTATGAAGGAAATATAATGAATTTTGTCTGTAACTGAGATCTTTCTGTGAACGTATATATGAAAGGCACATATCCGATTAAAATTTTAGTCAGTGGAAAAATCGAAACGATATGATGCCTCGAAGTATGATATAATTGTGAAGGAGTGTGGAGAGAGAAAGGCACATATTATCCGAATTAGTCAGTGGAAAATCTAGGATATATATGGTGTCTGGAAGAGAAGGAGAGTGGAGAGAAAGGCACACCACGTATCATCCGAGGAGTTAGTCAGTGGAAAATCCTGGGTGTGATATGTTGGGTGTCTCTGGAGAGAAGTTATAAGGAGGAGAGGAGGCACATATCCGAGATAGAATTTGTGGAACAAATCGAGGATAGTGATGTGTCTAAAACTGCACGCTGTTGTGTATGTTTTATAAAATCAAAAATGAATGGGGCATCGTCGATCCGTCTCTAAAAG
>CAMITZ010000209.1:27500-30000 GCA_946251845.1 Andrena fulva
TCCTGAGGGAAACTTCGGAGGGAACCAGCTACTAGATGGTTCGATTAGTCTTTCGCCCCTATACCCAGTTCCGACGATCGATTTGCACGTCAGAATCGCTACGGACCTCCATCAGGGTTTCCCCTGACTTCGTCCTGACCAGGCATAGTTCACCATCTTTCGGGTCCCAACGTGTACGCTCTAGGTGCGCCTCTTCTCGCAATGAGAACGAGACGCCCCGGGAGTGCGAGGCCGCATCGTAACGCGGCCGATCCTCCCTCGGTCGACGCGAAGGTCGACCTTCACTTTCATTCCGCCTTTAGGTTTCTTTCTCCCAATGACTCGCGCACATGTTAGACTCCTTGGTCCGTGTTTCAAGACGGGTCCTGAGAGTACCCAAAGCAGTAGCGTCGCCGACCGGTAATTCGAAGCTTGGCCAGTCCAAGGACACCGCCTGCTAACAGCTGGCCAGGCCCGGGGACGGCACCAGGTCCGTGCCTCCGGGTAAGAACTGACCGGGCTTGCGGCGGGCCTGACGCACACACATTCGAAAATGGATTTTGGTTGCGGCCCGATACCGTCAGAGTACCGTCGCGCAGCCGGCCGGGCGGCCGAGGGTCTGTCGCGTGCTCTGGGAGCAACGAAACAGGCAACCGCTCGGGCCGTAGACCGACACGCAACGGGTCGCGACGTTCTACTAGGGGAGAAGTGCACGACTACGTGGCCGGAACATTCGCCGCCGGTGGTGTACCCTCGCTAATGGAACCACTAATGGTCCACACCCGGAGTATCGCGCACCGACGGGAGCCAGCCTCGTCGACGATGAATCTCCCCATTCGATCTTTTGGGTTTCTCAGGTTTACCCCTGAACGGTTTCACGTACTCTTGAACTCTCTCTTCAAAGTTCTTTTCAACTTTCCCTCACGGTACTTGTTCGCTATCGGTCTCGTGGTTGTATTTAGCCTTAGATGGAGTTTACCACCCACTTAGGGTTGCACTCTCAAGCAACCCGACTCTATGGAGAGATCCTCCCGAAACGCGTACCGGTCGCTACGGGCCTGGCACCCTCTGCGGGTAAGTGGCCCCATTCAAGATGGACTTGGACGCGGTGCGACGTCACGGGATAAACGGATCCTCCTGAACACTACAATTCCCTGCGGCGGAACCGCGGGATTCAGTGCTGGGCTAATTCCTGTTCGCTCGCCGCTACTAAGGAAATCCTTGTTAGTTTCTTTTCCTCCGCTTAGTAATATGCTTAAATTCAGCGGGTAATCTCGCCTACTCTGAGGTCGTCGTCAATCGTTTTATTATATATATATAAATAAATTTGTGCCACCAGAGAAAAAAAGGCTGAGAGAGGAGACCGTGAAACGGAGAGAAGATATTTTGGAGAAGCGCGCGCGCGCGCGCGCGCGCGCGCTGCCTCCGGAATTATAAAATCGTGCTCCCTCTTTTGGATATTATTGTACACCTCGAACGGGTCTCCCGGCGGGAGTACGGGGTGTGCGCGTATTGCGTATCATCCCCGTACACACATCCCGGCTCGTAGCCCGACGACGACGACGACGGATCGATGTGGATCGATCTCGTTTATTATATATATCCAGAGGTGCCATCGCACGATTCCAGAGGAAAGGTGTCTTTTCGTCGCGCACCGTCGATTCGATCCGTGAGACTCTCGCGGAACGAGCACCGGTTTTTACTTTAACGTCCGTCCGCTATATTAGCTTTGAGATTCCGCTGTCCCTCACACGCCGTGTGACTCGAGCAGAGGGAACCGCCGAAAAATAAGCTTTTCCGTGGACTGGACGACCGGTGAGACGCGCGGTGGTCTCGTACACGATCGACCAACAACGCGACAAAGACAATGTGGGGCGCGATCGGGGAGACTCGTTCTTCCATTCTACGAAGGAGAGTCTCTCCCTCTCTTGCACATTTCGCGCGGCATCAGCGCCTTTCGGTTCGTCAAAAGTTCCAGAATTCGCCCAGCCGCGCCAAGGAGGATTCCGGGGGTACAGAAACGTTTAGAGAAGCGACGAGTGGAGCAATCTCTCTTCATCGGATGTTTGGCGCAAACACTCTTTTGTGTGTCGACGGAACGTGGCCATAGGGAGAAAATGAATAATAGGGCTAGGCGAGGACACGCGCAACTACGGGGAAATACATCGACCCGATATCCTGTTGACGCGTGGTTTATTTATCATCCCGCACAGCGCCTCTATTTTCTCATTGTAGACCCTTGGATCTTCACGGCGTCCCGAAGAACGAGTGTGTGTTGTGCCCTCGGTGTTATATAGAGATTGACTGACAACACTTCTCACTTGTCAACGACGACCCTCCTCTTTATAAAATCCCTGGGGCCGCGTGAACCCGACGATATAGATCGATCGGCGCACGATATGCCGCGCACTGCTCTTTCCTCTCTTCTCTATCATCTCTCGCTGCTCTCCCCTTCTTCTTTTCGGTCTCTTTCTCAGGACAAATTTTTCATTTCAGGCGACGTCGGGAGCACGGTAGAAGA
>CAMITZ010000209.1:42500-47500 GCA_946251845.1 Andrena fulva
ATATGCCGCGCACTGCTCTTTCCTCTCTTCTCTATCATCTCTCGCTGCTCTCCCCTTCTTCTTTTCGGTCTCTTTCTCAGGACAAATTTTTCATTTCAGGCGACGTCGGGAGCACGGTAGAAGATCTCGCGCGGAACGTGAAGTCAAATCTACACACTCACCCCGGTGCGAGCGGAGAGGCTGCTCTGTGTGTGATGATCCAGGGAGCGGTGCCAAGCACACGGGCGGTCGTTGTAAAACAACGACGCGCGACGCCGTGAAAGCACGCACGCGAGTCCGCACGATCATTCTCATCACATTCGCCTCTCTCTGCTTCTCGCACGGGAGAGAGATAGAGAGTACACGCTTCACGCGAGCCGTGGCAAACACCGACGAACGGCCCAACTTTCGCTCGTACGTCGCGTATCTCGCGTGTACCATCGACCCGACTCCGAAACGCGTTACATCGTCGGAAACGCGAGACGGCGAGGATGATATTATATACGGAGAACCGACGCAAGCAGTCTTTTGTATGCGATAACGACCCTCAGCCAGGCGTGGTCCAGGAATTGTATCCGTGGACCGCAATGTGCGTTCGAAATGTCGATGTTCATGTGTCCTGCAGTTCACACGTTGACGCGCAATTAGCTGCGTTCTTCATCGACCCACGAGCCAAGTGATCCACCGTTCAGGGTAATCGTGTTATTAAATATGTTCGTTATATCTTTTGTTCTCGGTTCGGATGAAGCCGAGGCCCGTGGCGCCTCCAACCAGCGCGCGAAGGAGGTCCGGGCGTCGCCAGCGTTGACGACACTGTGTGAGATTTGTGTCCAGGACGGGAACCGTCGAAGCGTAACGCGGAAACACCGCGCGACACGTCCGACGGCCGAGCGTACAAATTCATTTAAAAACCTTCGAGATACACGGATACGAGAACCGTAATCGCGTACTCTGCGGGCGGGCCACCGCACGCGGCAGCGTCCCCTTCCTCACACGCTCTCTATCGTCGTCGCAGTCCCCCGAAAGCGGACGCGCGGCCGGCTTCGATCGGTCCAATCGGACTTTCGCTATCGAAGCTTCACAGCCGGTCCTTTTTTGGCTATCGGGGCGCGATCGAGCGAGCGAGCGAGCGGTACCGGGGACGCACGTCCACGCGATCGATGTGCGAGCCGCCCTAGGTTACCCGCCGGGTCCTCTCCGAGGAGAGGGTCCGTCGTGTCACAGGACTTCTATTCGGAGAGCGCGACCAAAACTGAGGAAGCGGGATGCGAGTGGAAGAAGCGTCGTGTCGAGAGAGAGCGAAACGTCGCGAAGCACAGGAGGCTTCGACGGCGGCTCGTTCCTCTGCCCTCTCCTCGCGCGCGCGCGCTTTACTTAACCCCACTCGGGGCGCTTGCGGTGCGTTTTCGTCCCCGTCTTGGGTCGCGAGTGACTCTCCTTTCTCGATACGAGCGTACAGACGCACGCGCAGACGCACGCGCAGACGGTAAGTATCGTGTATATAACACGGCGGCACACGCCTCCGATACGAGGTGAACGCGAATCGACGAGGCGGCGGATTACCGGAGGCACGATCGCAACGACGGGTCTTGTTTTGCTTCCCGATCCAGTTAACGACGGCCTCTCGAGATACCTCGCGCGAGCGCACTCGTGATTGCGTTCGTATTATCGTCCCGTTCTCATAGAGGGGGCGCCGCGGTCTGGCGGTCTGGCGCGCTTCGCTCTTTGCGCTTCACCGATGGCAGCGGACGGGAGCGTCGCGGTGAGAAACCAGGTTCTCCGTCTGTAGCGACCTCCGCGGCGTAAGCCGTGCCACGCGGTGCTATAATATATACAGAAATGCGTTCGCATTTCGTTTTTGGTATCTGTTTAAATGCATCCGCATTTAGTTTTTGGTATCTGTTTATAAATGCGTTCGCATTTATATTAGTTTTTGCATAGTTACGATTCAAGCTTTTTGCTTTTTTGCTCTCTGAGCCTTGTTAATGATCCTTCCGCAGGTTCACCTACGGAAACCTTGTTACGACTTTTACTTCCTCTAAATGATCAAGTTTGGTCATCTTCCCGGCAACATCGGCAATGCCGAGACATTGCCGCGCACCAGTCCGAAGACCTCACTAAATCATTCAATCGGTAGTAGCGACGGGCGGTGTGTACAAAGGGCAGGGACGTAATCAACGCGAGCTTATGACTCGCGCTTACTGGGAATTCCTCGTTCATGGGGAATAATTGCAAGCCCCAATCCCTAGCACGAAGGAGGTTCAGCGGGTTACCCGGGCCTTTCGGCCAGGGAAAACACGCTGATTCCTTCAGTGTAGCGCGCGTGCGGCCCAGAACATCTAAGGGCATCACAGACCTGTTATTGCTCAATCTCGTGCGGCTAGAAGCCGCCTGTCCCTCTAAGAAGATTTGTTTGTACGTTGGTAGTAAAAACCCACCGACCGAAGTCGGGGACCTTCGTGATACCATAAGTTACGTCTATTTAGCAGGCTAGAGTCTCGTTCGTTATCGGAATTAACCAGACAAATCGCTCCACCAACTAAGAACGGCCATGCACCACCACCCACCGAATCAAGAAAGAGCTATAAATCTGTCAATCCTTCCGGTGTCCGGGCCTGGTGAGGTTTCCCGTGTTGAGTCAAATTAAGCCGCAGGCTCCACTCCTGGTGGTGCCCTTCCGTCAATTCCTTTAAGTTTCAGCTTTGCAACCATACTTCCCCCGGAACCCAAAAGCTTTGGTTTCCCGGAAGCTGCCCGCCGAGTCATCGGAGGAACTTCGGCGGATCGCTAGCTGGCATCGTTTATGGTTAGAACTAGGGCGGTATCTGATCGCCTTCGAACCTCTAACTTTCGTTCTTGATTAATGAAAACATTTTTGGCAAATGCTTTCGCTTCTGTCCGTCTTGCGACGATCCAAGAATTTCACCTCTAACGTCGCAATACGAATGCCCCCATCTGTCCCTATTAATCATTACCTCGGGGTTCCGAAAACCAACAAAATAGAACCGAGGTCCTATTCCATTATTCCATGCACACAGTATTCAGGCGAAGGTAGCCTGCTTTGAGCACTCTAATTTGTTCAAAGTAAACGTACCGGCCCACCTCGACACTCAGTGAAGAGCACCGCGATGGGATATTAGTTGGACCGCCCCGTGAAGAGCTAAGCCCACCGGTAGGACGTACCACATAATGCCAGTTAAACACCGCGAGCGGTGAACCGACACTGTGACACACAGATTCAACTACGAGCTTTTTAACCGCAACAACTTTAATATACGCTATTGGAGCTGGAATTACCGCGGCTGCTGGCACCAGACTTGCCCTCCAATGGATCCTTGTTAAAGGATTTAAAGTGTACTCATTCCGATTACGGGGCCTCGGATGAGTCCCGTATCGTTATTTTTCGTCACTACCTCCCCGTGCCGGGAGTGGGTAATTTGCGCGCCTGCTGCCTTCCTTGGATGTGGTAGCCGTTTCTCAGGCTCCCTCTCCGGAATCGAACCCTGATTCCCCGTTACCCGTTACAACCATGGTAGGCGCAGAACCTACCATCGACAGTTGATAAGGCAGACATTTGAAAGATGCGTCGCCGGTGCTAGATGACCATGCGATCAGCACAAAGTTATTCAGAGTCACCAAAGCAAACGATGGGACGGACGGCAAACCATCCGCCACCGATTGGTTTTGATCTAATAAAAGCGTTCCTTCCATCTCTGGTCGGAACTCTGTTTTGCATGTATTAGCTCTAGAATTACCACAGTTATCCAAGTAAATGTGGGTACGATCTAAGGAACCATAACTGATTTAATGAGCCATTCGCGGTTTCACCTTAATACGGTATGTACTGAGACATGCATGGCTTAATCTTTGAGACAAGCATATGACTACTGGCAGGATCAACCAGGGAGCTTCGCGAAGCTTCCCTCTCTCTTCGAATTCACACACACTTTCGTGTTCTTTCCGTTCTCATCGCGTCGTCCGCTCTTTTAGAGACGGATCGACGATGCCCCATTCATTTTTGATTTTATAAAACATACACAACAGCGTGCAGTTTTAGACACATCACTATCCTCGATTTGTTCCACAAATTCTATCTCGGATATGTGCCTCCTCTCCTCCTTATAACTTCTCTCCAGAGACACCCAACATATCACACCCAGGATTTTCCACTGACTAACTCCTCGGATGATACGTGGTGTGCCTTTCTCTCCACTCTCCTTCTCTTCCAGACACCATATATATCCTAGATTTTCCACTGACTAATTCGGATAATATGTGCCTTTCTCTCTCCACACTCCTTCACAATTATATCATACTTCGAGGCATCATATCGTTTCGATTTTTCCACTGACTAAAATTTTAATCGGATATGTGCCTTTCATATATACGTTCACAGAAAGATCTCAGTTACAGACAAAATTCATTATATTTCCTTCATAAATATAAGGATGGCATCGGATGCTCGATAAAGCGCGTATCACGCGTGCCGCTGCATCCACCGGGAAGCACGGAGTACACGCACGCTAGCATCCACCGTAGAAGCACGGACCACTACACGCTGGACAAATCGACAAAGCGCGTATCATTCACGCTGGTCATGTACGTAATAGCGCGGACAAGTGCATGCTGAGCAAACGGGAAAGCGCGGACCGTGCCATGCTGGTCATAACGAGTTGGCACGTAATGTGCGCGCTAGGCATATCGAGATCTGACACCTCTTGGGTTTGTATCTACTTTCTCCCTCTTTCAAAGTTCGAACTTTTAGTTCGATACTTCATATGTACCCGACGCTAGCCTTCCTTAGCGTTTTGTTAAGTTTAAATCGTCCATCTGCGTGGATAAAGAGTTGAATGCATGAGGTCGTACAAGCATACACATAAGTGCATACGTGTCACCAACGTCACTTTTGGACGCTCACCACATAAGGGCCATTCGGTCTTAGACACCGACCCGTGGTAATGCTGTGTGGAGAAATCCGAAACGCAACACGGCAAGAACAGTCGAGACAGAATCTCGAGGAG
>CAMITZ010000209.1:55000-60000 GCA_946251845.1 Andrena fulva
CAGCGCCTCTATTTTCTCATTGTAGACCCTTGGATCTTCACGGCGTCCCGAAGAACGAGTGTGTGTTGTGCCCTCGGTGTTATATAGAGATTGACTGACAACACTTCTCACTTGTCAACGACGACCCTCCTCTTTATAAAATCCCTGGGGCCGCGTGAACCCGACGATATAGATCGATCGGCGCACGATATGCCGCGCACTGCTCTTTCCTCTCTTCTCTATCATCTCTCGCTGCTCTCCCCTTCTTCTTTTCGGTCTCTTTCTCAGGACAAATTTTTCATTTCAGGCGACGTCGGGAGCACGGTAGAAGATCTCGCGCGGAACGTGAAGTCAAATCTACACACTCACCCCGGTGCGAGCGGAGAGGCTGCTCTGTGTGTGATGATCCAGGGAGCGGTGCCAAGCACACGGGCGGTCGTTGTAAAACAACGACGCGCGACGCCGTGAAAGCACGCACGCGAGTCCGCACGATCATTCTCATCACATTCGCCTCTCTCTGCTTCTCGCACGGGAGAGAGATAGAGAGTACACGCTTCACGCGAGCCGTGGCAAACACCGACGAACGGCCCAACTTTCGCTCGTACGTCGCGTATCTCGCGTGTACCATCGACCCGACTCCGAAACGCGTTACATCGTCGGAAACGCGAGACGGCGAGGATGATATTATATACGGAGAACCGACGCAAGCAGTCTTTTGTATGCGATAACGACCCTCAGCCAGGCGTGGTCCAGGAATTGTATCCGTGGACCGCAATGTGCGTTCGAAATGTCGATGTTCATGTGTCCTGCAGTTCACACGTTGACGCGCAATTAGCTGCGTTCTTCATCGACCCACGAGCCAAGTGATCCACCGTTCAGGGTAATCGTGTTATTAAATATGTTCGTTATATCTTTTGTTCTCGGTTCGGATGAAGCCGAGGCCCGTGGCGCCTCCAACCAGCGCGCGAAGGAGGTCCGGGCGTCGCCAGCGTTGACGACACTGTGTGAGATTTGTGTCCAGGACGGGAACCGTCGAAGCGTAACGCGGAAACACCGCGCGACACGTCCGACGGCCGAGCGTACAAATTCATTTAAAAACCTTCGAGATACACGGATACGAGAACCGTAATCGCGTACTCTGCGGGCGGGCCACCGCACGCGGCAGCGTCCCCTTCCTCACACGCTCTCTATCGTCGTCGCAGTCCCCCGAAAGCGGACGCGCGGCCGGCTTCGATCGGTCCAATCGGACTTTCGCTATCGAAGCTTCACAGCCGGTCCTTTTTTGGCTATCGGGGCGCGATCGAGCGAGCGAGCGAGCGGTACCGGGGACGCACGTCCACGCGATCGATGTGCGAGCCGCCCTAGGTTACCCGCCGGGTCCTCTCCGAGGAGAGGGTCCGTCGTGTCACAGGACTTCTATTCGGAGAGCGCGACCAAAACTGAGGAAGCGGGATGCGAGTGGAAGAAGCGTCGTGTCGAGAGAGAGCGAAACGTCGCGAAGCACAGGAGGCTTCGACGGCGGCTCGTTCCTCTGCCCTCTCCTCGCGCGCGCGCGCTTTACTTAACCCCACTCGGGGCGCTTGCGGTGCGTTTTCGTCCCCGTCTTGGGTCGCGAGTGACTCTCCTTTCTCGATACGAGCGTACAGACGCACGCGCAGACGCACGCGCAGACGGTAAGTATCGTGTATATAACACGGCGGCACACGCCTCCGATACGAGGTGAACGCGAATCGACGAGGCGGCGGATTACCGGAGGCACGATCGCAACGACGGGTCTTGTTTTGCTTCCCGATCCAGTTAACGACGGCCTCTCGAGATACCTCGCGCGAGCGCACTCGTGATTGCGTTCGTATTATCGTCCCGTTCTCATAGAGGGGGCGCCGCGGTCTGGCGGTCTGGCGCGCTTCGCTCTTTGCGCTTCACCGATGGCAGCGGACGGGAGCGTCGCGGTGAGAAACCAGGTTCTCCGTCTGTAGCGACCTCCGCGGCGTAAGCCGTGCCACGCGGTGCTATAATATATACAGAAATGCGTTCGCATTTCGTTTTTGGTATCTGTTTAAATGCATCCGCATTTAGTTTTTGGTATCTGTTTATAAATGCGTTCGCATTTATATTAGTTTTTGCATAGTTACGATTCAAGCTTTTTGCTTTTTTGCTCTCTGAGCCTTGTTAATGATCCTTCCGCAGGTTCACCTACGGAAACCTTGTTACGACTTTTACTTCCTCTAAATGATCAAGTTTGGTCATCTTCCCGGCAACATCGGCAATGCCGAGACATTGCCGCGCACCAGTCCGAAGACCTCACTAAATCATTCAATCGGTAGTAGCGACGGGCGGTGTGTACAAAGGGCAGGGACGTAATCAACGCGAGCTTATGACTCGCGCTTACTGGGAATTCCTCGTTCATGGGGAATAATTGCAAGCCCCAATCCCTAGCACGAAGGAGGTTCAGCGGGTTACCCGGGCCTTTCGGCCAGGGAAAACACGCTGATTCCTTCAGTGTAGCGCGCGTGCGGCCCAGAACATCTAAGGGCATCACAGACCTGTTATTGCTCAATCTCGTGCGGCTAGAAGCCGTCTGTCCCTCTAAGAAGATTTGTTTGTACGTTGGTAGTAAAAACCCACCGACCGAAGTCGGGGACCTTCGTGATACCATAAGTTACGTCTATTTAGCAGGCTAGAGTCTCGTTCGTTATCGGAATTAACCAGACAAATCGCTCCACCAACTAAGAACGGCCATGCACCACCACCCACCGAATCAAGAAAGAGCTATAAATCTGTCAATCCTTCCGGTGTCCGGGCCTGGTGAGGTTTCCCGTGTTGAGTCAAATTAAGCCGCAGGCTCCACTCCTGGTGGTGCCCTTCCGTCAATTCCTTTAAGTTTCAGCTTTGCAACCATACTTCCCCCGGAACCCAAAAGCTTTGGTTTCCCGGAAGCTGCCCGCCGAGTCATCGGAGGAACTTCGGCGGATCGCTAGCTGGCATCGTTTATGGTTAGAACTAGGGCGGTATCTGATCGCCTTCGAACCTCTAACTTTCGTTCTTGATTAATGAAAACATTTTTGGCAAATGCTTTCGCTTCTGTCCGTCTTGCGACGATCCAAGAATTTCACCTCTAACGTCGCAATACGAATGCCCCCATCTGTCCCTATTAATCATTACCTCGGGGTTCCGAAAACCAACAAAATAGAACCGAGGTCCTATTCCATTATTCCATGCACACAGTATTCAGGCGAAGGTAGCCTGCTTTGAGCACTCTAATTTGTTCAAAGTAAACGTACCGGCCCACCTCGACACTCAGTGAAGAGCACCGCGATGGGATATTAGTTGGACCGCCCCGTGAAGAGCTAAGCCCACCGGTAGGACGTACCACATAATGCCAGTTAAACACCGCGAGCGGTGAACCGACACTGTGACACACAGATTCAACTACGAGCTTTTTAACCGCAACAACTTTAATATACGCTATTGGAGCTGGAATTACCGCGGCTGCTGGCACCAGACTTGCCCTCCAATGGATCCTTGTTAAAGGATTTAAAGTGTACTCATTCCGATTACGGGGCCTCGGATGAGTCCCGTATCGTTATTTTTCGTCACTACCTCCCCGTGCCGGGAGTGGGTAATTTGCGCGCCTGCTGCCTTCCTTGGATGTGGTAGCCGTTTCTCAGGCTCCCTCTCCGGAATCGAACCCTGATTCCCCGTTACCCGTTACAACCATGGTAGGCGCAGAACCTACCATCGACAGTTGATAAGGCAGACATTTGAAAGATGCGTCGCCGGTGCTAGATGACCATGCGATCAGCACAAAGTTATTCAGAGTCACCAAAGCAAACGATGGGACGGACGGCAAACCATCCGCCACCGATTGGTTTTGATCTAATAAAAGCGTTCCTTCCATCTCTGGTCGGAACTCTGTTTTGCATGTATTAGCTCTAGAATTACCACAGTTATCCAAGTAAATGTGGGTACGATCTAAGGAACCATAACTGATTTAATGAGCCATTCGCGGTTTCACCTTAATACGGTATGTACTGAGACATGCATGGCTTAATCTTTGAGACAAGCATATGACTACTGGCAGGATCAACCAGGGAGCTTCGCGAAGCTTCCCTCTCTCTTCGAATTCACACACACTTTCGTGTTCTTTCCGTTCTCATCGCGTCGTCCGCTCTTTTAGAGACGGATCGACGATGCCCCATTCATTTTTGATTTTATAAAACATACACAACAGCGTGCAGTTTTAGACACATCACTATCCTCGATTTGTTCCACAAATTCTATCTCGGATATGTGCCTCCTCTCCTCCTTATAACTTCTCTCCAGAGACACCCAACATATCACACCCAGGATTTTCCACTGACTAACTCCTCGGATGATACGTGGTGTGCCTTTCTCTCCACTCTCCTTCTCTTCCAGACACCATATATATCCTAGATTTTCCACTGACTAATTCGGATAATATGTGCCTTTCTCTCTCCACACTCCTTCACAATTATATCATACTTCGAGGCATCATATCGTTTCGATTTTTCCACTGACTAAAATTTTAATCGGATATGTGCCTTTCATATATACGTTCACAGAAAGATCTCAGTTACAGACAAAATTCATTATATTTCCTTCATAAATATAAGGATGGCATCGGATGCTCGATAAAGCGCGTATCACGCGTGCCGCTGCATCCACCGGGAAGCACGGAGTACACGCACGCTAGCATCCACCGTAGAAGCACGGACCACTACACGCTGGACAAATCGACAAAGCGCGTATCATTCACGCTGGTCATGTACGTAATAGCGCGGACAAGTGCATGCTGAGCAAACGGGAAAGCGCGGACCGTGCCATGCTGGTCATAACGAGTTGGCACGTAATGTGCGCGCTAGGCATATCGAGATCTGACACCTCTTGGGTTTGTATCTACTTTCTCCCTCTTTCAAAGTTCGAACTTTTAGTTCGATACTTCATATGTACCCGACGCTAGCCTTCCTTAGCGTTTTGTTAAGTTTAAATCGTCCATCTGC
>CAMITZ010000209.1:65000-70000 GCA_946251845.1 Andrena fulva
GAAAGCTGCAGTTTCTTTCTCCTACACCACTCCGATGCCGCGTTCACCGCGGCCTGGCCCCGCGCTCTGAGTTCCTCTCGCGAGTTCCCAGAGACGATGATCAGCACGTCGTCGGCGTAGGCAATGGCCTCGCATTGAAACTCCTCGGATGACAGCAAAACCAGCAGGTCGTCGAATATCAGGTTCCAGAAGCTGGGTCCTAGCATCGAGCCCTGCGGGCACCCCTCTGTAACGGATTTACTCACCGATTCCTGCTTTCCCATGATCTGCACGGACCTTTCGGAGAAGTAGCTGTCCACTAGACCATATAGGTTTCGCGGGCAGTCCCTCCTTTTCAGCTCGTACAGGACATTCGGCCACCATACGTTGTCGAACGCCCCCGAAATATCGAGGGCAATTGCGAGAACGTAACTCTCCTCGGCCTTACTCGCGACCACTTCGCGGAGTTTGACTATGGCGTCCTCCGTCGACCTTCCTGGACGGAAACCATATTGTCGGTCGGAGGACAGTCGATGGTCGAGGAGGAGTGGCGCAAGTCTCACAACCATCAGTCTCTCGAGCAATTTCCCAACCATTGACAGCAGGCAGATTGGACGATACGACTTCGGGCTGCTGCGATCTCGATCCGGTCCTTTGGGGATCGCGATAATGTTCCCGACCTTCCAGCGGGTCGGAAATACTCCCCAGTCGAGGCAGCCGTTGCAGAGTTTGAGGAGCTCCTCCCGGATGCATCCCCAGGACCGCTGGATTACCTCGACCTCGATCCTGTCCGGACCCGGGCATTTGCCTCTCCTGAGTCTCGATACCGCTGCACCCAGTTCCTCTTCGAGAAACGGTGGTGCAGCGTCCGTATCCGGTAGAACAGCTGCTTCGCGGCGGATCCACACTTGCTCTGGCGTTTCCTCGTGCGCCTCGTCATCTGGGACGAGGGCCCTCAGCAACGTCTCGGCGGTGGCCCTCCACGACGTCGTCTGTTCCCCGTCTGCAAGCACCAAAGATGAAACGGCCTCCTCGCTTCTTAGCTTCCCGAGCGCCGCTTTGGTTGCGACGCCCCATGGCTCCTTGTTCCCCTTTTTGGTGACAAACTGGCGCCACGTGCTGTTCTTCACGTTTGCCACCTTCTTCTTGTACACTCTCCTGAGGGCCTTCCATTCTTCTTTGTAGACTTCCTTTGTAGTTGGGTCCCTGGTCATCTGAAATTTATGCCGCGCCCGGTAGGACGCTCTCTTTAATTGTGTAAGTTCTCCCGTCCACCACGGCTTAGAACGATCATGCCATTTCTTGAGTGGTATTGCAGCGTCGCATGCGCTAGTCAGTACACTCTCGAGTTGCGCTGCCACACTCTCAACGTCCTCGGCGCAAAGAATTTGCGCGTTAGAGAGAGAGTGCTTCTCGCACATCAGGACTCGCTGGAACTTGTCCCATTTGGCATTTCTCGTGTTAAACCGTGGCTTCTGAAACGGCCTTCTAATACCACCACCACTGTCAAGGTCCATTCTGGTTTCGATGATCCTGTGGTCGCTGGAGGAACCGCTCTCGTGCACCTTCCAGGTACGCGCGAGCGGTATCGCTTCCCAGCTCACCAGCGTGACGTCGATGTTGGATGATCCCCGAGAATTCTGGAACGTGGTGGGTTGTTCCGGCTCATTCAGAACTAGCAGACCGTGCCGCGCGATTAGCTGCTCCAGCTCCTCGCCGCGACTGTCGGTTCTCCCACTGTGCCAGAGGAGCGATTTCGCATTCGCGTCCGCTCCAATGACCAGTATTCGTCCCTTGAGTCTCGTCACGATCCTGTCCAAGTGCTCCAGTCCAACTCCAATATCCACCGATGGTGGGAAGTATTGGCTCACCACGTATATTTCCGCGCCGTCAATAGAGACCTGGACGCAGACGCAATGCGTCGTGCACAGATCCGCGATTTCCAGCACGGTGAATCCTCGGTTACGGACGCAGATCGCCGCCCATGGCGGTTGACCCGCTTTCCCGCGCGATATCACCCTTGCACCGTTGCCGAATCCTGGTATGTGTCCATTGACGCTGTACGGCTCCTGCATCAGCAGGATGTCAGCGTCTAATTTCTCCATCTCAGACCGAACCTCGTGTGGTACTAATCTCGATCGCTGCATGTTGTGCTGCAGGATCTTGATTCCTCGTCCAGCCGTATAGTCGCCCTTAGCAATGGTATACCGTCCTGTTCACCGACTTCTCGAGAGCCTTCCGGTGCGCGGGGCATTCCTTGTCGGATGCTGCATGGCCCCCTTTCAATCCGAAGCGCCTGCAATTCACGCAGGCCGCGGCCTGTGTCTTCTTGGGGCACGTTTTAGCCCCATGCCCCTCCTCCGTGCAGTGGCTGCAGACCTCCTCCTTGTGTCTGCAGTGCTTGGCGATGTGCCCGAATCCTTGGCACTTGAAGCAACGACTCACTGCGAGAAAATCGCGCACCTTGCATGCGTTCCACCCGAGGAAAACTTTGTTCGCCTCGAGCAGCTTCTCCCGCAGCTTCGGCGAAACTTCTGCCACCCAGTTGGTCTCGTCGCTGTCCTTTCTTCCTGTCCTGAAACATAAAGAAAATTTTCCATCAGACTCCTCCCCTTCCATTACTTTCGCGTTCTGTTTTCGCAGGCTCGCGAGGATGTCCTTTTCCGTCATCTCTCTCGGGACGTCGAAAATTATCATCCTCGGGTTTTTGACGGTCGGTGTCCTAGTCCGCAGTCCGGCTTCCCTGAGCCTAGTGTTATCCACTAGCTCCTTCAGCGCCTCTGGTGTTGTGGTTTCCACGACAATACCATTGCCGTGGATTGGCTTAACCGCCTTCACCTGCATCCCCCTCTTGCGAGGGTTTACCAGGGTGAAGACAGCCTCGCGTGCCTCCTCGCTCGTTCCGATTTTCCCCTCCTCTGCGTCCGGGAAAATCATAACTACGTTCCTGGGTGGCCGGACTGCCGACGGCGACACCTTCGCCGAGGTCATTTTTACCCTGTCCGCATAGGACAAGGTGGCTGGTGTTTCCGCCTTCTTTGTCACCCTTTCCAGGCATCTCGTCGCCTGGAGAGATTTCTGGACGGCGCCGCTCAAGGCCCCCTCCGACTTCCTTGCCTGAGCGTTCGCCTGCTCCAGTTTCCCCTCCAGGAAACTACTCCTGAGAAGGGTCTCCTGCACCAAACCCCGCATCTCCTTGAAGCAGCGCAAGATAACCATTGCCTGCTCCTTGTTAACCTTTTTAACAGGATCCATGCAGTAAGCAAATATCCTGTCCTCGATTGCGCTGGCCGCCTCCTTGGTGGAGGCGGCGGTCCTCTCCTTCGTTGGTGCTGGTATGTCCTCCGTCTTTTTCCGGTTCGCTGCTGATGGTGGTGCCGTCTCCGCTGTCGTTTCCATCGCTTGTGGTGGTGCTGGTGCTGCCTCCTGCGTCTTCCGCATCTTCTTCTCCTCCTGCGGTGGTCCCGTGGGCTTCACTGGCGTGGTGCTCGCCTTCCTCTTTGCCGTCTTGGTTCCGACGGCTGTCGCGTTCTTCGATACCGGGATTCCGGTCACTGCCTTGAGCCGCGCCTTGGCCTCCTCCGCTCTGGGCGTCACGCTGGGCGCCATTGTCAGGCTGGGTTTCCCCACGCCTGTCCTCGGTGCGTGTGGTGGGGCGCTCCCCACACCTGTCCCTTTGTCCTCTTCCCGGGCGGCGTACCTGACCGACCGGCGGCCCAAGATGGCGGCGGTGACGTCAACCGCTTGGGTTTTTCCCACCGCTCGGCGCCGACGCCCTGGATGTTCTGCCTAAAACAGAAAAATACCGTGTCTCTCTTATTCTCAACTCGATTTGGTCGCTCTCGGCGTCATACAATTCGTTACGGCTAGTACTATATTCTACGCTGGGCGTGCGCGGATATCTACCACAGAAGTGGAGACACACGTCAAAGCCCACTTTCTCTCTGGAATTTACAATAAAATAATATTCCCGTCGCACTGCCACACAGCATTCACTCAGTCCTTGCACTCTTATAATTCTTTATACAGGGTACAGAGCAGACTACAGAACAGATTGCTCTCGTCCGAACTTAGCGCTGTCGCGGCCGACGCTTGGGTAGACCCAAGATGGCGGCGCGTCGGCGTCGCCAAAGTTTCGGATACTAAATCTATCCTAACTAACGCAATTATCGTCCAAAATAAATGGCGAATAGCTCCTTCTGTTCGTCTCGTCGCCCTGAGCTCACTGCCGCAGGCACTCACGCGTATCTCGCTCGGAAGCAGAGATATCGGGCAAAGACCCGCTCGGCCGAACCACGGACACGAAGATCGCAGATCTTGAAAAAGTTTCTGAAAAATTCCCGTTACGATCGGCACACAGTAAGCACAAACACGAAGAGAACACTCCTAACACGTGATTTGACTCGCGAAACTACACAGACTCTAAGCATAAATGCTAGAAATCCTCGGTAAATCCACGGCCGCGTCACTTCCCACGGTCACGACTCAGGTAGCAGCGGAGCGGTGCGAAGCACGTCCGTCCCCTTCGGCGGTCAGGTAGGAACTAGTAGATAGGGACAGAGGGAATCTCGTTAATCCATTCATGCGCGTCACTAATTAGATGACGAGGCATTTGGCTACCTTAAGAGAGTCATAGTTACTCCCGCCGTTTACCCGCGCTTTTTTGAATTTCTTCACGTTGACATTCAGAGCACTGGGCAGAAATCACATTGCGTCAACACCCTCGGGGGCCATCGCAATGCTTTGTTTTAATTAGACAGTCGGATTCCCCTAGTCCGTGCCAGTTCTGAGCTGAGCGTTGAATGGCGGCCGAAGAGGACGACCACGACGGTGAAACCGACACGGAAGCCTCGCAGCAAGGAAGATCCGCGGGAGGCGATGGCACGGGACCGAGCTCGGATCCCGGATGCGAGACCGAAATCCCGACCGTTCACCTCACCCAGGCCCGGCTCGTCAACCAAACCCGTTTCCCAACCAAGCCCGACACGCCCCGCTCCTCAGAGCCAATCCTTATTCCGAAG
>CAMITZ010000209.1:72500-75000 GCA_946251845.1 Andrena fulva
ATAAAATCGTGCTCCCTCTTTTGGATATTATTGTACACCTCGAACGGGTCTCCCGGCGGGAGTACGGGGTGTGCGCGTATTGCGTATCATCCCCGTACACACATCCCGGCTCGTAGCCCGACGACGACGACGACGGATCGATGTGGATCGATCTCGTTTATTATATATATCCAGAGGTGCCATCGCACGATTCCAGAGGAAAGGTGTCTTTTCGTCGCGCACCGTCGATTCGATCCGTGAGACTCTCGCGGAACGAGCACCGGTTTTTACTTTAACGTCCGTCCGCTATATTAGCTTTGAGATTCCGCTGTCCCTCACACGCCGTGTGACTCGAGCAGAGGGAACCGCCGAAAAATAAGCTTTTCCGTGGACTGGACGACCGGTGAGACGCGCGGTGGTCTCGTACACGATCGACCAACAACGCGACAAAGACAATGTGGGGCGCGATCGGGGAGACTCGTTCTTCCATTCTACGAAGGAGAGTCTCTCCCTCTCTTGCACATTTCGCGCGGCATCAGCGCCTTTCGGTTCGTCAAAAGTTCCAGAATTCGCCCAGCCGCGCCAAGGAGGATTCCGGGGGTACAGAAACGTTTAGAGAAGCGACGAGTGGAGCAATCTCTCTTCATCGGATGTTTGGCGCAAACACTCTTTTGTGTGTCGACGGAACGTGGCCATAGGGAGAAAATGAATAATAGGGCTAGGCGAGGACACGCGCAACTACGGGGAAATACATCGACCCGATATCCTGTTGACGCGTGGTTTATTTATCATCCCGCACAGCGCCTCTATTTTCTCATTGTAGACCCTTGGATCTTCACGGCGTCCCGAAGAACGAGTGTGTGTTGTGCCCTCGGTGTTATATAGAGATTGACTGACAACACTTCTCACTTGTCAACGACGACCCTCCTCTTTATAAAATCCCTGGGGCCGCGTGAACCCGACGATATAGATCGATCGGCGCACGATATGCCGCGCACTGCTCTTTCCTCTCTTCTCTATCATCTCTCGCTGCTCTCCCCTTCTTCTTTTCGGTCTCTTTCTCAGGACAAATTTTTCATTTCAGGCGACGTCGGGAGCACGGTAGAAGATCTCGCGCGGAACGTGAAGTCAAATCTACACACTCACCCCGGTGCGAGCGGAGAGGCTGCTCTGTGTGTGATGATCCAGGGAGCGGTGCCAAGCACACGGGCGGTCGTTGTAAAACAACGACGCGCGACGCCGTGAAAGCACGCACGCGAGTCCGCACGATCATTCTCATCACATTCGCCTCTCTCTGCTTCTCGCACGGGAGAGAGATAGAGAGTACACGCTTCACGCGAGCCGTGGCAAACACCGACGAACGGCCCAACTTTCGCTCGTACGTCGCGTATCTCGCGTGTACCATCGACCCGACTCCGAAACGCGTTACATCGTCGGAAACGCGAGACGGCGAGGATGATATTATATACGGAGAACCGACGCAAGCAGTCTTTTGTATGCGATAACGACCCTCAGCCAGGCGTGGTCCAGGAATTGTATCCGTGGACCGCAATGTGCGTTCGAAATGTCGATGTTCATGTGTCCTGCAGTTCACACGTTGACGCGCAATTAGCTGCGTTCTTCATCGACCCACGAGCCAAGTGATCCACCGTTCAGGGTAATCGTGTTATTAAATATGTTCGTTATATCTTTTGTTCTCGGTTCGGATGAAGCCGAGGCCCGTGGCGCCTCCAACCAGCGCGCGAAGGAGGTCCGGGCGTCGCCAGCGTTGACGACACTGTGTGAGATTTGTGTCCAGGACGGGAACCGTCGAAGCGTAACGCGGAAACACCGCGCGACACGTCCGACGGCCGAGCGTACAAATTCATTTAAAAACCTTCGAGATACACGGATACGAGAACCGTAATCGCGTACTCTGCGGGCGGGCCACCGCACGCGGCAGCGTCCCCTTCCTCACACGCTCTCTATCGTCGTCGCAGTCCCCCGAAAGCGGACGCGCGGCCGGCTTCGATCGGTCCAATCGGACTTTCGCTATCGAAGCTTCACAGCCGGTCCTTTTTTGGCTATCGGGGCGCGATCGAGCGAGCGAGCGAGCGGTACCGGGGACGCACGTCCACGCGATCGATGTGCGAGCCGCCCTAGGTTACCCGCCGGGTCCTCTCCGAGGAGAGGGTCCGTCGTGTCACAGGACTTCTATTCGGAGAGCGCGACCAAAACTGAGGAAGCGGGATGCGAGTGGAAGAAGCGTCGTGTCGAGAGAGAGCGAAACGTCGCGAAGCACAGGAGGCTTCGACGGCGGCTCGTTCCTCTGCCCTCTCCTCGCGCGCGCGCGCTTTACTTAACCCCACTCGGGGCGCTTGCGGTGCGTTTTCGTCCCCGTCTTGGGTCGCGAGTGACTCTCCTTTCTCGATACGAGCGTACAGACGCACGCGCAGACGCACGCGCAGACGGTAAGTATCGTGTATATAACACGGCGGCACACGCCTCCGATACGAGGTGAACGCGAATCGACGAGGCGGCG
>CAMITZ010000210.1:0-7500 GCA_946251845.1 Andrena fulva
CCCGTGACGTCGCACCGCGTCCAAGTCCATCTTGAATGGGGCCACTTACCCGCAGAGGGTGCCAGGCCCGTAGCGACCGGTACGCGTTTCGGGAGGATCTCTCCATAGAGTCGGGTTGCTTGAGAGTGCAACCCTAAGTGGGTGGTAAACTCCATCTAAGGCTAAATACAACCACGAGACCGATAGCGAACAAGTACCGTGAGGGAAAGTTGAAAAGAACTTTGAAGAGAGAGTTCAAGAGTACGTGAAACCGTTCAGGGGTAAACCTGAGAAACCCAAAAGATCGAATGGGGAGATTCATCGTCGACGAGGCTGGCTCCCGTCGGTGCGCGATACTCCGGGTGTGGACCATTAGTGGTTCCATTAGCGAGGGTACACCACCGGCGGCGAATGTTCCGGCCACGTAGTCGTGCACTTCTCCCCTAGTAGAACGTCGCGACCCGTTGCGTGTCGGTCTACGGCCCGAGCGGTTGCCTGTTTCGTTGCTCCCAGAGCACGCGACAGACCCTCGGCCGCCCGGCCGGCTGCGCGACGGTACTCTGACGGTATCGGGCCGCAACCAAAATCCATTTTCGAATGTGTGTGCGTCAGGCCCGCCGCAAGCCCGGTCAGTTCTTACCCGGAGGCACGGACCTGGTGCCGTCCCCGGGCCTGGCCAGCTGTTAGCAGGCGGTGTCCTTGGACTGGCCAAGCTTCGAATTACCGGTCGGCGACGCTACTGCTTTGGGTACTCTCAGGACCCGTCTTGAAACACGGACCAAGGAGTCTAACATGTGCGCGAGTCATTGGGAGAAAGAAACCTAAAGGCGGAATGAAAGTGAAGGTCGACCTTCGCGTCGACCGAGGGAGGATCGGCCGCGTTACGATGCGGCCTCGCACTCCCGGGGCGTCTCGTTCTCATTGCGAGAAGAGGCGCACCTAGAGCGTACACGTTGGGACCCGAAAGATGGTGAACTATGCCTGGTCAGGACGAAGTCAGGGGAAACCCTGATGGAGGTCCGTAGCGATTCTGACGTGCAAATCGATCGTCGGAACTGGGTATAGGGGCGAAAGACTAATCGAACCATCTAGTAGCTGGTTCCCTCCGAAGTTTCCCTCAGGATAGCTGGCACTCGCTCGTTCCTACGCGAACGTGTGCGAGTTTCATCTGGTAAAGCGAATGATTAGAGGCCTTGGGGCCGAAACGACCTCAACCTATTCTCAAACTTTAAATGGGTGAGATCTCTGGCTTGCTTGGATCATGAAGCCACGAGATTACAATTGAATCAGAGTGCCAAGTGGGCCAATTTTGGTAAGCAGAACTGGCGCTGTGGGATGAACCAAACGCAGAGTTAAGGCGCCTAAGTCGACGCTTATGGGATACCATGAAAGGCGTTGGTTGCTTAAGACAGCAGGACGGTGGCCATGGAAGTCGGAATCCGCTAAGGAGTGTGTAACAACTCACCTGCCGAAGCAACTAGCCCTGAAAATGGATGGCGCTGAAGCGTCGCGCCTATACTCCGCCGTCAGCGGCAAGTGGGGAGGGACGTGCCACCCGCTCGCGGGTGACCGTCCTCCATGAAGCCCTGACGAGTAGGAGGGTCGCGGCGGTGTGCGCAGAAGGGTCTGGGCGTGAGCCTGCCTGGAGCCACCGTCGGTGCAGATCTTGGTGGTAGTAGCAAATACTCCAGCGAGGCCCTGGAGGACTGACGTGGAGAAGGGTTTCGTGTGAACAGCCGTTGCACACGAGTCAGTCGATCCTAAGCCCTAAGAGAAATCCTATGCAGATGTGGTGTCCTAAAACAGAGTTTTATTTGAGAGACACACACCCGTTGGGCGAAAGGGAATCCGGTTCCTATTCCGGAACCCGGTAGCGGAACCGCAAACCATTCGGGCCCTCGTAAGAGTGTTCGTCGGGGTAACCCAAAATGACCTGGAGACGCCGTCGGGAGATCCGGGAAGAGTTTTCTTTTCTGTATAAGCGTTCGAGTTCCCTGGAAACCTCTAGCAGGGAGATAGGGTTTGGAACGCGAAGAGCACCGCAGTTGCGGCGGTGTCCGGATCTTCCCCTCGGACCTTGAAAATCCAGGAGAGGGCCACGTGGAGGTGTCGCGCCGGTTCGTACCCATATCCGCAGCAGGTCTCCAAGGTAAAGAGCCTCTAGTCGATAGATTAATGTAGGTAAGGGAAGTCGGCAAATTGGATCCGTAACTTCGGAATAAGGATTGGCTCTGAGGAGCGGGGCGTGTCGGGCTTGGTTGGGAAACGGGTTTGGTTGACGAGCCGGGCCTGGGTGAGGTGAACGGTCGGGATTTCGGTCTCGCATCCGGGATCCGAGCTCGGTCCCGTGCCATCGCCTCCCGCGGATCTTCCTTGCTGCGAGGCTTCCGTGTCGGTTTCACCGTCGTGGTCGTCCTCTTCGGCCGCCATTCAACGCTCAGCTCAGAACTGGCACGGACTAGGGGAATCCGACTGTCTAATTAAAACAAAGCATTGCGATGGCCCCCGAGGGTGTTGACGCAATGTGATTTCTGCCCAGTGCTCTGAATGTCAACGTGAAGAAATTCAAAAAAGCGCGGGTAAACGGCGGGAGTAACTATGACTCTCTTAAGGTAGCCAAATGCCTCGTCATCTAATTAGTGACGCGCATGAATGGATTAACGAGATTCCCTCTGTCCCTATCTACTAGTTCCTACCTGACCGCCGAAGGGGACGGACGTGCTTCGCACCGCTCCGCTGCTACCTGAGTCGTGACCGTGGGAAGTGACGCGGCCGTGGATTTACCGAGGATTTCTAGCATTTATGCTTAGAGTCTGTGTAGTTTCGCGAGTCAAATCACGTGTTAGGAGTGTTCTCTTCGTGTTTGTGCTTACTGTGTGCCGATCGTAACGGGAATTTTTCAGAAACTTTTTCAAGATCTGCGATCTTCGTGTCCGTGGTTCGGCCGAGCGGGTCTTTGCCCGATATCTCTGCTTCCGAGCGAGATACGCGTGAGTGCCTGCGGCAGTGAGCTCAGGGCGACGAGACGAACAGAAGGAGCTATTCGCCATTTATTTTGGACGATAATTGCGTTAGTTAGGATAGATTTAGTATCCGAAACTTTGGCGACGCCGACGCGCCGCCATCTTGGGTCTACCCAAGCGTCGGCCGCGACAGCGCTAAGTTCGGACGAGAGCAATCTGTTCTGTAGTCTGCTCTGTACCCTGTATAAAGAATTATAAGAGTGCAAGGACTGAGTGAATGCTGTGTGGCAGTGCGACGGGAATATTATTTTATTGTAAATTCCAGAGAGAAAGTGGGCTTTGACGTGTGTCTCCACTTCTGTGGTAGATATCCGCGCACGCCCAGCGTAGAATATAGTACTAGCCGTAACGAATTGTATGACGCCGAGAGCGACCAAATCGAGTTGAGAATAAGAGAGACACGGTATTTTTCTGTTTTAGGCAGAACATCCAGGGCGTCGGCGCCGAGCGGTGGGAAAAACCCAAGCGGTTGACGTCACCGCCGCCATCTTGGGCCGCCGGTCGGTCAGGTACGCCGCCCGGGAAGAGGACAAAGGGACAGGTGTGGGGAGCGCCCCACCACACGCACCGAGGACAGGCGTGGGGAAACCCAGCCTGACAATGGCGCCCAGCGTGACGCCCAGAGCGGAGGAGGCCAAGGCGCGGCTCAAGGCAGTGACCGGAATCCCGGTATCGAAGAACGCGACAGCCGTCGGAACCAAGACGGCAAAGAGGAAGGCGAGCACCACGCCAGTGAAGCCCACGGGACCACCGCAGGAGGAGAAGAAGATGCGGAAGACGCAGGAGGCAGCACCAGCACCACCACAAGCGATGGAAACGACAGCGGAGACGGCACCACCATCAGCAGCGAACCGGAAAAAGACGGAGGACATACCAGCACCAACGAAGGAGAGGACCGCCGCCTCCACCAAGGAGGCGGCCAGCGCAATCGAGGACAGGATATTTGCTTACTGCATGGATCCTGTTAAAAAGGTTAACAAGGAGCAGGCAATGGTTATCTTGCGCTGCTTCAAGGAGATGCGGGGTTTGGTGCAGGAGACCCTTCTCAGGAGTAGTTTCCTGGAGGGGAAACTGGAGCAGGCGAACGCTCAGGCAAGGAAGTCGGAGGGGGCCTTGAGCGGCGCCGTCCAGAAATCTCTCCAGGCGACGAGATGCCTGGAAAGGGTGACAAAGAAGGCGGAAACACCAGCCACCTTGTCCTATGCGGACAGGGTAAAAATGACCTCGGCGAAGGTGTCGCCGTCGGCAGTCCGGCCACCCAGGAACGTAGTTATGATTTTCCCGGACGCAGAGGAGGGGAAAATCGGAACGAGCGAGGAGGCACGCGAGGCTGTCTTCACCCTGGTAAACCCTCGCAAGAGGGGGATGCAGGTGAAGGCGGTTAAGCCAATCCACGGCAATGGTATTGTCGTGGAAACCACAACACCAGAGGCGCTGAAGGAGCTAGTGGATAACACTAGGCTCAGGGAAGCCGGACTGCGGACTAGGACACCGACCGTCAAAAACCCGAGGATGATAATTTTCGACGTCCCGAGAGAGATGACGGAAAAGGACATCCTCGCGAGCCTGCGAAAACAGAACGCGAAAGTAATGGAAGGGGAGGAGTCTGATGGAAAATTTTCTTTATGTTTCAGGACAGGAAGAAAGGACAGCGACGAGACCAACTGGGTGGCAGAAGTTTCGCCGAAGCTGCGGGAGAAGCTGCTCGAGGCGAACAAAGTTTTCCTCGGGTGGAACGCATGCAAGGTGCGCGATTTTCTCGCAGTGAGTCGTTGCTTCAAGTGCCAAGGATTCGGGCACATCGCCAAGCACTGCAGACACAAGGAGGAGGTCTGCAGCCACTGCACGGAGGAGGGGCATGGGGCTAAAACGTGCCCCAAGAAGACACAGGCCGCGGCCTGCGTGAATTGCAGGCGCTTCGGATTGAAAGGGGGCCATGCAGCATCCGACAAGGAATGCCCCGCGCACCGGAAGGCTCTCGAGAAGTCGGTGAACAGGACGGTATACCATTGCTAAGGGCGACTATACGGCTGGACGAGGAATCAAGATCCTGCAGCACAACATGCAGCGATCGAGATTAGTACCACACGAGGTTCGGTCTGAGATGGAGAAATTAGACGCTGACATCCTGCTGATGCAGGAGCCGTACAGCGTCAATGGACACATACCAGGATTCGGCAACGGTGCAAGGGTGATATCGCGCGGGAAAGCGGGTCAACCGCCATGGGCGGCGATCTGCGTCCGTAACCGAGGATTCACCGTGCTGGAAATCGCGGATCTGTGCACGACGCATTGCGTCTGCGTCCAGGTCTCTATTGACGGCGCGGAAATATACGTGGTGAGCCAATACTTCCCACCATCGGTGGATATTGGAGTTGGACTGGAGCACTTGGACAGGATCGTGACGAGACTCAAGGGACGAATACTGGTCATTGGAGCGGACGCGAATGCGAAATCGCTCCTCTGGCACAGTGGGAGAACCGACAGTCGCGGCGAGGAGCTGGAGCAGCTAATCGCGCGGCACGGTCTGCTAGTTCTGAATGAGCCGGAACAACCCACCACGTTCCAGAATTCTCGGGGATCATCCAACATCGACGTCACGCTGGTGAGCTGGGAAGCGATACCGCTCGCGCGTACCTGGAAGGTGCACGAGAGCGGTTCCTCCAGCGACCACAGGATCATCGAAACCAGAATGGACCTTGACAGTGGTGGTGGTATTAGAAGGCCGTTTCAGAAGCCACGGTTTAACACGAGAAATGCCAAATGGGACAAGTTCCAGCGAGTCCTGATGTGCGAGAAGCACTCTCTCTCTAACGCGCAAATTCTTTGCGCCGAGGACGTTGAGAGTGTGGCAGCGCAACTCGAGAGTGTACTGACTAGCGCATGCGACGCTGCAATACCACTCAAGAAATGGCATGATCGTTCTAAGCCGTGGTGGACGGGAGAACTTACACAATTAAAGAGAGCGTCCTACCGGGCGCGGCATAAATTTCAGATGACCAGGGACCCAACTACAAAGGAAGTCTACAAAGAAGAATGGAAGGCCCTCAGGAGAGTGTACAAGAAGAAGGTGGCAAACGTGAAGAACAGCACGTGGCGCCAGTTTGTCACCAAAAAGGGGAACAAGGAGCCATGGGGCGTCGCAACCAAAGCGGCGCTCGGGAAGCTAAGAAGCGAGGAGGCCGTTTCATCTTTGGTGCTTGCAGACGGGGAACAGACGACGTCGTGGAGGGCCACCGCCGAGACGTTGCTGAGGGCCCTCGTCCCAGATGACGAGGCGCACGAGGAAACGCCAGAGCAAGTGTGGATCCGCCGCGAAGCAGCTGTTCTACCGGATACGGACGCTGCACCACCGTTTCTCGAAGAGGAACTGGGTGCAGCGGTATCGAGACTCAGGAGAGGCAAATGCCCGGGTCCGGACAGGATCGAGGTCGAGGTAATCCAGCGGTCCTGGGGATGCATCCGGGAGGAGCTCCTCAAACTCTGCAACGGCTGCCTCGACTGGGGAGTATTTCCGACCCGCTGGAAGGTCGGGAACATTATCGCGATCCCCAAAGGACCGGATCGAGATCGCAGCAGCCCGAAGTCGTATCGTCCAATCTGCCTGCTGTCAATGGTTGGGAAATTGCTCGAGAGACTGATGGTTGTGAGACTTGCGCCACTCCTCCTCGACCATCGACTGTCCTCCGACCGACAATATGGTTTCCGTCCAGGAAGGTCGACGGAGGACGCCATAGTCAAACTCCGCGAAGTGGTCGCGAGTAAGGCCGAGGAGAGTTACGTTCTCGCAATTGCCCTCGATATTTCGGGGGCGTTCGACAACGTATGGTGGCCGAATGTCCTGTACGAGCTGAAAAGGAGGGACTGCCCGCGAAACCTATATGGTCTAGTGGACAGCTACTTCTCCGAAAGGTCCGTGCAGATCATGGGAAAGCAGGAATCGGTGAGTAAATCCGTTACAGAGGGGTGCCCGCAGGGCTCGATGCTAGGACCCAGCTTCTGGAACCTGATATTCGACGACCTGCTGGTTTTGCTGTCATCCGAGGAGTTTCAATGCGAGGCCATTGCCTACGCCGACGACGTGCTGATCATCGTCTCTGGGAACTCGCGAGAGGAACTCAGAGCGCGGGGCCAGGCCGCGGTGAACGCGGCATCGGAGTGGTGTAGGAGAAAGAAACTGCAGCTTTCAGCCGAGAAGACCGAGATGCTGTTGGTCAAGGGTGACCTCGACATACGGAGACCACCGACCATCCGCCTCAACGGTAGAGGCATCAAGATGCAACCTGCGATAAAGTACCTAGGAGTGCACCTCGAGAATGGCCTGAAAATGGACACGCATGTGCGGAAGGTCTCCGAGAAGTGTATGAATTTATTCAACTCTCTCGCGAGGATAGCCAAAGCGAACTGGGGACTGGGCTACGGGGCCCTCTATACACTGTATAGGGGTCTCTACGTGCCCATATCCACGTACGCGGCAGCCGCATGGTGTGACCTGCTA
>CAMITZ010000210.1:12500-15951 GCA_946251845.1 Andrena fulva
GTGTATTTATCGTGTTAATGGTCGCGGCGATTGTTTATAACAATTCGTTCAGTCGGTTCACTCTTGGCCCCGGCGCCCTCTCCGCGGCTAAGTCCCAGCGTGCCAGGCGAACGGGCTGTTGTAGCGGCGGTTTACACCCATAAGCGCCCGTGCGTAAGGTACGGCGGCGCCGGCGTTCCGGCCGGCCGTTCGGTATCTATAAGGGAGAGCGACGGTCCGAGCGTCTCGGTCGGAGCAGCGTTGGGCGCGTGGCTATTCTATGACCTCGGTTGAGAAGCAGTCACCGCTCCTCGAGATTCTGTCTCGACTGTTCTTGCCGTGTTGCGTTTCGGATTTCTCCACACAGCATTACCACGGGTCGGTGTCTAAGACCGAATGGCCCTTATGTGGTGAGCGTCCAAAAGTGACGTTGGTGACACGTATGCACTTATGTGTATGCTTGTACGACCTCATGCATTCAACTCTTTATCCACGCAGATGGACGATTTAAACTTAACAAAACGCTAAGGAAGGCTAGCGTCGGGTACATATGAAGTATCGAACTAAAAGTTCGAACTTTGAAAGAGGGAGAAAGTAGATACAAACCCAAGAGGTGTCAGATCTCGATATGCCTAGCGCGCACATTACGTGCCAACTCGTTATGACCAGCATGGCACGGTCCGCGCTTTCCCGTTTGCTCAGCATGCACTTGTCCGCGCTATTACGTACATGACCAGCGTGAATGATACGCGCTTTGTCGATTTGTCCAGCGTGTAGTGGTCCGTGCTTCTACGGTGGATGCTAGCGTGCGTGTACTCCGTGCTTCCCGGTGGATGCAGCGGCACGCGTGATACGCGCTTTATCGAGCATCCGATGCCATCCTTATATTTATGAAGGAAATATAATGAATTTTGTCTGTAACTGAGATCTTTCTGTGAACGTATATATGAAAGGCACATATCCGATTAAAATTTTAGTCAGTGGAAAAATCGAAACGATATGATGCCTCGAAGTATGATATAATTGTGAAGGAGTGTGGAGAGAGAAAGGCACATATTATCCGAATTAGTCAGTGGAAAATCTAGGATATATATGGTGTCTGGAAGAGAAGGAGAGTGGAGAGAAAGGCACACCACGTATCATCCGAGGAGTTAGTCAGTGGAAAATCCTGGGTGTGATATGTTGGGTGTCTCTGGAGAGAAGTTATAAGGAGGAGAGGAGGCACATATCCGAGATAGAATTTGTGGAACAAATCGAGGATAGTGATGTGTCTAAAACTGCACGCTGTTGTGTATGTTTTATAAAATCAAAAATGAATGGGGCATCGTCGATCCGTCTCTAAAAGAGCGGACGACGCGATGAGAACGGAAAGAACACGAAAGTGTGTGTGAATTCGAAGAGAGAGGGAAGCTTCGCGAAGCTCCCTGGTTGATCCTGCCAGTAGTCATATGCTTGTCTCAAAGATTAAGCCATGCATGTCTCAGTACATACCGTATTAAGGTGAAACCGCGAATGGCTCATTAAATCAGTTATGGTTCCTTAGATCGTACCCACATTTACTTGGATAACTGTGGTAATTCTAGAGCTAATACATGCAAAACAGAGTTCCGACCAGAGATGGAAGGAACGCTTTTATTAGATCAAAACCAATCGGTGGCGGATGGTTTGCCGTCCGTCCCATCGTTTGCTTTGGTGACTCTGAATAACTTTGTGCTGATCGCATGGTCATCTAGCACCGGCGACGCATCTTTCAAATGTCTGCCTTATCAACTGTCGATGGTAGGTTCTGCGCCTACCATGGTTGTAACGGGTAACGGGGAATCAGGGTTCGATTCCGGAGAGGGAGCCTGAGAAACGGCTACCACATCCAAGGAAGGCAGCAGGCGCGCAAATTACCCACTCCCGGCACGGGGAGGTAGTGACGAAAAATAACGATACGGGACTCATCCGAGGCCCCGTAATCGGAATGAGTACACTTTAAATCCTTTAACAAGGATCCATTGGAGGGCAAGTCTGGTGCCAGCAGCCGCGGTAATTCCAGCTCCAATAGCGTATATTAAAGTTGTTGCGGTTAAAAAGCTCGTAGTTGAATCTGTGTGTCACAGTGTCGGTTCACCGCTCGCGGTGTTTAACTGGCATTATGTGGTACGTCCTACCGGTGGGCTTAGCTCTTCACGGGGCGGTCCAACTAATATCCCATCGCGGTGCTCTTCACTGAGTGTCGAGGTGGGCCGGTACGTTTACTTTGAACAAATTAGAGTGCTCAAAGCAGGCTACCTTCGCCTGAATACTGTGTGCATGGAATAATGGAATAGGACCTCGGTTCTATTTTGTTGGTTTTCGGAACCCCGAGGTAATGATTAATAGGGACAGATGGGGGCATTCGTATTGCGACGTTAGAGGTGAAATTCTTGGATCGTCGCAAGACGGACAGAAGCGAAAGCATTTGCCAAAAATGTTTTCATTAATCAAGAACGAAAGTTAGAGGTTCGAAGGCGATCAGATACCGCCCTAGTTCTAACCATAAACGATGCCAGCTAGCGATCCGCCGAAGTTCCTCCGATGACTCGGCGGGCAGCTTCCGGGAAACCAAAGCTTTTGGGTTCCGGGGGAAGTATGGTTGCAAAGCTGAAACTTAAAGGAATTGACGGAAGGGCACCACCAGGAGTGGAGCCTGCGGCTTAATTTGACTCAACACGGGAAACCTCACCAGGCCCGGACACCGGAAGGATTGACAGATTTATAGCTCTTTCTTGATTCGGTGGGTGGTGGTGCATGGCCGTTCTTAGTTGGTGGAGCGATTTGTCTGGTTAATTCCGATAACGAACGAGACTCTAGCCTGCTAAATAGACGTAACTTATGGTATCACGAAGGTCCCCGACTTCGGTCGGTGGGTTTTTACTACCAACGTACAAACAAATCTTCTTAGAGGGACAGGCGGCTTCTAGCCGCACGAGATTGAGCAATAACAGGTCTGTGATGCCCTTAGATGTTCTGGGCCGCACGCGCGCTACACTGAAGGAATCAGCGTGTTTTCCCTGGCCGAAAGGCCCGGGTAACCCGCTGAACCTCCTTCGTGCTAGGGATTGGGGCTTGCAATTATTCCCCATGAACGAGGAATTCCCAGTAAGCGCGAGTCATAAGCTCGCGTTGATTACGTCCCTGCCCTTTGTACACACCGCCCGTCGCTACTACCGATTGAATGATTTAGTGAGGTCTTCGGACTGGTGCGCGGCAATGTCTCGGCATTGCCGATGTTGCCGGGAAGATGACCAAACTTGATCATTTAGAGGAAGTAAAAGTCGTAACAAGGTTTCCGTAGGTGAACCTGCGGAAGGATCATTAACAAGGCTCAGAGAGCAAAAAAGCAAAAAGCTTGAATCGTAACTATGCAAAAACTAATATAAATGCGAACGCATTTATAAACAGATACCAAAAACTAAATGCGGATGCATTTAAACAGATACCAAAA
>CAMITZ010000211.1:0-325000 GCA_946251845.1 Andrena fulva
GGGTCGTCCCCACGACCCCGGGACTATGTTGGCACGCCGCCGACTTGTCCGACGACTATAGGGTCGTCCCCACGACCCCGGGACTAGGTTGGCCCGCCGCCGACTTGTCCGACGACTATAGGGTCGTCACCACGACCCCGGGACTAGGGTGGCCCGCCGCCGCCTTGTCCGACGACTATAGGGTGGTCCCCACGACCCCGGGACTATGTTGGCCCGCCGCCGACTTGTCCGACGACTATAGGGTCGTCCCCAGGACCCCGGGACTAGATTGGCCAGCCGCCGACATGTTCGACGACTATGGGGTCGTCCCCACAACCCCGGGACTAGAGTGGCCCGCCACCGTCATGTCTGACGAGTATAGGGTCGTACCCACGACCCCGGGACTATGTTGGCCCGCCGCCGACTTGTCCGACGACTATAGGTTCGTCCCCACGACCCCGGGACTATGTTGGCCCGCCGCCGACTTGTCCGACGACTATAGGGTCGTCCCTCCCACCCCGGAACTAGGTTGGCCCGCCGCCGACTTGTCCGACGACTATAGGGTCGTCCCCACGACCCCGGGACTAGATTGGCCCGCCACCGACTTGTCCGACGACTATAGGGTCGTCCCCACGACCACGGGCCAAAGGTGCGCAGCCGCCGTCATGTCCGATGACTATAGGGTCGTCCCCACGACCCCGGGAATATATTGGCCCGCCACCGTCATGTCCGACGACTATAGGGTCGTCCCCACGACCCCGGGAATAGGTTGTCCCGCCGCTGACTTGTCCGACGACTATAGGGTCGTCCCCACGACCCCGGGAATAGATTGGCCCGCCACCGTCATGTCCGACGACTATAGGGTCGTCCCCACGACCCCGGGACTAGGTTGGCCCGCCACCATCATGTCCGACGACTATAGGGTCGTCCCCACGACCTCGGGACTAGGTTGGCCCGCGGCCGACTTGTCCGACGACTATAGGGTCGTCCCTGCCACCCCGGGACTAGGCTGGCAAGCCGCCGACATGTCCGACGACTATAGGGTCGTCTCCACGACCACGGGCCAAAGTTGCCAGGCGCCGAAATGTCCGACGACTATAGGGTCGTCCCAACGACCCCGGGACTACATTGGCCCGCCACCGTCATGTCCGACGACTATAGGGTCGTCTCCACGACCCCGGGACTAGGTTGGCCCGCGGCCGACTTGTCTGACGACTATAGGTTCGTCCGCACGACCCCAGGAGTAGATTGGCCCGCCACCATCATGTCAGACGACTATAGCGTCGGCCCCACGACCCCGGGACTAGGATGGCCGGCCGCCGACTTGTCCGACGACTATAGGGTCGTCCCCACGACCCCGGGACTAGGTTGGCCAACCGCCGACATGTCCGACGACTATAGGGTCGTCCCCACGACCCCGGGCCAAAGCTGGCCAGCCGCCGACATGTCCGACGACTATAGGGTCGTCCCCACGACCCCGGGACTAGATTGGCCCGCCACCGTCATGTCCGACGACTATAGGGTCGTCCCCACCACCCCGGGACTAGATTGGCCCGCCACCGTCATGTCCGACCACTATAGGGTCGTACGCACGACCCCGGGACTTGGTTGGCCCGCCGCCATCATATTCGACGACTACAGGGTCGTTCCCACGACCCCGGGACTAGGTTGACCAGCCGCCGACATGTCCGACGATTGTAGGATCGTTCCCACGACCCCGGGACTAGATTGGCCCGACACCGTCATGTCCGACGACTATAGCGTCATCCCCACGACCCCGGGACTTGGTTGGCCCGCCGCCGTCATGTCTGACGACTACAGGGTCGTCCCCACGACCCCGGGGCTAGGTTGGCCAGCCGCCGTCATGTCCGACGACTATAGGATCGTCCCAACGACCCCGGTACTAGGTTGGCCATCCGCCGTCATGTCCGACGACTATAGGGTCGTCCCCACGACCCCGGGACTTGGTTGGCCCGCCGCCGTCATGTCCGACGACTACAGGGTCGTCCCCACGACCCCGGGACTAGGTTGACCAGCCGCCGACATGTCCGACGATTGTAGGATCGTTCCCACGACCCCGGGACTAGATTGGCCCGCCACCGTCATGTCCGACGACTATAGGGTCGGTCCCACGACCCCGGGACTAGGTAGGCCAGCCGCCGAAATGTCCGACGACTGTAGGGACGTTCCCACGACCCCGGGACTAGATTGGCCCGCCACCGTCATGTCCGACGACTATAGGGTCGTCCCCACGACCCCGGGACTAGATTGCCCCGCCACTGTCATGTCCGACGACTATAGGGTCGTCCCAACGACCCCGGTACTAGGTTGGCCAGCCGCCGTCATGTCCGACGACTATAGGGTGCGTCCCCACGACCCCGGGACTAGATTGGCCCGCCACCGTCATGTCCGACGACTATAGGGTCGTCCCCACGACCCCGGGACTAGATTGCCCCGCCACTGTCATGTCCGACGACTATAGGGTCGTCCCACGACCCCGGGACTAGATTGACCCGCCACCGTCATGTCCGACGACTATAGGGTCGTCCCCACGAACCCGGGACTAGATTGGCCCGACACCGTCGTGTCCGACGACTATAGGGTCATCCCCACGACCCCGGGACTTGGTTGGCCCACCGCCGACATGTCCGACGACTATAGGGTCGTCCCCACGACCCCGGGACAAGGTTGGCCAGCCGCCGACATGTCCGACGACTATAGGGTCGTCCCCACGATCCCGGGACTAGGTTGGCCAGCCGCCGTCATGTCCGATGACTATAGGGTCGTCCCCACGACCACGGGTCTAGATTAGCCCGCCGCCGACATGTCCGACGACTATAGGGTCGTCCCCACGACCACGGGTCATAGTTGCCCAGCCGCCGACATGTCCGACGACTATAGGGTCGTCCCCACCACCACGGGCCATAGTTGCCCAGCCGCCGACATGTCCGACGACTATAGGGTCGTCCCCACGACCCCGGGACTAGATTAGCCCGCCACCGTCATTTCCGACGACTACAGGGTCGGTCCCACGACCCCGGGACTAGGTTGGCCAGCCGCCGAAATGTCCGACGACTGTAGGGTCGTTCCCACGACCCCGGGACTAGAATGGCCCGCCACCGTCATGTCCGACGACTATAGGGTCGTCCCCACGACCCCGGGACTACATTGGCCCGCCACCGTCATGTCCGACCACTATAGGGTCGTACGCACGACCCCGGGACTAGGTTGGCCAGCCGCCGAAATATCCGACGATTGTAGGGTCGTTCCCACGACCCCGGGACAAGATTGGCCCGCCACCGTCATTTCCGACGACTACAGGGTCGGTCCCACGACCCCGGGACTAGGTTGGCCAGCCGCCGAAATGTCCGACTACTGTAGGGTCGTTCCCACGACCCCGGGACTAGATTGGCCCGCCACCGTCATGTCCGACGACTACGGGGTCGTCCCCACGACCCCGGGACAAGGTTGGCCAGCCGCCGAAATGTCCGACGATTGTAGGATCGTTCCCACGACTCCGGGACTAGATTGGCCCGACACCGTCATGTCCGACAACTATAGGGTCGTCTCCACGACCACGGGCCATAGTTGCCCAGCCGCCGACATGTACGACGACTATAGGGTCGTCCCCACGACCCCGGGACTTGGTTGGCCCGCCGCCGTCTTGTCCGACAACTATAGGGTCGTCTCCACGACCACGGGCCATAGTTGCCCAGCCGCCGACATATACGACGATTATAGGGTCGTCCCCACGACCCCGGGACTAGATTGGCCCCCCACCGTCATGTCCGACGACTATAGGGTCGTCCCCACCACCCCGGGACTAGATTGGCCCGCCACCGTCATGTCCGACGAATATAGGGTCGTCCCCACGACCCCGGGACAAGGTTGGCCAGCCGCCGAAATGTCCGACGATTGTAGGGTCGTCCCCACCACCCCGGGACTAGATTGGCCCGCCACCGTCATGTCCGACGAATATAGGGTCGTCCCCACGACCCCGGGACAAGGTTGGCCAGCCGCCGAAATGTCCGACGATTGTAGGGTCGTCCCCACCACCCCGGGGCTAGATTGGCCCGACACCGTCATGTCCGACGATTGTAGGGTCGTTCCCACGACCCCGGGACAAGATTGGCCCGCCACCGTCATGTCCGACGACTATAGGGTCGTCTCCACGACCACGGGCCATAGTTGCCCAGCCGCCGACATATACGACGATTATAGGGTCGTCCCCACGACCCCGGGACTAGATTGGCCCCCCACCGTCATGTCCGACGACTATAGGGTCGTCCCCACCACCCCGGGACTAGATTGGCCCGCCACCGTCATGTCCGACGAATATAGGGTCGTCCCCACGACCCCGGGACAAGGTTGGCCAGCCGCCGAAATGTCCGACGATTGTAGGGTCGTCCCCACCACCCCGGGACTAGATTGGCCCGCCACCGTCATGTCCGACGAATATAGGGTCGTCCCCACGACCCCGGGACAAGGTTGGCCAGCCGCCGAAATGTCCGACGATTGTAGGGTCGTCCCCACCACCCCGGGGCTAGATTGGCCCGACACCGTCATGTCCGACGATTGTAGGGTCGTTCCCACGACCCCGGGACAAGATTGGCCCGCCACCGTCATGTCCGACGACTATAGGGTTGTACGCACGACCACGGGACAAGGTTGGCCCGCCGCCGACTTGTCCGACGACTATAGGGTAGTACCCACGATCCCGGGACTAGATTGGCCCGCCACCAACATGTCCGACGACTATAGGGTCGTCTCCACGACCCCGGGACTAGTTTGGTCCGCCGCCAACATGTCCGACGACAATAGGGTCGTCCCCACGACCCCGGGACTAGGATGACCCGCCGCCGACTTGTCCGACGACAATAGGGTCGTCCCCACGTCCCCGGGGCTAGATTGGCCCGCCACCGTCATGTCCGACGACTATAGGGTCGTCCCCACGACCCCGGGACTTGTCTGGCCCGCCACCGTCATGTCCGACGACTATAGGGTCGTCCCCACGACCCTGGGAATAGATTAGCCCGCCACCGTCTTGTCCAACGACTATAGGGTCGTCCCCACGACCCCGGTACTAGACTGGCCCGCCACCGTCATGTCCGACGAGTATAGGGTCGTACCCACGACGCCGGGACTAGATTGGCCCGTCACCGTCATGTCCGACGACTATAGGGTCGTCCCCACGACCCCGGGACTACATTGGCCCGCCACCGTCATGTCCGACCACTATAGGGTCGTACGCACGACCCCGGGACTAGGTTGGCCAGCCGCCGAAATATCCGACGATTGTAGGGTCGTTCCCACGACCCCGGGACAAGATTGGCCCGCCACCGTCATTTCCGACGACTACAGGGTCGGTCCCACGACCCCGGGACTAGGTTGGCCAGCCGCCGAAATGTCCGGCGACTGTAGGGTCGTTCCCACGACCCCGGGACTAGATTGGCCCGCCACCGTCATGTCCGACGACTATAGGGTCGTCCCCACGACCCCGGGACAAGGTTGGCCAGCCGCCGAAATGTCCGACGATTGTAGGATCGTTCCCACGACCCCGGGACTAGATTGGCCCGACACCGTCATGTCCGACGACTATAGCGTCATCCCCACGACCCCGGGACTTGGTTGGCCCGCCGCCGTCATGTCCGACCACTATAGGGTCGTACGCACGACCCCGGGACTAGGTTGGCCAGCCGCCGAAATGTCCGACGATTGTAGGATCGTTCCCACGACCCCGGGACTAGATTGGCCCGACACCGTCATGTCCGACGACTATAGCGTCATCCCCACGACCCCGGGACTTGGTTGGCCCGCCGCCGTCATGTCCGACAACTATAGGGTCGTCTCCACGACCACGGGTCATAGTTGCCCAGCCGCCGTCATGTCCGACAACTATAGGGTCGTCTCCACGACCACGGGTCATAGTTGCCCAGCCGCCGACATGTCCGACGACTATAGGGTCGTCCCCACCACCACGGGCCATAGTTGCCCAGCCGCCGACATATACGACGATTATAGGGTCGTCCCCACGACCCCGGGACTAGATTGGCCCGCCACCGTCATGTCCGACGACTATAGGGTCGTCCCCACCACCCCGGGACTAGATTGGCCCGCCACCGTCATGTCCGACGAATATAGGGTCGTCCCCACCACCCCGGGACTAGATTGGCCCGCCACCGTCATGTCCGACGAATATAGGGTCGTCCCCACGACCCCGGGACAAGGTTGGCCGGCCGCCGAAATGTCCGACGATTGTAGGATCGTTCCCACGACCCCGGGACTAGATTGGCCCGACACCGTCATGTCCGACGACTATAGGGTCATCCCCACGACCACGGGCCATAGTTGCCCAGCCGCCGACATGTCCGACGACTATATGGTCGTACGCACGGCCCCGGGACTAGATTGCCCCGCCACTGTCATGTCCGACGACTATAGGGTCGTCCCAACGACCCCGGTACTAGGTTGGCCAGCCGCCGTCATGTCCGACGACTATAGGGTCGTCCCCACGACCCCGGGACTAGATTGGCCCGCCACCGTCATGTCCGACGACTATAGGGTCGTCCCCACGACCACGGGCCATAGTTGCCCAGCCGCCGACATGTCCGACGACTATAGGGTCGTCCCCACGACCCCGGGACTAGATTAGCCCGCCACCGTCATTTCCGACGACTATAGGGTCGTCCCCACGACCCCGGGACTAGGTTGACCAGCCGCCGACATGTCCGACGACTGTAGGGTCGTTCCCACGACCCCGGGACTTGGTTGGCCCACCGCCGACATGTCCGATCACTATAGGGTCGTACGCACGACCCCGGGACTAGATTGCCCCGCCACTGTCATGTCCGACGACTATAGGGTCGTCCCCCCGACCCCGGGACTAGGTTGGCCAGCCGCCGAAATGTCCGACGATAGTAGGGTCGTTCCCACGACCCCCGGACTAGATTGGCCCGCTACCGTCATGTCCGACGACTATAGGGTCGTCCCCACTACCCCGGGACTAGGTTGGCCAGCCGCCGACATGTCCGACGACTATAGGGTCGTCCCCACGATCCCGGTACTAGGTTGGCCAGCCGCCGTCATGTCCGATGACTATAGGGTCGTCCCCACGACCCCGGGTCTAGATTAGCCCGCCGCCGACATGTCCGACGACTATAGGGTCGTCCCCACGACCACGGGCCATAGTTGCCCAGCCGCCGACATGTCCGACGACTATAGGGTTGTCCCCACCACCACGGGCCATAGTTGCCCAGCCGCCGACATGTCCGACGACTATAGAGTCGTCCCCACGACCCCGGGACTAGATTAGCCCTCCACCGTCATTTCCGACGACTATAGGGTCGTCCCCACGACCCCGGGACTAGGTTGGCCAGCCGCCGTCATGTCCGACGACTATAGGGTCGTCCCCACGGCCCCGGGAGTAGATTGCCCCGCCATTGTCATGTCCGACGACTATAGGGTCGTCCCCACGACCCCGGGACTCGATTGGCCAGCCGCCGTCATGTCCGACGACTATAGGGTCGTACGCACGACCCCGGGACTAGATTACCCCGCCACTGTCATGTCCGACGACTATAGGGTCGTCCCAACGACCCCGGGACTAGGTTGGCCAGCCGCCGTCATGTCCGACGACTATAGGGTCGTCCCCACGGCCCCGGGAGTAGATTGCCCCGCCACTGTCATGTCCGACGACTATAGGGTCGTCCCCACGACCCCGGGACAAGGTTGGCCAGCCGCCGAAATGTCCGACGATAGTAGGGTCGTTCCCACGACCCCCGGACTAGATTGGCCCGCCACCGTCATGTCCGACGACTATAGGGTCGTCCCCACTACCCCGGGACTAGGTTGGCCAGCCGCCGACATGTCCGACGACTATAGGGTTGTCCCCACCACCACGGGCCATAGTTGCCCAGCCGCCGACATGTCCGACGACTATAGAGTCGTCCCCACGACCCCGGGACTAGATTAGCCCTCCACCGTCATTTCCGACGACTATAGGGTCGTCCCCACGACCCCGGGACTAGGTTGACCAGCCGCCGACATGTCCGACGACTGTAGGGTCGTTCCCACGACCCCGGGACTTGGTTGGCCCACCGCCGACATGTCCGATCACTATAGGGTCGTACGCACGACCCCGGGACTAGATTGCCCCGCCACTGTCATGTCCGACGACTATAGGGTCGTCCCCACGACCCCGGGACTCGATTGGCCAGCCGCCGTCATGTCCGACGACTATAGGGTCGTACGCACGACCCCGGGACTAGATTACCCCGCCACTGTCATGTCCGACGACTATAGGGTCGTCCCAACGACCCCGGGACTAGGTTGGCCAGCCGCCGTCATGTCCGACGACTATAGGGTCGTCCCCACGGCCCCGGGAGTAGATTGCCCCGCCACTGTCATGTCCGACGACTATAGGGTCGTCCCCACGACCCCGGGACAAGGTTGGCCAGCCGCCGAAATGTCCGACGATTGTAGGATCGTTCCCACGACCCCGGGACTAGATTGGCCCGACACCATCATGTCCGACGATTGTAGGGTCGTTCCCACGACCCCGGGACAAGATTGGCCCGCCACCGTCATGTCCGACGACTATAGGGTCGTACGCACGACCACGGGACAAGGTTGGCCCGCCGCCGACTTGTCCGACGACTATAGGGTCGTACCCACGATCCCGGGACTAGATTGGCCCGCCACCAACATGTCCGACGACTATAGGGTCGTCTCCACGACCCCGGGACTAGTTTGGTCCGCCGCCAACATGTCCGACGACAATAGGGTCGTCCCCACGACCCCGGGACTAGGATGACCCGCCGCCGACTTGTCCGACGACAATAGGGTCGTCCCCACGTCCCCGGGGCTAGATTGGCCCGCCACCGTCATGTCCGACGACTATAGGGTCGTCCCCACGACCCCGGGACTAGTCTGGCCCGCCACCGTCATGTCCGACGACTATAGGGTCGTCCCCACGACCCTGGGACTAGATTAGCCCGCCACCGTCTTGTCCAACGACTATAGGGTCGTCCCCACGACCCCGGTACTAGACTGGCCCGCCACCGTCATGTCCGACGAGTATAGGGTCGTACCCACGACGCCGGGACTAGATTGGCCCGTCACCGTCATGTCCGACGTCTATAGGGTCGTCCCCACGACCCCGGGACTAGGTTGGCCAGCCGACGACTATAGGTTCGTCCCCACGACCCCGGGACTAGGTTGGCCAGCCGACGACTATAGGGTCGTCCCCACGACCACGGGACTAGATTGGCCCGCCACCAACATATCCGACGACTATAGGGTCGTCTCCACGACCCCGGGACTAGGTTGGCCCGCGGCCAACATGTCCGACGACAATAGGGTCGTCCCCACGACCCCGGGACTAGGTTGGCCAGCCTCCGACATATCCGACTACTATAGGGTCGTACCGACGACCACGGGACTAGGTTGGCCCGCCGCCGACTTGTCCGACGACAATAGGGTCGTCTCCAAGACCCCGGGACTAGTTTGGTCCGCCGCCAACATGTCCGACGACTATAGTGTCGTCCCCACGACCACGGGCCAAAGTTGGCCAGCCGCCGACTTTTTCGACGACTATAGGGTCGTCCCCACGACCACGGGACTAGGTTGGCCAGCCGCCGACATGTCCGACGACTATAGGGTCGTCCCTACGACCACGGGACTAGGTTGGCCAGCCGCCGACATGTCCGACGACTATACGGTCGTCGCCACGACCACGGGACTAAGTTGGCCTGCCGCCGACTTGTCCGACGACTATAGGGTCGTCCCCACGATCCCGGGACTAGATTGGCCCGCCACCAACATATGCGACGACTATAGGTTCGTCCCCACGACCCCGGGACTAGATTGGCCCGTCACCGTCATGTCCGACGTCTATAGGGTCGTCCCCACGACCCCGGGACTAGGTGGGCCCGCCGCCGACTTGTCCGACGACTATAGGGTCGTCCCCACGACCACGGGACTAGGTTGGCCAGCCGCCGACATGTCCGACGACTATACGGTCGTCCCCACGACCACGGGACTAGGTTGGCCAGCTGCCGACATGTCCGACGACTATAGGGTCGTCCCCACGACCCCGGTACTAGATTGGCCCGCCACCGTCATGTCCGACGAGTATAGGTTCGTACCCACGACGCCGGGACTAGATTGGCCCGTCACCGTCATGTCCGACGTCTATAGGGTCGTCCCCACGACCCCGGGCCAAAGTCGGCCAGCCGCCGACATGTTCGACGACTATAGGGTCGTCCCCACGACCCCGGGACTAGGTTGGCCAGCCGACGACTATAGGGTCGTCCCCACGACCCCGGGACTAGGTTGGCCAGCCGACGACTATAGGGTCGTCCCCACGACCACGGGACTAGATTGGCCCGCCACCAACATATCCGACGACTATAGGGTCGTCTCCACGACCCCGGGACTAGGTTGGCCCGCGGCCAACATGTCCGACGACAATAGGGTCGTCCCCACGACCCCGGGACTAGGTTGGCCAGCCTCCGACATATCCGACGACTATAGGGTCGTCCCTACGACCACGGGACTAGGTTGGCCAGCCGCCGACATGTCCGACGACTATACGGTCGTCGCCACGACCACGGGCCAAAGTTGGCCAGCCGCCGACATTTTCGACGACTATAGGGTCGTCCCCACGACCACGGGACTAGGTTGGCCAGCCGCCGACATGTCCGACGACTATAGGGTCGTCCCTACGACCACGGGACTAGGTTGGCCAGCCGCCGACATGTCCGACGACTATACGGTCGTCGCCACGACCACGGGACTAAGTTGGCCTGCCGCCGACTTGTCCGACGACTATAGGGTCGTCCCCACCATCCCGGGACTAGATTGGCCCGCCACCAACATATGCGACGACTATAGGTTCGTCCCCACGACCCCGGGACTAGATTGGCCCGTCACCGTCATGTCCGACGTCTATAGGGTCGTCCCCACGACCCCGGGACTAGGTGGGCCCGCCGCCGACTTGTCCGACGACTATAGGGTCGTCCCCACGACCACGGGACTAGATTGGCCCGCCACCAACATGTCCGACGACTATACGGTCGTCGCCACGACCACGGGACTAGGTTGGCCTGCCGCCGACTTGTCCGACGACTATAGGGTCGTCCCCACGATCCCGGGACTAGATTGGCCCGCCACCGTTATGTCCGACGAGTATAGGGTCGTACCCACGACGCCGGGACTAGATTGGCCCGTCGCCGTCATGTCCGACGTCTATAGGGTCGTCCCCACGACCCCGGGACTAGGTTGGCCAGCCGACGACTATAGGGTCGTCCCCACGACCCCGGGACTAGGTTGGCCAGCCGACGACTATAGGGTCGTCCCCACGACCACGGGACTAGATTGGCCCGCCACCAACATATCCGACGACTATAGGGTCGTCTCCACGACCCCGGGACTAGGTTGGCCCGCGGCCAACATGTCCGACGACAATAGGGTCGTCCCCACGACCCCGGGACTAGGTTGGCCAGCCTCCGACTTGTCCGACGACTATAGGGTCGTCCCCACGACCACGGGACTAGGTTGGCCTGCCGCCGACTTGTCCGACGACTATAGGGTCGTCCCCACGACCCAGGGACTAGGATGACCCGCCGCCGACTTGTCCGACGACTACAGGGTCGTGCCTACCACGCCGGGACTAGGTTGACCCACCGCCGAATTGTCCGACGACTATAGGGTCGTCCCCACGACCCCGGGACTAGATTGGCCCGCCACCATCATGTCCGACGACTATAGGATCGTCCCCACGACCCCGGGACTAGGTTGGCCCGCCGCCGACTTGTCCGACGACTATAGGGTCGTCCCCACGACCCCGGGCCAAAGTTGGCCAGCCGCCGACATGTTCGACGACTATAGGGTCGTACCCACGACCCCGGGACTAGGTTGGCCCGCCGCCGACTTGTCCGACGACTATAGGGTCGTGCCTACCACCCCCGGACTAGGCTGTCCCGCCGCCGAATTGTCCGACGAATATAGGGTCGTCCCCACGATCCCGGGACTAGGATGACCCGCCGCCGACTTGTCCGACGACAATAGGGTCGTCCCCACGTCCCCGGGCCTAAGTTGGCTAGCCGCCAACATGTCCGACGTCTATAGGGTCGTCCCCACGTCCCCGGGGCTAGATTGGCCCGCCACCGTCATGTCCGACGACTATAGGGTCGTCCCCACGACCCCGGGAGTAGTCTGGCCCGCCACCGTCATGTCCGACGACTATAGGGTCGTCCCCACGTCCCCGGGGCTAGGTTGGCCAGCCACTGACATGTCCGACGACTATAGGGTCGTCCCCACGTCCCCGGGGCTAGGTTGGCCAGCCACTGACATGTCCGACGACTATAGGGTCGTCCCCACGACCCTGGGACTAGATTAGCCCGCCACCGTCTTGTCCAACGACTATAGGGTCGTCCCCACGACCCCGGTACTAGACTGGCCCGCCACCGTCATGTCCGAAGAGTATAGGGTCGTACCCACGACGCCGGGACTAGATTGGCCCGTCACCGTCATGTCCGACGTCTATAGGGTCGTCCCCACGACCCCGGTACTAGATTGGCCCGCCACCGTCATGTCCGACGAGTATAGGGTCGTACCCACGACGCCGGGACTAGATTGGCCCGTCACCGTCATGTCCGACGTCTATAGGGTCGTCCCCACGACCCCGGGACTAGGTGGGCCCGCCGCCGACTTGTCCGACGACTATAGGGTCGTCCCCACGACCACGGGACTAGGTTGGCCAGCCGCCGACATGTCCGACGACTATACGGTCGTCCCCACGATCCCGGGACTAGACTGGCCCGCCGCCAACATATCCGACGACTATAGGGTCGTACCCACGACGCGGGGACTAGATTGGCCCGTCACCGTCATGTCCGACGACTATAGGGTCGTCCCCACGACCCCGGGGCTATGTTGGCCACCCGCCGACATGTCCGACGACTATACGGTCGTCGCCACGACCACGGGACTAGGTTGGCCTGCCGCCGACTTGTCCGACGACTATAGGGTCGTCCCCACGATCCCGGGACTAGGTTGGCCCGCCGCCGACATGTCCGACGACTATAGGGTCGTCCCCACGGCCCCGGGACTAGATTGGCCCACGACCGTCATGTCCGACGACTACAGGGTCGTCCCCACGACCCCAGGACTAGATTACCACGCCACCGTCATGTCCGACGACTATAGGGTCGTCCCCACGACCACGGGCCAAAGTCGGCCAGCCGCCGACATGTTCGACGACTATAGGGTCGTCCCCACGGCCCCGGGGCTATGTTGGCCAGCCGCCGACATGTCCGACGACTATACGGTCGTCGCCACGACCACGGGACTAGGTTGGCCTGCCGCCGACTTGTCCGACGACTATAGGGTCGTCCCCACGATCCCGGGACTAGGTTGGCCCGCCGCCGACATGTCCGACGACTATAGGGTCGTCCCCACGGCCCCGGGACTAGATTGGCCCACGACCGTCATGTCCGACGACTACAGGGTCGTCCCCACGACCCCAGGACTAGATTACCACGCCACCGTCATGTCCAACGACTATAGGGTCGTCCCCACGACCCCGGTACTAGACTGGCCCGCCGCCAACATATCCGACGACTATAGGGTCGTACCCACGACGCGGGGACTAGATTGGCCCGTCACCGTCATGTCCGACGACTATAGGGTCGTCCCCACGACCCCGGGGCTATGTTGGCCAGCCGCCGACATGTCCGACGACTATACGGTCGTCGCCACGACCACGGGACTAGGTTGGCCTGCCGCCGACTTGTCCGACGACTATAGGGTCGTCCCCACGACCACGGGCCAAAGTCGGCCAGCCGCCGACATGTTCGACGACTATAGGGTCGTCCCCACGGCCCCGGGACTAGATTGGCCCGCCACCAACATATCCGACGACTATAGGGTCGTACCAACGACCCCGGGACTAGCTTGGCCCGCCGCCGACTTGTCCGACGACTATAGGGTCGTCCCCACGACCCCGGGACTAGATTGGCTCGCCAACATCATGTCCGACGACTATAGGACCGTCCCCACGACCCCGGGACTAGATTGGCCCGTCACCGTCATGTCCGACGACTATAGGGTCGTCCCGACGACCCCGGGACTATGTTGGCCAGCCGCCGACATGTCCGACGACTATAGGGTCGTCCCCACGACCACGGGACTAGGTTGGCCAGCCACCGACATGTCCGACGACTATACGGTCGTCCCCACGACCACGGGACTAGGTTGGCCCGCCGCCGACTTGTCCGACGACTATAGGGTCGTCCCCACGACCCCGGGACTAGATTGGCTCGCCAGCATCATGTCCGACGACTATAGGACCGTCCCCACGACCCCGGGACTAGATTGGCCCGTAACCGTCATGTCCGACGACTATAGGGTCGTCCCCACGACCACCGGCCAAAGTTGGCCAGCCGCCGACATGTTCGACGACTATAGGGTCGTCCCCACGGCCCCGGGACTAGATTGGCCCACGACCGTCATGTCTGACGACTTCAGGGTCGTCCCCACGACCCCAGGACTAGATTGCCACGCCACCGTCATGTCCGACGACTATAGGGTCGTCCCTACGACCACCGGCCAAAGTTGGCCAGCCGCCGACATGTTCGACGACTATAGGGTCGTCCCCACGACCCCGGTACTAGATTGGCCGGCCACCGTCATGTCCGACGAGTATAGGGTCGTACCCACGACGCCGGGACTAGATTGGCCCGTCACCGTCATGTCCGACGACTATAGGGTCGTCCCCACGACCCCGGGACTAGGTTGGCCCGCCGCCGACTTGTCCGACGACTATAGGGTCGTCCCCACGACCACGGGACTAGGTTGGCCAGCCGCCGACATGTCCCACGACTATACGGTCGTCGCCACGACCACGGGACTAGGTTGGCCCGCCGCCGACTTGTATGACGACTATAGGGTCGGTCCCACGATCCCGGGACTAGGTTGGCCCGCCACCATCATGTCCGACGACTATAGGGTCGTCCCCACGACCACGGGACTAGGTTGGCCCGCCACCATCATGTCCGACGACTATAGGGTCGTCCCCACGACCACGGGACTAGGTTGGCCCGCCGCCTACTTGTCCGACGACTATAGGGTCGTCCCCACGATCCCGGGCCTTGGTTGGCCTGCTGCCGACATGTCCGACGACTATAGGGTCGACCCCACGACCCCGAGACTAGATTGGCCCGCCGCCGAATTGTCCGACGACTATAGGGTCGTCCCCACGACCCCGGGGCTAGGATGACCCGCCGCCGACTTGTCCGACGACAATAGGGTCGTCCCCACGTCCCCGGGCCTAAGTTGGCTAGCCGCCAACATGTCCGACGTCTATAGGGTCGTCCCAACGTCCCCGGGGCTAGATTGGCCCGCCACCGTCATGTCCGACGACTATAGGGTCGTCCCCACGGCCACTGGCCAATGTTGGCCAGCAGCCGACATGTCCGACGACTATAGGGTCGTCCCAACGAACCCGGGACTAGGTTGGCTAGCTGCCAACATGTCCGACGTCTATAGGGTCGTCCCCACGTGCCCGGGGCTAGATTGGCCCGCCACCGTCATGTCCGACGACTATAGGGTCGTCCCCACGACCACTGGCCAATGTTGGCCAGCAGCCGACATGTCCGACGACTATAGGGTTGTTTAAACGCTTGCCTAAGTGGAGGCGGTGTGGATCGCTGGGACTGGCCAGAGAAGAGATGCACTCCAAATTGGTGACGGCACGTTTATTAGCCGAACTGGGCGTCGTTGCAAAAATATATACAACACGCAGAGATTTCACGAGCAAATCACTACTCACAAAACACGCAGTCAATACGAGACACAAATATGTACAAACTATGTACAGGGCGCTGGGCGCGATGGCTCGAAGGGCCGTTTTACAGTGGTCAAAACGGTGGGTCGCTGGGCGACAAGAGATTTTCACGATTGTGCGTGCGAGAGCGTGTTGCTTTTGTTCGAAGGTGTTCGAGGAACTAACGGTCGGATTCCGGGAGGCTAACGTTCGTACCGTGCAATAACGGGTGACGCGCGTAACCGTCTTGACGAACGGTGCGTCACCGTGTTGACACGCTCTCGCACGCACATTTAAATTCGCGCACCAGCTGAGCGCTGGAGTTCAGCCGCAACAAGGGTCGTCCCCACGTCCCCGGGACTAGATTGGCCCGCCACCATCATGTCCGACGACTATAGGATCGTCCCCACGACCCCGGGACTAGGCTGGCCCGCCGCCGACTTGTCCGACGACTATAGGGTCGTCCCCACGACCCCGGGACCAGGTTGGCCAGCCGCCGGCATGTCCAACGAGTATACGGTTGTCCCCACGACCACGGGACTAGGTTGGCCCGCCGCCGACTTGTCCGACGACTATAGGGTCGTCCCCAAGATCCCGGGTCTAGATTGGCGCGCCACCAACATATCCGAAGACTATAGGGTCGTCTCCACGACCCCGGGACTAGGTTGGCCCGCCGCCAACATGTCCGACGACAATAGGGTCGTCCCCACGACCCCGGGATTAGATTGGCCCGCCACCGTCATGTCCGACGAGTATAGTGTCGTACCCACGACGCGGGGACTAGATTGGCCGGTCTCCGTCATGTCCGACGACTATAGGGTCGTCCCCACGACCCCGGGGCTATGTTGGCCAGCCGCCGACATGTCCGACGACTATAGGGTCGTCCCCACGACCACCGGCCAAAGTTGGCCAGCCGCCGACATGTTCGACGACTATAGGGTCGTCCCCACGACCCCGGTACTAGATTGGCCCGCCACCGTCATGTCCGACGAGTATAGGGTCGTACCCACGACGCCGGGACTAGATTGGCCCGTCACCGTCATGTCCGACGACTATAGGGTCGTCTCCACGACCCCGGGACTAGATTGCCCCGCCACTGTCATGTCCGACGACTATAGGGTCGTCCCCACGACCCCGGCACTAGATTGGCCAGCCACCGTCATGTCCGACGACTATAGGGTCGTCCCCACGACCCCGGGACTAGATTGGCCCGCCACCGACATGTCCGACGACTATAGGGTCATCCCCACGACCCCGGGACTTGGTTGGCCCACCGCCGACATGTCCGACGACTATAGGGTCGTCCCCACGAACCCGGGACTAGGCTGGCCAGCCGCCGACATGTCCGACGACTATAGGGTCGTCCCCACGAGTACGGGCCAAAGTTGCCCCGCCGCCGACATGTCCGACGACTATAGGGTCGTCCCCCCGACCCCGGGACTAGGTTGGCCAGCCGCCGAAATGTCCGACGATAGTAGGGTCGTTCCCACGACCCCCGGACTAGATTGGCCCGCCACCGTCATGTCCGACGACTATAGGGTCGTCCCCACTATCCCGGGACTAGGTTGGCCAGCCGCCGACATGTCCGACGACTATAGGGTCGTCCCCACGATCCCGGTACTAGGTTGGCCAGCCGCCGTCATGTCCGATGACTATAGGGTCGTCCCCACGACCCCGGGTCTAGATTAGCCCGCCGCCGACATGTCCGACGACTATAGGGTCGTCCCCACGACCACGGGCCATAGTTGCCCAGCCGCCGACATGTCCGACGACTATAGGGTCGTCCCCACCACCACGGGCCATAGTTGCCCAGCCGCCGACATGTCCGACGACTATATGGTCGTCCCCACGACCCCGGGACTAGATTAGCCCGCCACCGTCATTTCCGACGACTATAGGGTCGTCCCCACGACCCCGGGACTAGGTTGGCCCGCCACCGTCATGTCCGACGACTATAGGGTCGTCCCCACGACCCCGCGACTCGATTGGCCAGCCGCCGTCATGTCCGACGACTATAGGGTCGTACGCACGACCCCGGGACTAGATTGCCCCGCCACTGTCATGTCCGACGACTATAGGGTCGTCCCAACGACCCCGGGACTAGGTTGGCCAGCCGCCGTCATGTCCGACGACTATAGGGTCGTCCCCACGGCCCCGGGAGTAGATTGCCCCGCCACTGTCATGTCCGACGACTATAGGGTCGTCCCCACGACCCCGGGACAAGGTTGGCCAGCCGCCGAAATGTCCGACGATTGTAGGATCGTTCCCACGACCCCGGGACTAGATTGGCCCGACACCGTCATGTCCGACGATTGTAGGGTCGTTCCCACGACCCCGGGACAAGATTGGCCCGCCACCGTCATGTCCGACGACTATAGGGTCGTACGCACGACCACGGGACAAGGTTGGCCCGCCGCCGACTTGTCCGACGACTATAGGGTCGTACCCACGATCCCGGGACTAGATTGGCCCGCCACCAACATGTCCGACGACTATAGGGTCGTCTCCACGACCCCGGGACTAGTTTGGTCCGCCGCCAACATGTCCGACGACAATAGGGTCGTCCCCACGACCCCGGGACTAGATTGGCCCGCCACCATCATATCCGACGACTATGGGGTCGTCTCCACGACCCCGGGACTAGGTTGGCCCGCCGTCAACATGTCCGACGACAATAGGGTAGTCCCCACGACCCCGGGACTAGATTGGCCCGCCACCGTCATGTCCGACGACTATAGGGTCGTCCCCACGACCCCGGGACAAGGTTGGCCAGCCGCCGAAATGTCCGACGACTATAGGGTCGTCCCCACGACCCCGGGACAAGGTTGGCCAGCCGCCGAAATGTCCGACGATTGTAGGATCGTTCCCACGACCCCGGGACTAGATTGGCCCGACACCGTCATGTCCGACGATTGTAGGGTCGTTCCCACGACCCCGGGACAAGATTGGCCCGCCACCGTCATGTCCGACGACTATAGGGTCGTACCCACGATCCCGGGACTAGATTGGCCCGCCACCAACATGTCCGACGACTATAGGGTCGTCTCCACGACCCCGGGACTAGTTTGGTCCGCCGCCAACATGTCCGACGACAATAGGGTAGTCCCCACGACCCCGGGACTAGATTGGCCCGCCACCGTCATGTCCGACGAGTATAGTGTCGTACCCACGACGCGGGGACTAGATTGGCCCGTCTCCGTCATGTCCGACGACTATAGGGTCGTCCCCACGACCACGGGACTAGGTTGGCCCGCCGCCGACTTGTCCGACGACTATAGGGTCGTCCCCACGATCCCGGGCCTAGGTTGGCCAGCCGCCGACATGTCCGACGACTATAGGGTCGTCCCCACGGCCCCGAGACTAGATTAGCCCGCCACCGTCATGTCCAACGACTATAGGGTCGTCCCCACGACCCTGGGACTAGATTAGCCCGCCACCGTCATGTCCAACGACTATAGGGTCGTCCCCACGACCCCGGTACTAGGTTGGCCAGCCACCGTCATGTCGGACGACTATAGGGTCGTCCGTACGAACCCGGGACTAGATTGGCCCGCCACCGTCATGTCCGACTACTATAGGGTCGTCCCCACGACCCCGGGACTAGATTGGCCCGCCACCGTCATGTCCGACGACTATAGGGTCGTCCCCACGACCCCGGGACTAGAGTGGCCCGACACCGTCATGTCCGACGACTATAGGGTCATCCCCACGACCCCGGGACTTGGTTGGCCCGCCGCCGACATGCCCGACGACTATACGGTCGTCGCCACGACCCCGGGACTAGGCTGGCCAGCCGCCGACTATAGGGTCGTCCCCACGACCACGGGACTAGGTTGGCCCGCCGTCGACTTGTCCGACGACTACAGGGTCGTGCCTACCACGCCGGGACTAGGTTGACCCGCCGCCGTCATGTCCGACGACTATAGGGTCGTCCCCACGACCCCGGGCCAAAGTTGGCTAGCCGCCAACATGTCCGACGTCTATAGGGTCGTCCCCTCGACCCCAGTACTAGGTTGGCCAGCCGCCGTCATGTCCGACGATTGTAGGATCGTTCCCACGACCCCGGGACTAGATTGGCCCGACACCGTCATGTCCGACGACTATAGGGTCATCCCCACGACCCCGGGACTTGGTTGGCCCGCCGCCGACTTGCCCGACGACTATAGGGTCGTGCCTACCACCCCGGGACTAGGTTGGCCCGCCCCCGAATTGTCCGACGACTATAGGTTCGTCCCCACGACCCCGGGACTAGGATGACCCGCCGCCGACTTGTCCGACGACAATAGGGTCGTCCCCACGTCCCCGGGCCTAAGTTGGCTAGCCGCCAACATGTCCGACGTCTATAGGGTCGTCCCCACGTCCCCGGGACTAGGATGGCCCGCCGCAGATTTGTCCGACGACTATAGGGTCGTCCCCACTACCACGGGTCAAAGTTGCCCAGCCGCCGACTTGTCCGACGACTATAGGGTCGTCCCCACGACCCCGGGACTAGGTTGGCCTGCCGCCGACTTGTCCGACGACTATAGGGTCGTCCCCACGACCACTGGCCAAAGTTGCCCAGCCGCCGACATGTCCGACGACTATAGGGTCGTCCCCACGACCCCGGGACTAGATTGGCCCGCCACCGTCATGTCCGACTACTATAGGGTCGTACGCACGACCCCGGGACTAGATTGCCACGCCACTGTCATGTCCGACGACTATAGGGTCGTCCCCACGACCCCGGGACTACTCTGGCCCGCCACCGTCATGTCCGACGACTATAGGGTCGTCCCCACGTCCCGGGGGCTAGGTTGGCCAGCCACTGACATGTCCGACGACTATAGGGTCGTCCCCACGACCCCGGGACTAGATTGGCCAGCCGCCGAAATGTCCAACGATTATAGGGTCGTCCCCACGATCCCGGGACTAGATTAGCCCGCCGCCGACATGTCCGACGACTATGGGGTCGTCCCCACGTCACCGGGGCTAGGTTGGCCAGCCACTGACATGTCCGACGACTATAGGGTCGTCCCCACGACCCTGGGACTAGATTAGCCCGCCACCGTCATGTCCAACGACTATAGGGTCGTCCCCACGACCCCGGTACTAGGTTGGCCAGCCACCGTCATGTCGGACGACTATAGGGTCGTCCGTACGACCCCGGGACTAGATTGGCCCGCCACCGTCATGTCCGACTACTATAGGGTGGTCCCCACGACCCCGGGACTAGATTGGCCCGCCACCGTCATGTCCGACGACTATAGGGTCGTCCCCACGACCCCGGGAATAGAGTGGCCCGACACCGTCATGTCCGACGACTATAGGGTCATCCCCACGACCCCGGGACTTGGTTGGCCCGCCGCCGACATGTCCGACGACTATAGCGTCGTCGCCACGAACCCGGGACTAGGCTGGCCAGCCGCCGACCTGTCCGAAGAGTATAGAGTCGTCCCCACGACACCGGGCCAAAGTTGGCCAGCCGCCGACATGTCCGACGACTATACGGTCGTCCCCACGACCACGGGACTTGATTGGCCCGCCACCACCATATCCGACGACTATAGGGTCGTCCCCACGAACCCGGGACTAGGTTGGCCAGCCGACGACTATAGGGTCGTCCCCACGACCACGGGACTAGGTTGGCCCGCCGCCGACTTGTCCGACAACTACAGGGTCGTGCCTACCACGCCGGGACTAGGTTGACCCGCCGCCGAATTGTCCGACGACTATAGGGTCGTCCCCACGACCCCGGGACTAGATTGGCCCGCCACCAACATATCCGACGACTATAGGGTCGTCTCCACGACCCCGGGACTAGGTTGGCCCGCCGCCAACATATCCGACGACAATAGGGTCGTCCCCACGACCCCGGGACTAGATTGGCCCGCCACCATCATATCCGACGACTATAGGGTCGTCCCCACGAACCCGCGACTAGGTTGGCCAGCCGACGACTATAGGGTCGTCCCCACGACCACGGGACTAGGTTGGCCCGCCGCCGACTTGTCCGACGACTACAGGGTCGTGCCTACCACGCCGGGACTAGGTTGACCCACCGCTGAATTGTCCGACGACTATAGGGTCGTCCCCACGACCCCGGGACTAGATTGGCCCGCCACCATCATGTCCGACGACTATAGGATCGTCCCCACGACCCCGGGACTAGGTTGGCCAGCCGCCGACATGTTCGACGACTATAGGGTCGTACCCACGACCCCGGGACTAGGTTGGCCAGCCGCCGACATGTCCGACGTCTATAGGGTCGTCCCCACGTCCCCGGGGCTAGATTGGCCCGCCACCGTCATGTCCGACGACTATAGGGTCGTCCCCACGACCCCGGGACTAGTCTGGCCCGCCACCGTCTTGTCCAACGACTATAGGGTCGTCCCCACGACCCCGGTACTAGACTGGCCCGCCACCGTCATGTCCGACGAGTATAGGGTCGTACCCACGACGCCGGGACTAGATTGGCCCGTCACCGTCATGTCCGACGTCTATAGGGTCGTCCCCACGACCCCGGGACTAGGTTGGCCAGCCGACGACTATAGGGTCGTCCCCACGACCCCGGGACTAGGTTGGCCAGCCGACGACTATAGGGTCGTCCCCACGACCACGGGACTAGATTGGCCCGCCACCAACATATCCGACGACTATAGGGTCGTCTCCACGACCCCGGGACTAGGTTGGCCCGCGGCCAACATGTCCGACGACAATAGGGTCGTCCCCACGACCCCGGGACTATGTTGGCCAGCCTCCGACATATCCGACTACTATAGGGTCGTACTGACGACCACGGGACTAGGTTGGCCCGCCGCCGACTTGTCCGACGACAATAGGGTCGTCTCCACGACCCCGGGACTAGTTTGGTCCGCCGCCAACATGTCCGACGACTATAGTGTCGTCCCCACGACCACGGGCCAAAGTTGGCCAGCCGCCGACATTTTCGACGACTATAGGGTCGTCCCCACGACCACGGGACTAGGTTGGCCAGCCGCCGACATGTCCGACGACTATAGGGTCGTCCCTACGACCACGGGACTAGGTTGGCCAGCCGCCGACATGTCCGACGACTATACGGTCGTCGCCACGACCACGGGACTAGGTTGGCCTGCCGCCGACTTGTCCGACGACTATAGGGTCGTCCCCACGATCCCGGGACTAGATTGGCCCGCCACCAACATATCCGACGACTATAGGTTCGTCCCCACGACCCCGGGACTAGATTGGCCCGTCACCGTCATGTCCGACGTCTATAGGGTCGTCCCCACGACCCCGGGACTAGGTGGGCCCGCCGCCGACTTGTCCGACGACTATAGGGTCGTCCCCACGACCACGGGACTAGGTTGGCCAGCCGCCGACATGTCCGACGACTATACGGTCGTCCCCACGACCACGGGACTAGGTTGGCCAGCTGCCGACATGTCCGACGACTATAGGGTCGTCCCCACGACCCCGGTACTAGATTGGCCCGCCACCGTCATGTCCGACGAGTATAGGTTCGTACCCACGACGCCGGGACTAGATTGGCCCGTCACCGTCATGTCCGACGTCTATAGCGTCGTCCCCACGACCCCGGTCCAAAGTCGGCCAGCCGCCGACATGTTCGACGACTATAGGGTCGTCCCCACGACCCCGGGACTAGATTGGCCCGCCACCAACATGTCCGACGACTATACGGTCGTCGCCACGACCACGGGACTAGGTTGGCCTGCCGCCGACTTGTCCGACGACTATAGGGTCGTCCCCACGATCCCGGGACTAGATTGGCCCGCCACCAACATATCCGACGACTATAGGTCCGTCCCCACGACCCCGGGACTAGATTGGCCCGTCACCGTCATGTCCGACGTCTATAGGGTCGTCTCCACGACCCCGGGACTAGTTTGGTCCGCCGCCAACATGTCCGACGACTATAGAGTCGTCCCCACGACGACGGGCCAAAGTTGGCCAGCCGCCGACATTTTCGACGACTATAGGGTCGTCCCCACGACCCCGGTACTAGATTGGCCCGCCACCGTCATGTCCGACGAGTATAGGGTCGTACCCACGACGCCGGGACTAGATTGGCCCGTCACCGTCATGTCCGACGTCTATAGGGTCGTCCCCACGACCCCGGGACTAGGTTGGCCAGCCGACGACTATAGGGTCGTCCCCACGTCCCCGGGGCTAGGTTGGCCAGCCACTGACATGTCCGACGACTATAGGGTCGTCCCCACGACCCTGGGACTAGATTAGCCCGCCACCGTCTTGTCCAACGACTATAGGGTCGTCCCCACGACCCCGGTACTAGACTGGCCCGCCACCGTCATGTCCGACGAGTATAGGGTCGTACCCACGACGCCGGGACTAGATTGGCCCGTCACCGTCATGTCCGACGTCTATAGGGTCGTCCCCACGACCCCGGGACTAGGTTGGCCAGCCGACGACTATAGGGTCGTCCCCACGACCACGGGACTAGATTGGCCCGCCACCAACATATCCGACGACTATAGGGTCGTCTCCACGACCCCGGGACTAGTTTGGTCCGCCGCCAACATGTCCGACGACTATAGAGTCGTCCCCACGACGACGGGCCAAAGTTGGCCAGCCGCCGACATTTTCGACGACTATAGGGTCGTCCCCACGACCCCGGTACTAGATTGGCCCGCCACCGTCATGTCCGACGAGTATAGGGTCGTACCCACGACGCCGGGACTAGATTGGCCCGTCACCGTCATGTCCGACGTCTATAGGGTCGTCCCCACGACCCCGGGACTAGGTGGGCCCGCCGCCGACTTGTCCGACGACTATAGGGTCGTCCCCACGACCACGGGACTAGGTTGGCCAGCCGCCGACATGTCCGACGACTATACGGTTGTCCCCACGATCCCGGGACTAGACTGGCCCGCCGCCAACATATCCGTCGACTATGGGGTCGTACCCACGACGCGGGGACTAGATTGGCCCGTCACCGTCATGTCCGACGACTATAGGGTCGTCCCCACGACCCCGGGGCTATGTTGGCCAGCCGCCGACATGTCCGACGACTATACGGTCGTCGCCACGACCACGGGACTAGGTTGGCCTGCCGCCGACTTGTCCGACGACTATAGGGTCGTCCCCACGATCCCGGGACTAGGTTGGCCCGCCGCCGACATGTCCGACGACTATAGGGTCGTCCCCACGGCCCCGGGACTAGATTGGCCCACGACCGTCATGTCCGACGACTAGAGGGTCGTCCCCACGACCCCAGGACTAGATTACCACGCCACCGTCATGTCCGACGACCATAGGGTCGTCCCCACGACCACGGGCCAAAGTCGGCCAGCCGCCGACATGTTCGACGACTATAGGGTCGTCCCCACGACCCCGGGACTAGATTGGCCCGCCGCCAACATATCCGACGACTATAGGGTCGTACCCACGACCCCGGGACTAGGTTGGCCCGCCGCCGACTTGTCCGACGACTATAGGGTCGTCCCCACGACCCCGGGACTAGATTGGCTCGCCAGCATCATGTCCGACGACTATAGGACGGTCCCCACGACCCCGGGACTAGATTGGCCCGTCACCGTCATGTCCGACGACTATAGGGTCGTCCCCACGACCCCGGGACTATGTTGGCCACCCGCCGACATGTCCGACGACTATAGGGTTGTCCCCACGACCACGGGACTAGGTTGGCCAGCCACCGACATGTCCGACGACTATACGGTCGTCCCCACGACCACGGGACTAGGTTGGCCCGCCGCCGACTTGTCCGACGACTATAGGGTCGTCCCCACGACCCCGGGACTAGATTGGCTCGCCAGCATCATGTCCGACGACTATAGGACCGTCCCCACGACCCCGGGACTAGATTGGCCCGTCACCGTCATGTCCGACGACTATAGGGTCGTCCCCACGACCACCGGCCAAAGTTGGCCAGCCGCCGACATGTTCGACGACTATAGGGTCGTCCCCACGGCCCCGGGACTAGATTGGCCCGTCTCCGTCATGTCCGACGACTATAGGGTCGTCCCCACGACCACGGGACTAGGTTGGCCCGCCGCCGACTTGTCCGACGACTATAGGGTCGTCCCCACGATCCCGGGCCTAGGTTGGCCAGCCGCCGACATGTCCGACGACTATAGGGTCGTCCCCACGGCCCCGAGACTTGATTGGCCCACGACCGTCATGTCCGACGACTACGGGGTCGTCCCCACGACCCCAGGACTAGATTGCCCCGCCACCGACATGTCCGACGACTATAGGGTCGTCCCCATGACCACGGGCCAAAGTTGGCCAGCCGCCGACATGTTCGACAACTATAGGGTCGTCCCCACGACCCCGCGACTAGATTGGCTCGCCACCGTCATGTCCGACGAGTATAGGGTCGTACCCACGACGCGGGTACTAGATTGGCCCGTCACCGACATGTCCGACGACTATAGGGTCGTCTCCACGACCCCGGGACTAGTTTGGTCCGCCGCCAACATGTCCGACGACAACAGGGTCGTCTCCACGACCACAGGACTAGGTTGGCCAGCCGCCGATATGTCCGACGACTATAGGGTCGTCCCCACGGCCCCGGGACTAGATTGGCCCACGACCGTCATGTCCGACGACTACAGGGTCTTCCCCACGACCCCAGGACTAGATTGCCACGCCACCGTCATGTCCGACGATTATAGGGTTGTCCACACGACCCCGGGACTAGGTTGGCCAGCCGCCGAAATATCCGACGATTGTAGGGTCGTTCCCACGACCCCGGGACTAGTTTGGTCCGCCGCCAACATGTCCGACGACAACAGGGTCGTCCCCACGACCACAGGACTATGTTGGCCCGCCACCGTCATGTCCGACGACTATAGGGTCGTCCCCACGTCCCGGGCCAAAGTTGCCCCGCCGCCTACATGTCCGACGACTATAGGGTCGTCCCCACGACCACGGGACTAGGTTGGCCAGCCGCCGACATGTCCGACGACTATACGGTCGTCCCCACGACCACGGGACTAGGTTGGCCAGCTGCCGACATGACCGACGACTATAGGGTCGTCCCCACGACCCCGGGACTAGATTGGCCCGCCACCGCCATGTCCGACCTCTATAGGGTCGTACGCTCGACCCCGGGACGAGATTGCCCCGCCACTGTCATGTCCGACGATTATAGGGTCGTCCCCACGACCCCGGGACTAGGTTGGCCAGCCGCCGAAATATCCGACGATTGTAGGGTCGTTCCCACGACCCCGGGACTAGATTGGCCCGCCACCGTCATGTCCGACGACTATAGGGTGGTCCCCACGACCCCGGGACTATATTGGCCCGACACCGTCATATCCGACGACTATAGGGTCATCCCCACGACCCCGGGACTAGGTTGGCCTGCCGCCGACTTGTCCGACGACTATAGGGTCGTCCCCACGACCACTGGCCAAAGTTGCCCAGCCGCCGACATGTCCGACGACTATAGGGTCGTCCCCACGACCCCGGGACCAGATTGGCCCGCCACCGTCATGTCCGACTACTATAGGGTCGTACGCACGACCCCGGGACTAGATTGCCACGCCACTGTCATGTCCGACGACTATAGGGTCGTCCCCACGACCCCGGGACTAGTCTGGCCCGCCACAGTCATGTCCGACGACTATAGGGGCGTCCCCACGTCCCGGGGGCTAGGTTGGCCAGCCACTGTCATGTCCGACGACTATAGGGTCGTCCCCACGACCCCGGGACAAGGTTGGCCAGCCGCCGAAATGTCCGACGATTGTAGGATCGTTCCCACGACCCCGGGACTAGATTGGCCCGACACCGTCATGTCCGACGATTGTAGGGTCGTTCCCACGACCCCGGGACAAGATTGGCCCGCCACCGTCATGTCCGACGACTATAGGGTCGTACGCACGACCACGGGACAAGGTTGGCCCGCCGCCGACTTGTCCGACGACTATAGGGTCGTACCCACGATCCCGGGACTAGATTGGCCCGCCACCAACATATCCGACGACTATGGGGTCGTCTCCACGACCCCGGGACTAGTTTGGTCCGCCGCCAACATGTCCGACGACAATAGGGTCGTCCCCACGACCCCGGGACTAGATTGGCCCGCCACCATCATATCCGACGAATATGGGGTCGTCTCCACGACCCCGGGACTAGGTTGGCCCGCCGTCAACATGTCCGACGACAATAGGGTAGTCCCCACGACCCCGGGACTAGATTGGCCCGCCACCGTCATGTCCGACGAGTATAGTGTCGTACCCACGACGCGGGGACTAGATTGGCCCGTCACCGACATGTCCGACGACTATAGGGTCGTCTCCACGACACCGGGACTAGATTGCCCCGCCACCGACATGTCCGACGACTATAGGGTCGTCCCCATGACCACGGGCCAAAGTTGGCCAGCCGCCGACATGTTCGACAACTATAGGGTCGTCCCCACAACTCCGCGACTAGATTGGCTCGCCACCGTCATGTCCGACGAGTATAGGGTCGTACCCACGACGCGGGGACTAGATTGGCCCGTCACCGACATGTCCGACGACTATAGGGTCGTCTCCACGACCCCGGGACTAGTTTGGTCCGCCGCCAACATGTCCGACGACAACAGGGTCGTCCCCACGACCACAGGACTAGGTTGGCCAGCCGCCGACATGTCCGACGACTATAGGGTCGTCCCCACGGCCCCGGGACTAGATTGGCCCACGACCGTCATGTCCGACGACTACAGGGTCTTCCCCACGACCCCAGGACTAGATTGCCACGCCACAGTCATGTCCGACGACTATAGGGTCGTCCCCACGACCCCGGGACAAGGTTGGCCAGCCGCCGAAATGTCCGACGATTGTAGGATCGTTCCCACGACCCCGGGACTAGATTGGCCCGACACCGTCATGTCCGACGATTGTAGGGTCGTTCCCACGACCCCGGGACAAGATTGGCCCGCCACCGTCATGTCCGACGACTATAGGGTCGTACGCACGACCACGGGACAAGGTTGGCCCGCCGCCGACTTGTCCGACGACTATAGGGTCGTACCCACGATCCCGGGACTAGATTGGCCCGCCACCAACATATCCGACGACTATGGGGTCGTCTCCACGACCCCGGGACTAGTTTGGTCCGCCGCCAACATGTCCGACGACAATAGGGTCGTCCCCACGACCCCGGGACTAGATTGGCCCGCCACCATCATATCCGACGAATATGGGGTCGTCTCCACGACCCCGGGACTAGGTTGGCCCGCCGTCAACATGTCCGACGACAATAGGGTAGTCCCCACGACCCCGGGACTAGATTGGCCCGCCACCGTCATGTCCGACGAGTATAGTGTCGTACCCACGACGCGGGGACTAGATTGGCCCGTCACCGACATGTCCGACGACTATAGGGTCGTCTCCACGACCCCGGGACTAGATTGCCCCGCCACCGACATGTCCGACGACTATAGGGTCGTCCCCATGACCACGGGCCAAAGTTGGCCAGCCGCCGACATGTTCGACAACTATAGGGTCGTCCCCACGACTCCGCGACTAGATTGGCTCGCCACCGTCATGTCCGACGAGTATAGGGTCGTACCCACGACGCGGGGACTAGATTGGCCCGTCACCGACATGTCCGACGACTATAGGGTCGTCTCCACGACCCCGGGACTAGTTTGGTCCGCCGCCAACATGTCCGACGACAACAGGGTCGTCCCCACGACCACAGGACTAGGTTGGCCAGCCGCCGACATGTCCGACGACTATAGGGTCGTCCCCACGGCCCCGGGACTAGATTGGCCCACGACCGACATGTCCGACGACTATAGGGTCGTCCCCATGACCACGGGCCAAAGTTGGCCAGCCGCCGACATGTTCGACAACTATAGGGTCGTCCCCACGACTCCGCGACTAGATTGGCTCGCCACCGTCATGTCCGACGAGTATAGGGTCGTACCCACGACGCGGGGACTAGATTGGCCCGTCACCGACATGTCCGACGACTATAGGGTCGTCTCCACGACCCCGGGACTAGATTGCCCCGCCACCGACATGTCCGACGACTATAGGGTCGTCCCCATGACCACGGGCCAAAGTTGGCCAGCCGCCGACATGTTCGACAACTATAGGGTCGTCCCCACGACTCCGCGACTAGATTGGCTCGCCACCGTCATGTCCGACGAGTATAGGGTCGTACCCACGACGCGGGGACTAGATTGGCCCGTCACCGACATGTCCGACGACAATAGGGTCGTCCCCACGACCCCGGGACTAGATTGGCCCGCCACCATCATATCCGACGAATATGGGGTCGTCCCCACGACTCCGCGACTAGATTGGCTCGCCACCGTCATGTCCGACGAGTATAGGGTCGTACCCACGACGCGGGGACTAGATTGGCCCGTCACCGTCATGTCCGACGACTATAGGGTCGTCCCCACGACCCCGGGACTAGGTTGGCCAGCCGCCGAAATATCCGACGATTGTAGGGTCGTTCCCACGAACCCGGGACTAGATTGGCCCGCCACCAACATATCCGACGACTATAGGGTCGTCTCCACGACCCCGGGACTAGTTTGGTCCGCCGCCAACATGTCCGACGGCAATAGGGTCGTCCCCACGACCCCGGGACTAGATTGGCCCGCCACCATCATATCCGACGACTATGGGGTCGTCTCCACGACCCCGGGACTAGGTTGGCCCGCCGTCAACCTGTCCGACGACAATAGGGTAGTCCCCACGACCCCGGGACTAGATTGGCCCGCCACCGTCATGTCCGACGAGTATAGTGTCGTACCCACGACGCGGGGACTAGATTGGCCCGTCACCGACATGTCCGACGACTATAGGGTCGTCTCCACGACCCCGGGACTAGTTTGGTCCGCCGCCAACATGTCCGACGACAACAGGGTCGTCCCCACGACCACAGGACTAGGTTGGCCCGCCACCGTCATGTCCGACGACTATAGGGTCGTCCCCACGTCCCGGGCCAAAGTTGCCCCGCCGCCTACATGTCCGACGACTATAGGGTCGTCCCCACGACCACGGGACTAGGTTGGCCAGCCGCCGACATGTCCGACGACTATACGGTCGTCCCCACGACCACGGGACTAGGTTGGCCAGCTGCCGACATGACCGACGACTATAGGGTCGTCCCCACGACCCCGGGACTAGATTGGCCCGCCACCGCAATGTCCGACTACTATAGGGGCGTCCCCACGACCCCGGGACTACATTGGCCCGCCACCGTCATGTCCGACTACTATAGGGTCGTCCCCACGACCCCGGGACTAGAGTGGCCCAACACCGTCATGTCCGACGACTATAGGGTCATCCCCACGACCCCGGGACTTGGTTGGCCCGCCGCCGACATGCCCGGCGACTATACGGTCGTCGCCACGAACCCGGCACTAGGCTGGCCAGCCGCCGACTATAGGGTCGTCCCCACGACCACGGGACTAGGTTGGCCCGCCGCCGACTTGTCCGACGACTACAGGGTCGTGCCTACCACGCCGGGACTAGGTTTTCCCGCCGCCGTCATGTCCGACGACTATAGGTTCGTCCCCACGACCCCGGGAATAGGATGACCCGCCGCCGACTTGTCCGACGACAATAGGGTCGTCCCCACGTCCCCGGGCCTAAGTTGGCTAGCCGCCAACATGTCCGACGTCTATAGGGTCGTCCCCACGTCCCCGGGACAAGGATGGCCCGCCGCAGATTTGTCCGACGACTATAGGGTCGTCCCCACTACCACGGGTCAAAGTTGCCCAGCCGCCGACATGTCCGACGACTATAGGGTCGTCCCCACGACCCCGGGACTAGGTTGGCCTGCCGCCGGCTTGTCCGACGACTATAGGGTCGTCCCCACGACCACTGGCCAAAGTTGCCCAGCCGCCGACATGTCCGACGACTATAGGGTCGTCCCCACGACCCCGGGACTAGATTGGCCCGCCACCGTCATGTCCGACTACTATAGGGTCGTACGCACGACCCCGGGACTAGATTGCCACGCCACTGTCATGTCCGACGAGTATAGGGTCGTCCCCACGACCCCGAGACTAGTCTGGCCCGCCACAGTCATGTCCGACGACTATAGGGTCGTCCCCACGTCCCGGGGGTTAGGTTGGCCAGCCACTGTCATGTCCGACGACTATAGGGTCGTCCCCACGACCCCGGGACAAGGTTGGCCAGCCGCCGAAATGTCCGACGATTGTAGGATCGTTCCCACGACCCCGGGACTAGATTGGCCCGACACCGTCATGTCCGACGATTGTAGGGTCGTTCCCACGACCCCGGGACAAGATTGGCCCGCCACCGTCATGTCCGACGACTATAGGGTCGTACGCACGACCACGGGACAAGGTTGGCCCGCCGCCGACTTGTCCGACGACTATAGGGTCGTACCTACCATCCCGGGACTAGATTGGCCCGCCACCAACATATCCGACGACTATGGGGTCGTCTCCACGACCCCGGGACTAGTTTGGTCCGCCGCCAACATGTCCGACGACAATAGGGTCGTCCCCACGACCCCGGGACTAGATTGGCCCGCCACCATCATATCCGACGACTATGGGGTCGTCTCCACGACCCCGGGACTAGGTTGGCCCGCCGTCAACATGTCCGACGACAATAGGGTCGTCCCCACGACCCCGGGACTAGATTGGCCCGCCACCGTCATGTCCGACGAGTATAGTGTCGTACCCACGACGCGGGGACTACATTGGCCCGTCTCCGTCATGTCCGACGACTATAGGGTCGTCCCCACGACCACGGGACTAGGTTGGCCCGCCGCCGACTTGTCCGACGACTATAGGGTCGTCCCCACGATCCCGGGCCTAGGTTGGCCAGCCGCCGACATGTCCGACGACTATAGGGTCGTCCCCACGGCCCCGAGACTAGATTGGCCCACGACCGTCATGTCCGACGAGTATAGGGTCGTACCCACGACGCGGGGACTAGATTGGCCCGTCACCGACATGTCCGACGACTATAGGGTCGTCTCCACGACCCCGGGACTAGATTGCCCCGCCACCGACATGTCCGACGACTATAGGGTCGTCCCCATGACCACGGGCCAAAGTTGGCCAGCCGCCGACATGTTCGACAACTATAGGGTCGTCCCCACGACTCCGCGACTAGATTGGCTCGCCACCGTCATGTCCGACGAGTATAGGGTCGTACCCACGACGCGGGGACTAGATTGGCCCGTCACCGACATGTCCGACGACTATAGGGTCGTCTCCACGACCCCGGGACTAGTTTGGTCCGCCGTCAACATGTCCGACGACAATAGGGTCGTCCCCACGACCCCGGGACTAGATTGGCCCGCCACCGTCATGTCCGACGAGTATAGTGTCGTACCCACGACGCGGGGACTACATTGGCCCGTCTCCGTCATGTCCGACGACTATAGGGTCGTCCCCACGACCACGGGACTAGGTTGGCCCGCCGCCGACTTGTCCGACGACTATAGGGTCGTCCCCACGATCCCGGGCCTAGGTTGGCCAGCCGCCGACATGTCCGACGACTATAGGGTCGTCCCCACGACTCCGCGACTAGATTGGCTCGCCACCGTCATGTCCGACGAGTATAGGGTCGTACCCACGACGCGGGGACTAGATTGGCCCGTCACCGACATGTCCGACGACTATAGGGTCGTCTCCACGACCCCGGGACTAGTTTGGTCCGCCGCCAACATGTCCGACGACAACAGGGTCGTCCCCACGACCACAGGGCTAGGTTGGCCCGCCACCGTCATGTCCGACGACTATAGGGTCGTCCCCACGTCCCGGGCCAAAGTTGCCCCGCCGCCTACATGTCCGACGACTATAGGGTCGTCCCCACGACCACGGGACTAGGTTGGCCAGCCGCCAACATGTCCGACGACAACAGGGTCGTCCCCACGACCACAGGACTAGGTTGGCCAGCCGCCGACATGTCCGACGACTATAGGGTCGTCCCCACGGCCCCGGGACTAGATTGGCCCGCCACCGTCATGTCCGACGAGTATAGTGTCGTACCCACGACGCGGGGACTAGATTGGCCCGTCACCGACATGTCCGACGACTATAGGGTCGTCTCCACGACCCCGGGACTAGTTTGGTCCGCCGCCAACATGTCCGACGACAACAGGGTCGTCCCCACGACCACAGGACTAGGTTGGCCCGCCACCGTCATGTCCGACGACTATAGGGTCGTCCCCACGTCCCGGGCCAAAGTTGCCCCGCCGCCTACATGTCCGACGACTATAGGGTCGTCCCCACGACCACGGGACTAGGTTGGCCAGCCGCCGACATGTCCGACGACTATACGGTCGTCCCCACGACCACGGGACTAGGTTGGCCAGCTGCCGACATGACCGACGACTATAGGGTCGTCCCCACGACCCCGGGACTAGATTGGCCCGCCACCGCCATGTCCGACTACTATAGGGTCGTCCCCACGACCCCGGGACTACATTGGCCCGCCACCGTCATGTCCGACTACTATAGGGTCGTCCCCACGACCCCGGGACTAGATTGGCCCGCCACCGTCATGTCCGACGACTATAGGGTCGTCCCCACGACCCCGGGACTAGAGTGGCCCGACACCGTCATGTCCGACGACTATAGGGTCATCCCCACGACCCCGGGACTTGGTTGGCCCGCCGCCGACATGCCCGACGACTATACGGTCGTCGCCACGAACCCGGCACTAGGCTGGCCAGCCGCCGACTATAGGGACGTCCCCACGACCACGGGACTAGGTTGGCCCGCCGCCGACTTGTCCGACGACTACAGGGTCGTGCCTACCACGCCGGGACTAGGTTTTCCCGCCGCCGTCATGTCCGACGACTATTGGGTCGTCCCCACGACCCCGGGCCAAAGTTGGCCAGCCGCCGACATGTCCGACGACTATAGGGTCGTCCCCACGACCCCGGGACTAGATTGGCCCGCCACCGTCATGTCCGACCACTATAGGGTCGTACGCACGACCTCGGGACTAGATTGCCCCGCCACTGTCATGTCCGACGACTATAGGATCGTCCCCTCGACCCCGGTACTAGGTTGGCCAGCCGCCGTCATGTCCGACGATTGTAGGATCGTTCCCACGACCACGGGACTAGATTGGCCCGACACCGTCATGTCCGACGACTATAGGGTCATCCCCACGACCCCGGGACTAGGTTGGCCCGCCGCCGACTTGTCCGACGACTATAGGGTCGTGCCTACCACCCCGGGACTAGGTTGGCCCGCCGCCGAATTGTCCGACGACTATAGGTTCGTCCCCACGACCCCGGGACTAGGATGACCCGCCGCCGACTTGTCCGACGACAATAGGGTCGTCCCCACGTCCCCGGGCCTAAGTTGGCTAGCCGCCAACATGTCCGACGTCTATAGGGTCGTCCCCACGTCCCCGGGACTAGGATGGCCCGCCGCAGATTTGTCCGACGACTATAGGGTCGTCCCCACTACCACGGGTCAAAGTTGCCCAGCCGCCGACATGTCCGACGACTATAGGGTCGTCCCCACGACCCCGGGACTAGGTTGGCCTGCCGCCGACTTGTCCGACGACTATAGGGTCGTCCCCACGACCACTGGCCAAAGTTGCCCAGCCGCCGACATGTCCGACGACTATAGGGTCGTCCCCACGACCCCGGGACTAGATTGGCCCGCCACCGTCATGTCCGACTACTATAGGGTCGTACGCACGACCCCGGGACTAGATTGCCACGCCACTGTCATGTCCGACGAGTATAGGGTCGTACCCACGACGCCGGGACTAGATTGGCCCGTCACCGTCATGTCCGACGTCTATAGGGTCGTCCCCACGACCCCGGGACTAGGTGGGCCCGCCGCCGACTTGTCCGACGACTATAGGGTCGTCCCCACGACCCCGGGACTAGATTGGCCAGCCGCCGAAATGTCCAACGACTATAGGGTCGTCCTCACGATCCCGGGACTAGATTAGCCCGCCGCCGACATGTCCGACGACTATAGGGTCGTCCCCACGTCCCCGGGGCTAGGTTGGCCAGCCACCGTCATGTCCGACGACAATAGGGTCGTCCCCACGACGGCGGGACTATATTGGCCCGACACCGTCATATCCGACGACTATAGGGTCGTCCCCACGACCACGGGCCATAGTTGCCGAGTCGCCGACATGTCCGACGACAATAGGGTCGTCCCCACGACCACGGGCCAAAGTTGCCCCGCCGCCGACATGTCCGACGACTATAGGATCGTCCCCACGACCCCGGGACTAGATTGGCCCGCCACCGTCATGTCCGACTACTATAGGGTCGTACGCACGACCCCGGGACTAGATTGCCACGCCACTGTCATGTCCGACGACTATAGGGTCGTCCCCACGACCCCGGGACTACTCTGGCCCGCCACCGTCATGTCCGACGACTATAGGGTCGTCCCCACGTCCCGGGGGCTAGGTTGGCCAGCCACTGACATGTCCGACGACTATAGGGTCGTCCCCACGACCCTGGGACTAGATTAGCCCGCCACCGTCATGTCCAACGACTATAGGGTCGTCCCCACGACCCTGGGACTAGATTAGCCCGCCACCGTCATGTCCAACGACTATAGGGTCGTCCCCACGACCCCGGGACTAGATTGGCCCGCCACCGTCATGTCCGACTACTATAGGGTCGTCCCCACGTCACCGGGGCTAGGTTGCCCAGCCGCCGACATGTCCGACGACTATAGGGTCGTCCCTACGACAACGGGACTAGGTTGGCCAGCCGCCGACATGTCCGACGACTATACGGTCGTCGCCACGACCACGGGACTAGGTTGGCCTGCCGCCGACTTGTCCGACGACTATAGGGTCGTCCCCACGATCCCGGGACTAGATTGGCCCGCCACCAACATATCCGACGACTATAGGTTCGTCCCCACGACCCCGGGACTAGATTGGCCCGTCACCGTCATGTCCGACGTCTATAGGGTCGTCTCCACGACCCCGGGACTAGTTTGGTCCGCCGCCAACATGTCCGACGACTATAGAGTCGTCCCCACGACCCCGGGACTAGGATGACCCGCCGCCGACTTGTCCGACGACAATAGGGTCGTCCCCACGTACCCGGGCCTAAGTTGGCTAGCCGCCAACATGTCCGACGTCTATAGGGTGGTCCCCACGTCCCCGGGGCTAGATTGGCCCGCCACCGTCATGTCCGACGACTATAGGGTCGTCCCCACGACCCCGGGACTAGTCTGGCCAGCCACCGTCATGTCCGACGACTATAGGGTCGTCCCCACGTCCCCGGGGCTAGGTTGGCCAGCCACTGACATGTCCGACAACTATGGGGTCGTCCCCACGACCCTGGGACTAGATTAGCCCGCCACCGTCTTGTCCAACGACTATGGGGTCGTCCCCACGACCCCGGTACTAGACTGGCCCGCCACCGTCATGTCCGACGAGTATAGGGTCATCCCCACGACGCCGGGACTAGATTGGCCCGTCACCGTCATGTCCGACGTCTATAGGGTCGTCCCCACGACCCCGGGACTAGGTTGGCCAGCCGACGACTATAGGGTCGTCCCCACGACCACGGGACTAGATTGGCCCGCCACCAACATATCCGACGACTATAGGGTCGTCTCCACGACCCCGGGACTAGTTTGGTCCGCCGCCAACATTTCCGACGACTATAGAGTCGTCCCCACGACGACGGGCCAAAGTTGGCCAGCCGCCGACATTTTCGACGACTATAGGGTCGTCCCCACGACCCCGGTACTAGATTGGCCCGCCACCGTCATGTCCGACGAGTATAGGGTCGTACCCACGACGCCGGGACTAGATTGGCCCGTCACCGTCATGTCCGACGTCTATAGGGTCGTCCCCACGACCCCGGGACTAGGTTGGCCAGCCGACGACTATAGGGTCGTCCCCACGACCACGGGACTAGATTGGCCCGCCACCAACATATCCGACGACTATAGGGTCGTCTCCACGACCCCGGGACTAGGTTGGCCCGCGGCCAACATGTCCGACGACAATAGGGTCGTCCCCACGACCCCGGGACTAGGTTGGCCAGCCTCCGACATATCCGACTACTATAGGGTCGTACTGACGACCACGGGACTAGGTTGGCCCGCCGCCGACTTGTCCGACGACAATAGGGTCGTCTCCACGACCCCGGGACTAGTTTGGTCCGCCGCCAACATGTCCGACGACTATAGTGTCGTCCCCACGACCACGGGCCAAAGTTGGCCAGCCGCCGACATTTTCGACGACTATAGGGTCGTCCCCACGACCACGGGACTAGGTTGGCCAGCCGCCGACATGTCCGACGACTATAGGGTCGTCCCTACGACCACGGGACTAGGTTGGCCAGCCGCCGACATGTCCGACGACTATACGGTCGTCGCCACGACCACGGGACTAGGTTGGCCTGCCGCCGACTTGTCCGACGACTATAGGGTCGTCCCCACGATCCCGGGACTAGATTGGCCCGCCACCAACATATCCGACGACTATAGGTTCGTCCCCACGACCCCGGGACTAGATTGGCCCGTCACCGTCATGTCCGACGTCTATAGGGTCGTCCCCACGACCCCGGGACTAGGTGGGCCCGCCGCCGACTTGTCCGACGACTATAGGGTCGTCCCCACGACCACGGGACTAGGTTGGCCAGCCGCCGACATGTCCGACGACTATACGGTCGTCCCCACGACCACGGGACTAGGTTGGCCAGCTGCCGACATGTCCGACGACTATAGGGTCGTCCCCACGACCCCGGTACTAGATTGGCCCGCCACCGTCATGTCCGACGAGTATAGGTTCGTACCCACGACGCCGGGACTAGATTGGCCCGTCACCGTCATGTCCGACGTCTATAGCGTCGTCCCCACGACCCCGGTCCAAAGTCGGCCAGCCGCCGACATGTTCGACGACTATAGGGTCGTCCCCACGACCCCGGGACTAGATTGGCCCGCCACCAACATGTCCGACGACTATACGGTCGTCGCCACGACCACGGGACTAGGTTGGCCTGCCGCCGACTTGTCCGACGACTATAGGGTCGTCCCCACGATCCCGGGACTAGATTGGCCCGCCACCAACATATCCGACGACTATAGGTTCGTCCCCACGACCCCGGGACTAGATTGGCCCGTCACCGTCATGTCCGACGTCTATAGGGTCGTCTCCACGACCCCGGGACTAGTTTGGTCCGCCGCCAACATGTCCGACGACTATAGAGTCGTCCCCACGACGACGGGCCAAAGTTGGCCAGCCGCCGACATTTTCGACGACTATAGGGTCGTCCCCACGACCCCGGTACTAGATTGGCCCGCCACCGTCATGTCCGACGAGTATAGGGTCGTACCCACGACGCCGGGTCTAGATTGGCCCGTCACCGTCATGTCCGACGTCTATAGGGTCGTCCCCACGACCCCGGGACTAGGTTGGCCAGCCGACGACTATAGGGTCGTCCCCACGTCCCCGGGGCTAGGTTGGCCAGCCACTGACATGTCCGACGACTATAGGGTCGTCCCCACGACCCTGGGACTAGATTAGCCCGCCACCGTCTTGTCCAACGACTATAGGGTCGTCCCCACGACCCCGGTACTAGACTGGCCCGCCACCGTCATGTCCGACGAGTATAGGGTCGTACCCACGACGCCGGGACTAGATTGGCCCGTCACCGTCATGTCCGACGTCTATAGGGTCGTCCCCACGACCCCGGGACTAGGTTGGCCAGCCGACGACTATAGGGTCGTCCCCACGACCACGGGACTAGATTGGCCCGCCACCAACATATCCGACGACTATAGGGTCGTCTCCACGACCCCGGGACTAGTTTGGTCCGCCGCCAACATGTCCGACGACTATAGAGTCGTCCCCACGACGACGGGCCAAAGTTGGCCAGCCGCCGACATTTTCGACGACTATAGGGTCGTCCCCACGACCCCGGTACTAGATTGGCCCGCCACCGTCATGTCCGACGAGTATAGGGTCGTACCCACGACGCCGGGACTAGATTGGCCCGTCACCGTCATGTCCGACGTCTATAGGGTCGTCCCCACGACCCCGGGACTAGGTGGGCCCGCCGCCGACTTGTCCGACGACTATAGGGTCGTCCCCACGACCACGGGACTAGGTTGGCCAGCCGCCGACATGTCCGACGACTATACGGTTGTCCCCACGATCCCGGGACTAGACTGGCCCGCCGCCAACATATCCGTCGACTATGGGGTCGTACCCACGACGCGGGGACTAGATTGGCCCGTCACCGTCATGTCCGACGACTATAGGGTCGTCCCCACGACCCCGGGGCTATGTTGGCCAGCCGCCGACATGTCCGACGACTATACGGTCGTCGCCACGACCACGGGACTAGGTTGGCCTGCCGCCGACTTGTCCGACGACTATAGGGTCGTCCCCACGATCCCGGGACTAGGTTGGCCCGCCGCCGACATGTCCGACGACTATAGGGTCGTCCCCACGGCCCCGGGACTAGATTGGCCCACGACCGTCATGTCCGACGACTAGAGGGTCGTCCCCACGACCCCAGGACTAGATTACCACGCCACCGTCATGTCCGACGACCATAGGGTCGTCCCCACGACCACGGGCCAAAGTCGGCCAGCCGCCGACATGTTCGACGACTATAGGGTCGTCCCCACGACCCCGGGACTAGATTGGCCCGCCGCCAACATATCCGACGACTATAGGGTCGTACCCACGACCCCGGGACTAGGTTGGCCCGCCGCCGACTTGTCCGACGACTATAGGGTCGTCCCCACGACCCCGGGACTAGATTGGCTCGCCAGCATCATGTCCGACGACTATAGGACGGTCCCCACGACCCCGGGACTAGATTGGCCCGTCACCGTCATGTCCGACGACTATAGGGTCGTCCCCACGACCCCGGGACTATGTTGGCCACCCGCCGACATGTCCGACGACTATAGGGTTGTCCCCACGACCACGGGACTAGGTTGGCCAGCCACCGACATGTCCGACGACTATACGGTCGTCCCCACGACCACGGGACTAGGTTGGCCCGCCGCCGACTTGTCCGACGACTATAGGGTCGTCCCCACGACCCCGGGACTAGATTGGCTCGCCAGCATCATGTCCGACGACTATAGGACCGTCCCCACGACCCCGGGACTAGATTGGCCCGTCACCGTCATGTCCGACGACTATAGGGTCGTCCCCACGACCACCGGCCAAAGTTGGCCAGCCGCCGACATGTTCGACGACTATAGGGTCGTCCCCACGGCCCCGGGACTAGATTGGCCCGTCTCCGTCATGTCCGACGACTATAGGGTCGTCCCCACGACCACGGGACTAGGTTGGCCCGCCGCCGACTTGTCCGACGACTATAGGGTCGTCCCCACGATCCCGGGCCTAGGTTGGCCAGCCGCCGACATGTCCGACGACTATAGGGTCGTCCCCACGGCCCCGAGACTTGATTGGCCCACGACCGTCATGTCCGACGACTACGGGGTCGTCCCCACGACCCCAGGACTAGATTGCCCCGCCACCGACATGTCCGACGACTATAGGGTCGTCCCCATGACCACGGGCCAAAGTTGGCCAGCCGCCGACATGTTCGACAACTATAGGGTCGTCCCCACGACCCCGCGACTAGATTGGCTCGCCACCGTCATGTCCGACGAGTATAGGGTCGTACCCACGACGCGGGTACTAGATTGGCCCGTCACCGACATGTCCGACGACTATAGGGTCGTCTCCACGACCCCGGGACTAGTTTGGTCCGCCGCCAACATGTCCGACGACAACAGGGTCGTCTCCACGACCACAGGACTAGGTTGGCCAGCCGCCGATATGTCCGACGACTATAGGGTCGTCCCCACGGCCCCGGGACTAGATTGGCCCACGACCGTCATGTCCGACGACTACAGGGTCTTCCCCACGACCCCAGGACTAGATTGCCACGCCACCGTCATGTCCGACGATTATAGGGTTGTCCACACGACCCCGGGACTAGGTTGGCCAGCCGCCGAAATATCCGACGATTGTAGGGTCGTTCCCACGACCCCGGGACTAGTTTGGTCCGCCGCCAACATGTCCGACGACAACAGGGTCGTCCCCACGACCACAGGACTAGGTTGGCCCGCCACCGTCATGTCCGACGACTATAGGGTCGTCCCCACGTCCCGGGCCAAAGTTGCCCCGCCGCCTACATGTCCGACGACTATAGGGTCGTCCCCACGACCACGGGACTAGGTTGGCCAGCCGCCGACATGTCCGACGACTATACGGTCGTCCCCACGACCACGGGACTAGGTTGGCCAGCTGCCGACATGACCGACGACTATAGGGTCGTCCCCACGACCCCGGGACTAGATTGGCCCGCCACCGCCATGTCCGACCTCTATAGGGTCGTACGCTCGACCCCGGGACGAGATTGCCCCGCCACTGTCATGTCCGACGATTATAGGGTCGTCCCCACGACCCCGGGACTAGGTTGGCCAGCCGCCGAAATATCCGACGATTGTAGGGTCGTTCCCACGACCCCGGGACTAGATTGGCCCGCCACCGTCATGTCCGACGACTATAGGGTGGTCCCCACGACCCCGGGACTATATTGGCCCGACACCGTCATATCCGACGACTATAGGGTCATCCCCACGACCCCGGGACTAGGGTGGCTAGCCGCCGACATGTCCGACGATTATAGGGTCGTCCCCACGACCACGGGCCATAGTTGCCGAGTCGCCGACATGTCCGACGACTATAGGGTCGTCCCCACGACCACGGGCCAAAGTTGCCCCGCCGCCGACATGTCCGACGACTATAGGGTCGTCCCCACGACCCCGGGACTAGATTGGCCAGCCGCCGAAATGTCCAACGACTATAGGGTCGTCCCCATGATCCCGGGACTAGATTATCCCGCCTGCGACATGTCCGACGACTATAGGGTCGTCCCCACGTCCCCGGGGCTAGGTTGGCCAGCCACTGACATGTCCGACGACTATAGGGTCGTCCCCACGACCCTGGGACTAGATCAGCCCGCCACCGTCATGTCCAACGACTATAGGGTTGTCCCCACGACCCCGGGACTAGAGTGGCCCGACACCGTCATGTCCGACGACTATAGGGTCATCCCCACGACCCCGGGACTTGGTTGGCCCGCCGCCGACATGCCCGACGACTATACGGTCGTCGCCACGAACCCGGCACTAGGCTGGCCAGCCGCCGACTATAGGGTCGTCCCCACGACCACGGGACTAGGTTGGCCCGCCGCCGACTTGTCCGACGACTACAGGGTCGTGCCTACCACGCCGGGACTAGGTTTTCCCGCCGCCGTCATGTCCGACGACTATTGGGTCGTCCCCACGACCCCGGGCCAAAGTTGGCCAGCCGCCGACATGTCCGACGACTATAGGGTCGTCCCCACGACCCCGGGACTAGATTGGCCCGCCACCGTCATGTCCGACCACTATAGGGTCGTACGCACGACCTCGGGACTAGATTGCCCCGCCACTGTCATGTCCGACGACTATAGGGTCGTCCCCACGTCCCCGGGCCTAAGTTGGCTAGCCGCCAACATGTCCGACGTCTATAGGGTCGTCCCCACGTCCCCGGGACTAGGATGGCCCGCCGCAGATTTGTCCGACGACTATAGGGTCGTCCCCACTACCACGGGTCAAAGTTGCCCAGCCGCCGACATGTCCGACGACTATAGGGTCGTCCCCACGACCCCGGGACTAGGTTGGCCTGCCGCCGACTTGTCCGACGACTATAGGGTCGTCCCCACGACCACTGGCCAAAGTTGCCCAGCCGCCGACATGTCCGACGACTATAGGGTCGTCCCCACGACCCCGGGACTAGATTGGCCCGCCACCGTCATGTCCGACTACTATAGGGTCGTACGCACGACCCCGGGACTAGATTGCCACGCCACTGTCATGTCCGACGAGTATAGGGTCGTACCCACGACGCCGGGACTAGATTGGCCCGTCACCGTCATGTCCGACGTCTATAGGGTCGTCCCCACGACCCCGGGACTAGGTGGGCCCGCCGCCGACTTGTCCGACGACTATAGGGTCGTCCCCACGACCCCGGGACTAGATTGGCCAGCCGCCGAAATGTCCAACGACTATAGGGTCGTCCTCACGATCCCGGGACTAGATTAGCCCGCCGCCGACATGTCCGACGACTATAGGGTCGTCCCCACGTCCCCGGGGCTAGGTTGGCCAGCCACCGTCATGTCCGACGACAATAGGGTCGTCCCCACGACGGCGGGACTATATTGGCCCGACACCGTCATATCCGACGACTATAGGGTCGTCCCCACGACCACGGGCCATAGTTGCCGAGTCGCCGACATGTCCGACGACAATAGGGTCGTCCCCACGACCACTGGCCAAAGTTGCCCAGCCGCCGACATGTCCGACGACTATAGGGTCGTCCCCACGACCCCGGGACTAGATTGGCCCGCCACCGTCATGTCCGACTACTATAGGGTCGTACGCACGACCCCGGGACTAGATTGCCACGCCACTGTCATGTCCGACGAGTATAGGGTCGTCCCCACGACCCCGAGACTAGTCTGGCCCGCCACAGTCATGTCCGACGACTATAGGGTCGTCCCCACGTCCCGGGGGTTAGGATGGCCAGCCACTGTCATGTCCGACGACTATAGGGTCGTCCCCACGACCCCGGGACAAGGTTGGCCAGCCGCCGAAATGTCCGACGATTGTAGGATCGTTCCCACGACCCCGGGACTAGATTGGCCCGACACCGTCATGTCCGACGATTGTAGGGTCGTTCCCACGACCCCGGGACAAGATTGGCCCGCCACCGTCATGTCCGACGACTATAGGGTCGTACGCACGACCACGGGACAAGGTTGGCCCGCCGCCGACTTGTCCGACGACTATAGGGTCGTACCTACGATCCCGGGACTAGATTGGCCCGCTACCAACATATCCGACGACTATGGGGTCGTCTCCACGACCCCGGGACTAGTTTGGTCCGCCGCCAACATGTCCGACGACAATAGGGTCGTCCCCACGACCCCGGGACTAGATTGGCCCGGCACCATCATATCCGACGACTATGGGGTCGTCTCCACGACCCCGGGACTAGGTTGGCCCGCCGTCAACATGTCCGACGACAATAGGGTCGTCCCCACGACCCCGGGACTAGATTGGCCCGCCACCGTCATGTCCGACGAGTATAGTGTCGTACCCACGACGCGGGGACTACATTGGCCCGTCTCCGTCATGTCCGACGACTATAGGGTCGTCCCCACGACCACGGGACTAGGTTGGCCCGCCGCCGACTTGTCCGACGACTATAGGGTCGTCCCCACGATCCCGGGCCTAGGTTGGCCAGCCGCCGACATGTCCGACGACTATAGGGTCGTCCCCACGGCCCCGAGACTAGATTGGCCCACGACCGTCATGTCCGACGAGTATAGGGTCGTACCCACGACGCGGGGACTAGATTGGCCCGTCACCGACATGTCCGACGACTATAGGGTCGTCTCCACGACCCCGGGACTAGATTGCCCCGCCACCGACATGTCCGACGACTATAGGGTCGTCCCCATGACCACGGGCCAAAGTTGGCCAGCCGCCGACATGTTCGACAACTATAGGGTCGTCCCCACGACTCCGCGACTAGATTGGCTCGCCACCGTCATGTCCGACGAGTATAGGGTCGTACCCACGACGCGGGGACTAGATTGGCCCGTCACCGACATGTCCGACGACTATAGGGTCGTCTCCACGACCCCGGGACTAGTTTGGTCCGCCGCCAACATGTCCGACGACAACAGGGTCGTCCCCACGACCACAGGACTAGGTTGGCCAGCCGCCGACATGTCCGACGACTATAGGGTCGTCCCCACGGCCCCGGGACTAGATTGGCCCACGACCGTCATGTCCGACGACTACAGGGTCTTCCCCACGACCCCAGGACTAGATTGCCACGCCACCGTCATGTCCGACGACTATAGGGTCGTCCCCACGACCCCGGGACTAGGTTGGCCAGCCGCCGAAATATCCGACGATTGTAGGGTCGTTCCCACGAACCCGGGACTAGATTGGCCCGCCACCAACATATCCGACGACTATAGGGTCGTCTCCACGACCCCGGGACTAGTTTGGTCCGCCGCCAACATGTCCGACGACAATAGGGTCGTCCCCACGACCCCGGGACTAGATTGGCCCGCCACCATCATATCCGACGACTATGGGGTCGTCTCCACGACCCCGGGACTAGGTTGGCCCGCCGTCAACCTGTCCGACGACAATAGGGTAGTCCCCACGACCCCGGGACTAGATTGGCCCGCCACCGTCATGTCCGACGAGTATAGTGTCGTACCCACGACGCGGGGACTAGATTGGCCCGCCGCCGACTTGTCCGACGACTATAGGGTCGTCCCCACGACCCCGGGACTAGATTGGCTCGCCAGCATCATGTCCGACGACTATAGGACCGTACCCACGACCCCGGGACTAGATTGGCCCGTCACCGTCATGTCCGACGACTATAGGGTCGTCCCCACGACCCCGGGACTATGTTGGCCAGCCGCCGACATGTCCGACGACTATAGGGTCGTCCCCACGACCACGGGACTAGGTTGGCCAGCCACCGACATGTCCGACGACTATACGGTCGTCCCCACGACCACGGGACTAGGTTGGCCCGCCGCCGACTTGTCCGACGACTATGGGGTCGTCCCCACGACCCCGGGACTAGATTGGCTCGCCAGCATCATGTCCGACGACTATAGGACCGTCCCCACGACCCCGGGACTAGATTGGCCCGTCACCGTCATGTCCGACGACTATAGGGTCGTCCCCACGACCACCGGCCAAAGTTGGCCAGCCGCCGACATGTTCGACGACTATAGGGTCGTCCCCACGGCCCCGGGACTAGATTGGCCCACGACCGTCATGTCCGACGACTTCAGGGTCGTCCCCACGACCCCAGGACTAGATTGCCACGCCACCGTCATGTCCGACGACTATAGGGTCGTCCCCACGACCACCGGCCAAAGTTGGCCAGCCGCCGACATGTTCGACGACTATAGGGTCGTCCCCACGACCCCGGGACTAGGTTGGCCCGCCGCCGACTTGTCCGACGACTATAGGGTCGTCCCCACGATCCCGGGCCTTGGTTGGCCTGCCGCCGACATGTCCGACGACTATAGGGTCGACCCCACGGCCCCGAGACTAGATTGGCCCGCCGCCGAATTGTCCGACGACTATAGGGTCGTCCCCACGACCCCGGGGCTAGGATGACCCGCCGCCGACTTGTCCGACGACAATAGGGTCGTCCCCACGTCCCCGGGCCTAAGTTGGCTAGCCGCCAACATGTCCGACGACAATAGGGTCGTCCCCACGACCCCGGGACTTGATTGGCCCGCCACCGTCATGTCCGACGAGTATAGTGTCGTACCCACGACGCGGGGACTAGATTGGCCCGTCTCCGTCATGTCCGACGACTATAGGGTCGTCCCCACGACCCCGGGGCTATGTTGGCCAGCCGCCGACATGTCCGACGACTATAGGGTCGTCCCCACGACCACCGGCCAAAGTTGGCCAGCCGCCGACATGTTCGACGACTATAGGGTCGTCCCCACGACCCCGGTACTAGATTGGCCCGCCACCGTCATGTCCGACGAGTATAGGGTCGTACCCACGACGCCGGGACTAGATTGGCCCGTCACCGTCATGTCCGACGACTATAGGGTCGTCCCCACGACCCCGGGACTAGATTGGCTCGCCAGCATCATGTCCGACGACTATAGGACCGTCCCCACGACCCCGGGGCTATATTGGCCAGCCGCCGACATGTCCGACGACTATACGGTCGTCGCCACGACCACGGGACTAGGTTGGCCCGCCGCCGACATGTCCGACGACTATAGGGTCGTCCCCACGACACCGAGACTAGATTGGCCCGCCACCGCCATGTCCGACCTCTATAGGGTCGTTCGCTCGACCCCGGGACTAAATTGCCCCGCCACTGTCATGTCCGACGACTATAGTGTCGTCCCCACGACCCCGGTACTAGGTTGGCCAGCCACCGTCATGTCCGACGACTATAGGGCCGTCCCCACGACCCCGGGACTAGATTGGCCCGCCACCGTCATGTCCGACGACTATAGGGCCGTCCCCACGACCCCGGGACTAGATTGGCCCGCCGCCGTCATGTCCGACGACTATAGGGTCGTCCCCACGACCCCGGGACTAGATTGGCCCGCCACCGCCATGTCCGACCTCTATAGGGTCGTTCGCTCGACCCCGGGACTAAATTGCCCCGCCACTGTCATGTCCGACGACTATAGTGTCGTCCCCACGACCCCGGTACTAGGTTGGCCAGCCACCGTCATGTCCGACGACGATAGGGCCGTCCCCACGACCCCGGGACTAGATTGGCCCGCCACCGTCATGTCCGACGACTATAGGGTCGTCCCCACGACCCTGGGACTAGGTTGGCCCACCACCGTCATGTCCGACGACTACAGGGTCGTCCCCACGACCACGGGACTAGGATGGCCCGCCGCCGACTTTTCCGACGACTATAGGGTCGTCCCCAGGACCCCGGGACTAGATTGGCCCGCCACCGTCATGTCCGACGACAATAGGGGTCGTCCCCACGACCACGGGCCAATGTTGGCCAGCCGCCGACATGTCCGACGACTATAGGGTCGTCCCCACGACCCCGGGACTAGGATGACCCGCCGCCGACTTGTCCGACGACAATAGGGTCGTCCCCACGACCCCGGGACTAGATTGCCCCGCCACCGTCATGTCCGACGACTACAGGGTCGTCCCCACGACCCCGGGACTAGATTGGCCCACCACCGTCATGTCCGACGACTACAGGGTCGTCCCCACGACCCCGGGACTAGGTTGGCCCGCCGCCGACTTGTCCGACGACTATAGGGTCGTCCCCAGGACCACGGGACTAGGTTGGCCCGCCGCCGAATTGTCCGACGACTATAGGGTCGTCCCCACGATCCCGGGACTAGATTGGCCCACGACCGTCATGTCCGACGACTTCAGGGTCGTCCCCACGACCCCAGGACTAGATTGCCACGCCACCGTCATGTCCGACGACTATAGGGTCGTCCCCACGACCACCGGCCAAAGTTGGCCAGCCGCCGACATGTTCGACGACTATAGGGTCGTCCCCACGACCCCGGGACTAGGTTGGCCCGCCGCCGACTTGTCCGACGACTATAGGGTCGTCCCCACGATCCCGGGCCTTGGTTGGCCTGCCGCCGACATGTCCGACGACTATAGGGTCGACCCCACGGCCCCGAGACTAGATTGGCCCGCCGCCGAATTGTCCGACGACTATAGGGTCGTCCCCACGACCCCGGGGCTAGGATGACCCGCCGCCGACTTGTCCGACGACAATAGGGTCGTCCCCACGTCCCCGGGCCTAAGTTGGCTAGCCGCCAACATGTCCGACGACAATAGGGTCGTCCCCACGACCCCGGGACTTGATTGGCCCGCCACCGTCATGTCCGACGAGTATAGTGTCGTACCCACGACGCGGGGACTAGATTGGCCCGTCTCCGTCATGTCCGACGACTATAGGGTCGTCCCCACGACCCCGGGGCTATGTTGGCCAGCCGCCGACATGTCCGACGACTATAGGGTCGTCCCCACGACCACCGGCCAAAGTTGGCCAGCCGCCGACATGTTCGACGACTATAGGGTCGTCCCCACGACCCCGGTACTAGATTGGCCCGCCACCGTCATGTCCGACGAGTATAGGGTCGTACCCACGACGCCGGGACTAGATTGGCCCGTCACCGTCATGTCCGACGACTATAGGGTCGTCCCCACGACCCCGGGACTAGATTGGCTCGCCAGCATCATGTCCGACGACTATAGGACCGTCCCCACGACCCCGGGGCTATATTGGCCAGCCGCCGACATGTCCGACGACTATACGGTCGTCGCCACGACCACGGGACTAGGTTGGCCCGCCGCCGACATGTCCGACGACTATAGGGTCGTCCCCACGACACCGAGACTAGATTGGCCCGCCACCGCCATGTCCGACCTCTATAGGGTCGTTCGCTCGACCCCGGGACTAAATTGCCCCGCCACTGTCATGTCCGACGACTATAGTGTCGTCCCCACGACCCCGGTACTAGGTTGGCCAGCCACCGTCATGTCCGACGACTATAGGGCCGTCCCCACGACCCCGGGACTAGATTGGCCCGCCACCGTCATGTCCGACGACTATAGGGCCGTCCCCACGACCCCGGGACTAGATTGGCCCGCCGCCGTCATGTCCGACGACTATAGGGTCGTCCCCACGACCCCGGGACTAGATTGGCCCGCCACCGCCATGTCCGACCTCTATAGGGTCGTTCGCTCGACCCCGGGACTAAATTGCCCCGCCACTGTCATGTCCGACGACTATAGTGTCGTCCCCACGACCCCGGTACTAGGTTGGCCAGCCACCGTCATGTCCGACGACGATAGGGCCGTCCCCACGACCCCGGGACTAGATTGGCCCGCCACCGTCATGTCCGACGACTATAGGGTCGTCCCCACGACCCTGGGACTAGGTTGGCCCACCACCGTCATGTCCGACGACTACAGGGTCGTCCCCACGACCACGGGACTAGGATGGCCCGCCGCCGACTTTTCCGACGACTATAGGGTCGTCCCCAGGACCCCGGGACTAGATTGGCCCGCCACCGTCATGTCCGACGACAATAGGGGTCGTCCCCACGACCACGGGCCAATGTTGGCCAGCCGCCGACATGTCCGACGACTATAGGGTCGTCCCCACGACCCCGGGACTAGGATGACCCGCCGCCGACTTGTCCGACGACAATAGGGTCGTCCCCACGACCCCGGGACTAGATTGCCCCGCCACCGTCATGTCCGACGACTACAGGGTCGTCCCCACGACCCCGGGACTAGATTGGCCCACCACCGTCATGTCCGACGACTACAGGGTCGTCCCCACGACCCCGGGACTAGGTTGGCCCGCCGCCGACTTGTCCGACGACTATAGGGTCGTCCCCAGGACCACGGGACTAGGTTGGCCCGCCGCCGAATTGTCCGACGACTATAGGGTCGTCCCCACGATCCCGGGACTAGATTGGCCCGCCACCAACATATCCGACGACTATAGGGTCGTCCCCACGACCCCGGGCCTAGATTGGCCCACCACCGTCATGTCCGACGACTACAGGGTCGTCCCCACAACCCCGGGACTAGATTGGCCCCCCACCGTCATGTCCGACGACTACAGGGTCGTCCCCACGACCCCGGGACTAGGTTGGCCACGCCGCCGACTTGTCCGACGACTATAGGGTCGTCCCCACGACCCCGGGCCAAAGTTGGCCAGCCGCCGACATGTTCGACGACTATAGGGTCGTACCCACGACCCCGGGACTATGTTGGCCCGCCGCCGACTTGTCCGACGACTATAGGGTCGTGCCTACCACCCCGGGACTAGGTTGGCCCGCCGCCGAATTGTCCGACGACTATAGGATCGTCCCCACGACCCCGGGACTAGGTTGGCCCGCCGCCGACTTGTCCGACGACTATAGGGTCGTCCCCACGACCCCGGGCCAAAGTTGGCCAGCCGCCGACATGTTCGACGACTATAGGGTCGTACCCACGACCCCGGGACTATGTTGGCCCGCCGCCGACTTGTCCGACGACTATAGGGTCGTGCCTACCACCCCGGGACTAGGTTGGCCCGCCGCCGAATTGTCCGACGTCTATAGGGTCGTCCCCACGTCCCCGGGGCTAGATTGGCCCGCCACCGTCATGTCCGACGACTATAGGGTCGTCCCCACGACCCCGGGACTAGTCTGGCCCGCCACCGTCATGTCCGACGACTATAGGGTCGTCCCCACGTCCCCGGGGCTAGGTTGGCCAGCCACTGACATGTCCGACAACTATAGGGTCGTCCCCACGACCCTGGGACTAGATTAGCCCGCCACCGTCTTGTCCAACGACTATGGGGTCGTCCCCACGACCCCGCTACTAGACTGGCCCGCCACCGTCATGTCCGACGAGTATAGGGTCATACCCACGACGCCGGGACTAGATTGGCCCGTCACCGTCATGTCCGACGTCTATAGGGTCGTCCCCACGACCCCGGGACTAGGTTGGCCAGCCGACGACTATAGGGTCGTCCCTACGACCACGGGACTAGATTGGCCCGCCACCAACATATCTGACGACTATAGGGTCGTCTCCACGACCCCGGGACTAGTTTGGTCCGCCGCCAACATGTCCGACGACTATAGAGTCGTCCCCACGACGACGGGCCAAAGTTGGCCAGCCGCCGACATTTTCGACGACTATAGGGTCGTGCCCACGACCCCGGTACTAGATTGGCCCGCCACCGTCATGTCCGACGAGTATAGGGTCGTACCCACGACGCCGGGACTAGATTGGCCCGTCACCGTCATGTCCGACGTCAATAGGGTCGTCCCCACGACCCCGGGACTAGGTGGGCCCGCCGCCGACTTGTCCGACGACTATAGGGTCGTCCCCACGACCACGGGACTAGGTTGGCCAGCCGCCGACATGTCCGACGACTATACGGTCGTCCCCACGATCCCGGGACTAGACTGGCCCGCCGCCAACATATCCGACGACTATAGGGTCGTACCCACGACGCGGGGACTAGATTGGCCCGTCACCGTCATGTCCGACGACTATAGGGTCGTCCCCACGACCCCGGGGCTATGTTGGCCAGCCGCCGACATGTCCGACGACTATACGGTCGTCGCCACGACCACGGGACTAGGTTGGCCTGCCGCCGATTTGTCCGACGACTATAGGGTCGTCCCCACGATCCCGGGACTAGGTTGGCCCGCCGCCGACATGTCCGACGACTATAGGGTCGTCCCCACGGCCCCGGGACTAGATTGGCCCACGACCGTCATGTCCGACGACTACAGGGTCGTCCCCACGACCCCAGGACTAGATTACCACGCCACCGTCATGTCCGACGACTATAGGGTCGTCCCCACGACCACAGGCCAAAGTCGGCCAGCCGCTGTCATGTTCGACGACTATAGGGTCGTCCCCACGACCCCGGGACTAGGTTGGCCCGCCGCCGACTTGTCCGACGACTGTAGGGTCGTCCCCACGATCCCGGGCCTTGGTTGGCCTGCCGCCGACATGTCCGACGACTATAGGGTCGACCCCACGACCCCGGGACTAGATTGGCCCGCCACCAACATATCCGACGACTATAGGGTCGTACCCACGACCCCGGGACTAGGTTGGCCCGCCGCCGACTTGTCCGACGACTATAGGTTCGTCCCCACGACCCCGGGACTAGATTGGCTCGCCAGCATCATGTCCGACGACTATAGGACCGTCCCCACGACCCCGGGACTAGATTGGCCCGTCACCGTCATGTCCGACGACTATAGGGTCGTCCCCATGACCCCGGGACTAGATTGGCTCGCCAGCATCATGTCCGACGACTATAGGACCGTCCCCACGACCCCGGGGCTATATTGGCCAGCCGCCGACATGTCCGACGACTATACGGTCGTCGCCACGACCACGAGACTAGGTTGGCCCGCCGCCGACATGTCCGACGACTATAGGGTCGTCCCCACGACCCCGGGACTAGATTGGCCCGCCACCGCCATGTCCGACCTCTATAGGGTCGTTCGCTCGACCCCGGGACTAAATTGCCCCGCCACTGTCATGTCCGACGACTATAGTGTCGTCCCCACGACCCCGGTACTAGGTTGGCCAGCCACCGTCATGTCCGACGACTATAGGGCCGTCCCCACGACCCCGGGACTAGATTGGCCCGCCACCGTCATGTCCGACGACTATAGGGCCGTCCCCACGACCCCGGGACTAGATTGGCCCGCCACCGTCATGTCCGACGACTGTAGGGTCGTCCCCACGACCCCGGGACTAGATTGGCCCGCCACCGCCATGTCCGACCTCTATAGGGTCGTTCGCTCGACCCCGGGACTAAATTGCCCCGCCACTGTCATGTCCGACGACTATAGTGTCGTCCCCACGACCCCGGTACTAGGTTGGCCAGCCACCGTCATGTCCGACGACTATAGGGCCGTCCCCACGACCCCGGGACTAGATTGGCCCGCCACCGTCATGTCCGACGACTATAGGGTCGTCCCCACGACCCTGGGACTAGGTTGGCCCACCACCGTCATGTCCGACGACTACAGGGTCGTCCCCACGACCACGGGACTAGGATGGCCCGCCGCCGACTTTTCCGACGACTATAGGGTCGTGCCCAGGACCCCGGGACTAGATTGGCCCGCCACCGTCATGTCCGACGACAATAGGGTCGTCCCCACGACCACGGGCCAATGTTGGCCAGCCGCCGACATGTCCGACGACTATAGGGTCGTCCCCACGACCCCGGGACTAGGATGACCCGCCGCCGACTTGTCCGACGACAATAGGGTCGTCCCCACGACCCCGGGACTAGATTGCCCCGCCACCGTCATGTCCGACGACTACAGGGTCGTCCCCACGACCCCGGGACTAGATTGGCCCACCACCGTCATGTCCGACGACTACAGGGTCGTCCCCACGACCCCGGGACTAGGTTGGCCCGCCGCCGACTTGTCCGACGACTATAGGGTCGTCCCCAGGACCACGGGACTAGGTTGGCCCGCCGCCGAATTGTCCGACGACTATAGGGTCGTCCCCACGATCCCGGGACTAGATTGGCCAGCCGCCGACATGTTCGACGACTATAGGGTCGTCCCCACGACCCCGGGACTAGGTTGGCCCGCCGCCGAATTGTCCGACGACTATAGGGTCGTCCCCACGATCCCGGGCCTTGGTTGGCCTGCCGCCGACATGTCCGACGACTATAGGGTCGACCCCACGGCCCCGAGACTAGATTGGCCCGCCGCCGAATTGTCCGACGACTATAGGGTCGTCCCCACGACCCCGGGGCTAGGATGACCCGCCGCCGACTTGTCCGACGACAATAGGGTCGTCCCCACGTCCCCGGGCCTAAGTTGGCTAGCCGCCAACATGTCCGACGACAATAGGGTCGTCCCCACGACCCCGGGACTAGATTGGCCCGCCACCGTCATGTCCGACGAGTATAGTGTCGTACCCACGACGCGGGGACTAGATTGGCCCGTCTCCGTCATGTCCGACGACTATAGGGTCGTCCCCACGACCCCGGGGCTATGTTGGCCAGCCGCCGACATGTCCGACGACTATAGGGTCGTCCCCACGACCACCGGCCAAAGTTGGCCAGCCGCCGACATGTTCGACGACTATAGGGTCGTCCCCACGACCCCGGTACTAGATTGGCCCGCCACCGTCATGTCCGACGAGTATAGGGTCGTACCCACGACGCCGGGACTAGATTGGCCCGTCACCGTCATGTCCGACGACTATAGGGTCGTCCCCACGACCCCGGGACTAGATTGGCTCGCCAGCATCATGTCCGACGACTATAGGACCGTCCCCACGACCCCGGGGCTATATTGGCCAGCCGCCGACATGTCCGACGACTATACGGTCGTCGCCACGACCACGGGACTAGGTTGGCCCGCCGCCGACATGTCCGACGACTATAGGGTCGTCCCCACGACACCGAGACTAGATTGGCCCGCCACCGCCATGTCCGACCTCTATAGGGTCGTTCGCTCGACCCCGGGACTAAATTGCCCCGCCACTGTCATGTCCGACGACTATAGTGTCGTCCCCACGACCCCGGTACTAGGTTGGCCAGCCACCGTCATGTCCGACGACTATAGGGCCGTCCCCACGACCCCGGGACTAGATTGGCCCGCCACCGTCATGTCCGACGACTATAGGGCCGTCCCCACGACCCCGGGACTAGATTGGCCCGCCACCGTCATGTCCGACGACTATAGGGTCGTCCCCACGACCCCGGGACTAGATTGGCCCGCCGCCGACATGTCCGACGACCATTGGGTCGTCCCCACGGCCCCGGGACTCGATTGGCCCGCCACCGACTTGTCCGACGACTATAGGGTCGTCCCCACCACCCCGGGATTAGGTTGGCCAGCCGCCGACATGTCCGACGACTATACGGTCGTCCCCACGACCCCGGGACTACGTTGGCCAGCCGCCGACATGTCCGACGAACATAGGGTCGCCCCCACGGCCCCGGGAATAGATTGGCCCGCCACCGACTTGTCCGACGACTATAGGGTCGTCCCCGCGACCCCGGGACTAGGTTGGCCCGCCGCCGAATTGTCCGACGAGCATAGGATCCTCCCCACGACCCCGGGACTAGGTTGGCCCGCCGCCGACTTGTCCGACGACAATAGGGTCGTCCCCACGACCCCGGGACCAGGTTGGCCAGCCGCCGACATGTCCGACGACTATACGGTCGTCCCCACGACCACGGGACTAGGTTGGCCCGCCGCCGACTTGTCCGACGACTATAGGGTCGTCCCCACGACCACGGGACTAGATTGGCCCGCCAGCATCATGTCCGACGACTATAGGACCGTCCCCACGACCCCGGGACTAGGTTGGCCCGCCGCCGACTTGTCCGACGACTATAGGGTCGTCCCCACGACCCCGGGACCAGGTTGGCCAGCCGCCGACATGTCCGACGGCTATACGGTCGTCCCCACGACCACGGGACTAGGATGGCCCGCCGCCGACTTTTCCGACGACTATAGGGTCGTCCCCAGGACCCCGGGACTAGATTGGCCCGCCACCGTCATGTCCGACGACAATAGGGTCGTCCCCACGACCACGGGCCAAAGTTGGCCAGCCGCCGACATGTCCGACGACTATAGGGTCGTCCCCACGACCCCGGGACTGGGATGACCCGCCGCCGACTTGTCCGACGACAATAGGGTCGTCCCCACGACCCCGGAACTAGATTGCCCCGCCACCGTCATGTCCGACGACTACAGGGTCGTCCCCACGACCCCGGGGCTATGTTGGCCAGTCGCCGACATGTCCGACGACTATACGGACGTCGCCACGACCACGGGACTAGGTTGGCCCGCCGCCGACATGTCCGACGACTATAGGGTCGTCCCCACGGCCCCGGGACTAGGTTGGCCCGCCGCCGACTTGTCCGACGACTATAGGGTCGTCCCCACGACCCCGGGACTAGATTGGCTCGCCAGCATCATGTCCGACGACTATAGGACCGTCCCCACGAACCCGGGACTAGATTGGCCCGTCACCGTCATGTCCGACGACTATAGGGTCGTCCCCACGACCACCGGCCAAAGTTGGCCAGCCGCCGACATGTTCGACGACTATAGGGTCGTCCCCACGGCCCCGGGACTAGATTGGCCCACGACCGTCATGTCCGACGACTTCAGGGTCGTCCCCACGACCCCAGGACTAGATTGCCACGCCACCGTCATGTCCGACGACTATAGGGTCGTCCCCACGACCACCGGCCAAAGTTGGCCAGCCGCCGACATGTTCGACGACTATAGGGTCGTCCCCACGACCCCGGTACTAGATTGGCCCGCCACCGTCATGTCCGACGAGTATAGGGTCGTACCCACGACGCCGGGACTAGATTGGCCCGTCACCGTCATGTCCGACGACTACAGGGTCGTCCCCACGACCCCGGGACTAGGTTGGCTCGCCGCCGACTTGTCCGACGACTATAGGGTCGTCCCCACGACCACGGGACTAGGTTGGCCAGCCGCCGACTTGTCCGACGACAATAGGATCGTCCCCACGACCCCGGGACTAGGTTGGCCAGCCTCCGACATATCCGACGACTATAGGGTCGTCCCCACGACCCCGGGACTAGTCTGGCCCGCCACCGTCATGTCCGACGACTATAGGGTCGTCCCCACGACCCCGGTACTAGGCTGGCCAGCCGCCGACCTGTCCGACGACTATAGGGTCGTCCCCACGACCCCGGGACTAGATTGGCCCGCCACCGCCATGTCCGACCTCTATAGGGTCGTACGCTCGACCCCGGGACTAGATTGGCCCGCCACCGTCATGTCCGACGACTATAGGGTCGTCCCACGAGTACGGGCCAAAGTTGCCCCGCCGCCGACATGTCCGACGACTATAGGGTCGTCCCCACGACCCCGGTACTAGGTTGGCCAGCCACCGTCATGTCCGACGACTATAGGGCCGTCCCCACGACCCCGGGCCAAAGTTGGCCAGCCGCCGACATGTCCGACGACTATACGGTCGTCCCCACGACCACGGGACTAGATTGGCCCGCCACCATCATATCCGACGACTATAGGGTCGTCCCCACGAACCCGGGACTAGGTTGGCCAGCTGACGACTATAGGGTCGTCCCCACGACCACGGGACTAGGTTGGCCCGCCGCCGACTTGTCCGACGACTACAGGGTCGTGCCTACCACGCCGGGACTAGGTTGACCCGCCGCCGAATTGTCCGACGACTATAGGGTCGTCCCCACGACCCCGGGACTAGATTGGCCCGCCACCAACATATCCGACGACTATAGGGTCGTCTCCACGACCCCGGGACTAGGTTGGCCCGCCGCCAACATATCCGACAACAATAGGGTCGTCCCCACGACCCCGGGACTAGATTGGCCCGCCACCATCATATCCGACGACTATAGGGTCGTCCCCACGAACCCGGGACTAGGTTGGCCAGCCGACGACTATAGGGTCGTCCCCACGACCACGGGACTAGGTTGGCCCGCCGCCGACATGTCCGACGACTATACGGTCGTCCCCACGACCACGGGACTAGATTGGCCCGCCACCATCATATCCGACGACTATAGGGTCGTCCCCACGAACCCGGGACTAGGTTGGCCAGCTGACGACTATAGGGTCGTCCCCACGACCACGGGACTAGGTTGGCCCGCCGCCGACTTGTCCGACGACTACAGGGTCGTGCCTACCACGCCGGGACTAGGTTGACCCGCCGCCGAATTGTCCGACGACTATAGGGTCGTCCCCACGACCCCGGGACTAGATTGGCCCGCCACCAACATATCCGACGACTATAGGGTCGTCTCCACGACCCCGGGACTAGGTTGGCCCGCCGCCAACATATCCGACGACAATAGGGTCGTCCCCACGACCCCGGGACTAGATTGGCCCGCCACCATCATATCCGACGACTATAGGGTCGTCGCCACGAACCCGGGACTAGGCTGGCCAGCCGCCGACCTGTCCGAAGAGTATAGAGTCGTCCCCACGACCCCGGGCCAAAGTTGGCCAGCCGCCGACATGTCCGACGACTATAGGGTCGTCCCCACGACCCCGGGACTAGGTTTGCCCGCCGCCGACTTGTCCGACGACTATAGGGTCGTCCTCACGATCCCGGGCCTAGGTTGGCCAGCCGCCGACATGTCCGACGACTATAGGGTCGTCCCCACGGCCCCGAGACTAGATTGGCCCACGACCGTCATGTCCGACGACTATGGGGTCGTCCCCACGACCCCAGGACTTGATTGCCCCGCCACCGTCATGTCCGACGACTATAGGGTCGTCCCCACGTCCCCGGGGCTACGTTGGCCAGCCACCGACATGTCCAACGACCATAGGGTCGTCCCCACGACCCCGGGACTATATTAGCCCGCCACCGCCATGTCCGACGACTATAGGGTCGTCCCCACGTCCCCGGTACTAGGTTGGCCAGCCGCCGACATGTCCGACGACTATAGGGACGTCCCCACGACCCCGGGAATAGGTTGGCCAGCCGCCGAAATATCCGACGATTGTAGGGTCGTTCCCACGACCCCGGGACTAGATTGGCCCGCCACCGTCATGTCCGACGACTATAGGGTCGTCCCCACGACCCCGGGACTAGATTGGCCAGCCGCCGCCATGTCCGACGACTATAGGGTCGTCCCCACGTCCCCGGTACTAGATTGGCCCGCCACCGTCATGTCCGACGACTATAGGGTCGTCCCCACGACCGCGGGACTAGATTGGCCCGCCACCGCCATGTCCGACCTCTATAGGGTCGTACGCTCGACCCCGGGACTAGGTTGGCCAGCCGCCGAAATATCCGACGATTGTAGGGTCGTTCCCACGACCCCGGGACTAGATTGGCCCGCCACCGCCATGTCCGACCTCTATAGGGTCGTACGCTCGACCCCGGGACTAGATTGGCCTGCCACCGTCATGTCCGACGACTATAGGGCCGTCCCCACGACCCCGGGACTAGATTGGCCCGCCACCGTCATGTCCGACGACTATAGGGTCGTCCCCACGACCGCGGGACTAGATTGGCCCGCCACCGCCATGTCCGACCTCTATAGGGTCGTTCGCTCGACCCCGGGACTAGATTGGCCCGCCACCGTCATGTCCGACGACTATAGGGTCGTCCAAACGACCCCGGGACTAGATTAGCCCGCCGCCGAAATGTCCGACGACTATAGGGTCGTCCCCACGTCCCCGGGGCTAGGTTGGCCCGCCACCGTCATGTCCGACGACTATAGGGTCGTCCCCACGACCCCGGTACTAGGCTGGCCAGCCGCCGACCTGTCCGACGACTATAGGGCCGTCCCCACGACCCCGGGACTAGATTGGCCCGCCACCGTCATGTCCGACGACTATAGGGTCGTCCCCACGACCCCGGGACTAGATTGGCCCGCCACCGCCATGTCCGACCTCTATAGGGTCGTTCGCTCGACCCCGGGACTAAATTGCCCCGCCACTGTCATGTCCGACGACTATAGTGTCGTCCCCACGACCCCGGGAATAGGTTGGCCAGCCGCCGAAATATCCGACGATTGTAGGGTCGTTCCCACGACCCCGGGACTAGATTGGCCCGCCACCGTCATGTCCGACGACTATAAGGTCGTCCCCACGACCCCGGGACTAGATTGGCCAGCCGCCGAAATGTCCAACGACTATAGGGTCGTCCCCACGACCCCGGGACTAGATTAGCCCGCCGCCGAAATGTCCGACGACTATAGGGTCGTCCCCACGTCCCCGGGGCTAGGTTGGCCCGCCACCGTCATGTCCGACGACTATAGGGTCGTCCCCACGACCCCGGTACTAGGCTGGCCAGCCGCCGACCTGTCCGACGACTATAGGGTCGTCCCCACGACCCCGGGACTAGATTGGCCCGCCACCGCCATGTCCGACCTCTATAGGGTCGTACGCTCGACCCCGGGACTAGATTGGCCCGCCACCGTCATGTCCGACGACTATAGGGTCGTCCCCACGAGTACGGGCCAATGTTGCCTCGCCGCCGACATGTCCGACGACTATAGGGTCGTCCCCACGACCCCGGTACTAGGTTGGCCAGCCACCGTCATGTCCGACGACTATAGGGCCGTCCCCACGACCCCGGGACTAGATTGGCCCGCCACCGTCATGTCCGACGACTATAGGGTCGTCCCCACGACCCCGGTACTAGGTTGGCCTGCCACCGTCATGTCCGACGACTATAGGGCCGTCCCCACGACCCCGGGACTAGATTGGCCCGCCACCGTCATGTCCGACGACTATAGGGTCGTCCCCACGACCCCGGGACTAGATTGGCCCGCCACCGCCATGTCCGACCTCTATAGGGTCGTTCGCTCGACCCCGGGACTAAATTGCCCCGCCACTGTCATGTCCGACGACTATAGTGTCGTCCCCACGACCCCGGTACTAGGTTGGCCAGCCACCGTCATGTCCGACGACTATAGGGCCGTCCCCACGACCCCGGGACTAGATTGGCCCGCCACCGTCATGTCCGACGACTATAGGGTCGTCCCCACGACCCTGGGACTAGGTTGGCCCACCACCGTCATGTCCGACGACTACAGGGTCGTCCCCACGACCACGGGACTAGGATGGCCAGCCGCCGACATTTCCGACGACTATAGGGTCGTCCCCACGACCCCGGGACTAGGTTGGCCCGCCGCCCACTTGTCCGACGACTATAGGGTCGTCCCCACGACACTGGGGCTAGATTGCCTCGCCACCGTCATGTCCGACGACTATAGGGTCGTCTCCACGACCCCGGGACTAGGTTGGCCCGCCGCCGAATTGTCCGACGACTATAGGGGCGACCCCACGAACCCGAGACTAGGTGGGCCAGCCGCCGACATGTTCGACGACTATGGGGTCGTCCCCACGAGCCCGGGACTAGATTGGCCCGCCACCGTCATGTCCGACGACTATAGGGTCGTCCCCACGACCCCGGGACTAGGTTGGCCCGCCGCCGACTTGTCCGACGACTATAGGGTCGTCCCCACGACCACGGGCCAAAGTTGGTCAGCCGCCGACATGTCCGACGACTATAGGGTCGTCCCCACGACCCCGGGACTAGATTGGCCCGCCACCGTCATGTCCGACGACTATAGGGTCGTCCCCACGACCCCGGGACTAGGTTGGCCCGCCGCCGACTTGTCCGACAACTATAGGTTCGTCCCTCGCACCCCGGAACTAGGTTGGCCAGCCGCCGACATGTCCGACGACTATAGGGTCGTCCCCACGACTCCGGGGCTAGATTGGCCCGCCACCGTCATGTCCGCCGACTATAGGGTCGTCCCCACGACCACGGGCCAAAGTTGGTCAGCCGCCGGCATGTCCGACGACTATAGCGTCGTCCCCACGACCCCGGGACTAGATTGGCCCGCCACCGTCATGTCCGACGACTATAGGGTCGTCCTCACGACCACGGGCCAAAGTTGGTCAGCCGCCGACATGTCCGACAACTATAGGGTCGTCCCCACGACCCCGGGACTAGATTGGCCCGCCACCGTCATGTCCGACGACTATAGGGTCGTCCCCACGACCCCGGGACTAGGTTGGCCCGCCGCCGACTTGTCCGACAACTATAGGTTCGTCCCTCCCACCCCGGAACTAGGTTGGCCAGCCGCCGACATGTCCGACGACTATAGGGTCGTCCCCACGATCCCGCGGCTAGATTGGCCCGCCCCCGCCATGTCCGCCGACTATAGGGTCGTCCCCACGACCACGGGCCAAAGTTGGTCAGCCGCCGGCATGTCCGACGACTATAGGGTCGTCCCCACGACCCCGGGACTAGATTGGCCCGCCACCGTCATGTCCGCCGACTATAGGGTCGTCCCCACGACCACGGGCCAAAGATGGCCAGCCGTCGACATGTTCGACGACTATGGGGTCGTCCCCACGAGTCCGGGACTAGATTGGCCCGCCACCGTCATGTCCGACGACTATAGGTTCGCCCCTACGACCCTGGGCATACGTTGGCCCGCCGCCGACATGTCCGACGACTATAGGATCGTCCCCACGACCACGGGCCAAAGTTGGTCAGCCGCCGACATGTCCGACGACTATAGGGTCGTCCCCACCACCCCGGGGCTAGATTGGCCAGCCGCCGACATTTCCGACCACTATAGGGTCGTCCCCACGACCCCCGGACTAGATTGACTCGCCACCTTCATGTCCGACGACTATAGGGTCGTCTCCACGACCCCGGAACTAGGTTGGCCCGCCGCCGACTTGACCCACGACTATAGGGTCGTCCCCATGACCACGGGCCAAAGTTGCCCAGCCGCCGACATGTCCGACGACTATAGGGTCGTCCCCACGACCCCGGGACTAGATTGGCCCGCCACCGTCATGTCCGACGACTATAGGGTCGTCCCCACGACCCCGGGACAAGGTTGGCCCGCCGCCGACTTGTCCGACGACTATAGGGTCGTCCCCACGACCCCGGGACTAGGTTGGCCAGCCGCCGACATGTCCGCCGACTATAGGGTCGTCCCTACCACCCCGGGACTAGGTTCGCCAGCCGCCGACATGTCCGACGACTATAGGGTCGTCCCCACAACCCCGGGGCTAGATTGGCCAGCCGCCGACATGTCCGACGACTATAGGGTCGTCCCCACGACCCCAGGATTAAGTTGGCCAGCCGCCGACATGTCCGACGACTATGGGGTCGTCCCCACGACCACGGGCCAAAGTTGGTCAGCCGCCGACACGCCCGACGACTATAGGGTCGTCCCCACGACCCCGGGACTAGATTGGCCGAGCCGCCGACATGTCCGACGACTATAGGGTCGTCTCCACGACCCCGGGACTAGGTTGGCCCGCCGCCGACTTGTCCGACGACTATAGGGCCGTCTCCACGACCCCGGGACTAGGTTGGCCAGCCGCCGACATGTCCGCCGACTATAGGGTCGTCCCTACCACCCCGGGACTAGGTTCGCCAGCCGCCGACATGTCCGACGACTATAGGGTCGTACCCACGACCCCGGGACTAGGTTGGCCCGCCGCCGACTTGTCCGACGACTATAGCGTCGTCCCCACGACCACGGGCCAAAGTTGCCCAGCCGCCGACATGTCCGACGACTGTAGGGTCGTCCCCACGACCCCGGGACTAGGTTGGCCCGCCACCGACATGTCCGACGACTATAGGGTCGTCCCCACGACCCCGGGAATAGATTGGCCAGCCGCCCACTTGTCCGACGACTATAGGGTCGTCCCCACGACACCGGGGCTAGATTGGCCAGCCACCGACATGTCCGACGACTATGGGGTCGTCCCCACGACCACGGGCCAAAGTTGGTCAGCCGCCGACATGTCCGACGACTATAGGGCCGTCCCTACCACCCCGGGACTAGGTTGGCCCTCCGCCGACTTGTCCGACGATTATAGGGTCGTCCCTACCACCCCGGGACTAGGTTCGCCAGCCGCCGACATGTCTGACGACTATAGGGTCGTCCCCACGACCACGGGACTAGGTTGGCCAGCCGCCGACATGTCCGCCCACTATAGGGTCGTCCCCACGACCACGGGCCAAAGTTGCCCAGCCGCCGACATGTCCGACGACTATAGGGTCGTCCCCACGACCCCGGGACTAGGTTGGCCCGCCACCGACATGTCCGACGACTATAGGGTCGTCCCCACGACCCCGGGACTAGATTGGCCAGCCGCCCACTTGTCCGACGACTATGGGGTCGTCCCCACGACCACGGGCCAAAGTTGGTCAGCCGCCGACATGTCCGACGACTATAGGGCCGTCCCTACCACCCCGGGACTAGGTTGGCCCGCCGCCGACTTGTCCGACGACTATAGGGTCGTCCCTACCACCCCGGGACTAGGTTCGCCAGACGCCGACATGTCTGACGACTATAGGGTCGTCCCCACGACCACGGGACTAGGTTGGCCAGCCGCCGACATGTCCGCCGACTATAGGGTCGTCCCCACGACCACGGGCCAAAGTTGCCCAGCCGCCGACATGTCCGACGACTATAGGGTCGTCCCCACGACCCCGGGACTAGGTTGGCCCGCCACCGACATGTCCGACGACTATAGGGTCGTCCCCACGACCCCGGGACTAGGTTGGCCCGCCGCCGACTTGTCCGACGACTATAGGGTCGTCCCTACCACCCCGGGACTAGGTTGGCCCGCCGCCGACTTGTCCGACGACTATAGGGTCGTCCCCACGACCCCGGGACTAGGTTGGCCCGCCGCCGATTTGTCCGACGACTATAGGGTAGTCCCCACGACCACGGGCCAAAGTTGCCCAGCCGCCGACATGTCCGACGACTATAGGGTCGTCCCCACGACCCCGGGACTAGGTTGGCACGCCACCGACATTTCCGACGACTATAGGGTCGTCCCCACGACCCCGGGACTAGGTTGGCCCGCCGCCCACTTGTCCGACGACTATAGGGTCGTCCCCACGACACTGGGGCTAGATTGGCTCGCCACCGTCATGTCCGACGACTATAGGGTCGTCTCCACGACCCCGGGACTAGGTTGGCCCGCCGCCGAATTGTCCGACGACTATAGGGGCGACCCCACGAACCCGAGACTAGGTGGGCCAGCCGCCGACATGTTCGACGACTATGGGGTCGTCCCCACGAGCCCGGGACTAGATTGGCCCGCCACCGTCATGTCCGACGACTATAGGGTCGTCCCCACGACCCCGGGACTAGGTTGGCCCGCCGCCGACTTGTCCGACGACTATAGGGTCGTCCCCACGACCACGGGCCAAAGTTGGTCAGCCGCCGACATGTCCGACGACTATAGGGTCGTCCCCACGACCCCGGGACTAGGTTGGCCCGCCGCCGATTTGTCCGACGACTATAGGGTAGTCCCCACGACCACGGGCCAAAGTTGCCCAGCCGCCGACATGTCCGACGACTATAGGGTCGTCCCCACGACCCCGGGACTAGGTTGGCACGCCACCGACATGTCCGACGACTATAGGGTCGTCCCCACGACCCCGGGACTAGGTTGGCCCGCCGCCGACTTGTCCGACGACTATAGGGTCGTCCCTACCACCCCGGGACTAGGTTGGCCCGCCGCCGACTTGTCCGACGACTATAGGGTCGACCCCACGACCACGGGCCAAAGTTGGCCAGCCGCCGACATGTCCGGCGACTATAGGGTCGTCCCCACGACCCCGGGGCTAGATTGGCCAGCCGCCGACATTTCCGACGACTATAGGGTCGTCCCCACGACCCCGGGACTAGGTTGGCCCGCCGCCCACTTGTCCGACGACTATAGGGTCGTCCCCACGACACTGGGGCTAGATTGGCTCGCCACCGTCATGTCCGACGACTATAGGGTCGTCTCCACGACCCCGGGACTAGGTTGGCCCGCCGCCGAATTGTCCGACGACTATAGGGGCGACCCCACGAACCCGAGACTAGGTGGGCCAGCCGCCGACATGTTCGACGACTATGGGGTCGTCCCCACGAGCCCGGGACTAGATTGGCCCGCCACCGTCATGTCCGACGACTATAGGGTCGTCCCCACGACCCCGGGACTAGGTTGGCCCGCCGCCGACTTGTCCGACGACTATAGGGTCGTCCCCACGACCACGGGCCAAAGTTGGTCAGCCGCCGACATGTCCGACGACTATAGGGTCGTCCCCACGACCCCGGGACTAGATTGGCCCGCCACCATCATGTCCGACGACTATAGGGCCGTCCCTACGACCCCGGGACTAGGTTGGCCCGCCGCCGACTTGTCCGACGACTATAGGGTCGTCCCGCCCACCCCGGAACTAGGTTGGCCAGCCGCCGACATGTCCGACGACTATAGGGTCGTCCCCACGACCCCGGGGCTAGATTGGCCAGCCGCCGACATTTCCGACGACTATAGGGTCGTCCCCACGACCCCGGGACTAGGTTGGCCCGCCGCCAACTTGTCCGACGACTATAGGGTCGTCCCCACGACACCGGGGCTAGATTGGCTCGCCACCGTCATGTCCGACGACTATAGGGTCGTCCCCACGACCCCGGGAGTAGGTTGGCCCGCCGCCGACTTGTCCGACGGCTATAGGGTCGTCCCCACGACCCCGGGACTAGGTTGGCCCGCCGCCGACTTGTCCGACGACTATAGGGTCGTCTCCACGACCCCGGGACTAGGTTGGCCCGCCGCCGACTTATCCGACGACTATAGAGTCGTCCCCACGACCCCGGGACTAGGTTGGCCCGCCGCCGACTAGTCCGACGACTATAGAGTCGTCCCAACGACCCCGGGACTAGATTGGCCCGCCACCGTCATGTCCGACGAATATAGGTTCGTGCCTACGACCCTGGGCATACGTTGGCCCGCCGCCGACATGTCCGACGACTATAGGGTCGTCCCCACGATCCCGCGACTAGGTTGGCCAGCCGCCGACATGTCCGACGACAATAGGGTCGTCCCCACGACCCCGGGACTAGATTGGCCCGCCACAGTCATGTCCGACGACAATAGGGTCGTCCCCACGACCACGGGCCAAAGTTGCCCTGCCGCCGACATGTCCGACGACTATAGGGTCGTCCCCACTACCCCGGGCCAAAGCTGGCCAGCCGCCAACATGTCCGACGACTATAGGGTCGTCCCCACGTCCCCGGGACTAGGTTGGCCCGCCGCCGACTTGTCCGACGACTATAGGGTCGTCTCCACGACCCCGGGACTAGGTTGGCCAGCCGCCGACATGTCCGACGACTATAGGGTCGTCCCCGCGACCACGGGCCAAAGATGCCCTGCCGCCGACATGTCCGACGACTATAGGGTCGTCCCCACGACCCCGGGACTAGGTTGGCCCGCCGCCGACATGTCCGACGTCTATAGGGTCGTCTCCACGACCCCGGGACTAGGTTGGCCCGCCGCCGACTTGTCCGACGACTATAGGGTCGTCCCCACGGCCCGGGACTAGGTTGGCCAGCCGCAGACATGTCCGACGACTATAGAGTCGTCCCAACGACCCCGGGTCTAGATTGGCCCGCCACCGTCATGTCCGACGAATATAGGTTCGTGCCTACGACCCTGGGCATACGTTGGCCCGCCGCCGACATGTCCGACGACTATAGGGTCGTCCCCACGATCCCGCGACTAGGTTGGCCAACCGCCGACTTGTCTGACGACTATAGGGTCGTTCCTACCACCCCGCGACTAGGTTGGCCAGCCGCCGACATGTCCGACGACAATAGGGTCGTCCCCACGACCCCGGGTCTAGATTGGCCCGCCACCGTCATGTCCGACGAATATAGGTTCGTGCCTACGACCCTGGGCATACGTTGGCCCGCCGCCGACATGTCCGACGACTATAGGGTCGTCCCCACGACCCCGGGACTAGGTTGGCCCGCCGCCGACTTGTCCGACGACTATAGGGTCGTCTCCACGACCCCGGGACTAGGTTGGCCAGCCGCCGACATGTCCGACGACTATAGGGTCGTCCCCGCGACCACGGGCCAAAGATGCCCTGCCGCCGACTTGTCCGACGTCTATAGGGTCGTGCCCACGACCCCGGGACTAGGTTGGCCCGCCGCCGACATGTCCGACGTCTATAGGGTCGTCTCCACGACCCCGGGACTAGGTTGGCCCGCCGCCGACTTGTCCGACGACTATAGGGTCGTCCCCACGGCCCGGGACTAGGTTGGCCAGCCGCAGACATGTCCGACGACTATAGAGTCGTCCCAACGACCCCGGGTCTAGATTGGCCCGCCACCGTCATGTCCGACGAATATAGGTTCGTGCCTACGACCCTGGGCATACGTTGGCCCGCCGCCGACATGTCCGACGACTATAGGGTCGTCCCCGCGACCACGGGCCAAAGATGCCCTGCCGCCGACATGTCCGACGACTATAGGGTCGTCCCCACGACCCCGGGACTAGGTTGGCCCGCCGCCGACATGTCCGACGTCTATAGGGTCGTCTCCACGACCCCGGGACTAGGTTGGCCCGCCGCCGACTTGTCCGACGACTATAGGGTCGTCCCCACGGCCCGGGACTAGGTTGGCCAGCCGCAGACATGTCCGACGACTATAGGGTCGTCCCCACGACCCCGGGGCTAGATTGGCCCGCCACCGTCATGTCCGACGACTATAGGGTCGTCTCCACGACCCCGGGACTAGGTTGGCCCGCCGCCGACTTGTCCGACGACTATAGGGTCGTCCCCACGACCCCGGGACTAGATTGGCCCGCCACCGTCATGTCCGACGACAATAGGGTCGTCCCCACGACCACGGGCCAAAGTTGCCCTGCCGCCGACATGTCCGACGACTATAGGGTCGTCCCCACGACCCCGGGACTAGATTGGCTCGCCGCCGACTTGTCTGACGACTATAGGGTCGTCCCTACTACCCCGGGACTAGGTTGGCAAGCCGCCGACATGTCCGATGACTATAGGGTCGTCCCCACGACCCCGGGACTAGGTCGGCCCGCCGCCGACATGTCCGACGACTATAGGGTCCTCCCCGCGACCACGGGCCAAAGATGCCCTGCCGCCGACATGTCCGACGACTATAGGGTCGTCCCCACGGCCCCGGGACTAGGTTGGCCCGCCGCCGACATGTCCGACGACTATAGGGTCGTCTCCACGACCCCGGGACTAGGTTGGCCCGCCGCCGACTTGTCCGACGACTATAGAGTCGTCCCCACGACCCCGGGACTAGGTTGGCCCGCCGCCGACTAGTCCGACGACTATAGGGTCGTCCCAACGACCCCGGGACTAGATTGGCCCGCCACCGTCATATCCGACGAATATAGGTTCGTGCCTACGACCCTGGGCATACGTTGGCCCGCCGCCGACATGTCCGACGACTATAGGGTCGTCCCCACGGCCCGGGACTAGGTTGGCCAGCCGCAGACATGTCCGACGACTATAGAGTCGTCCCAACGACCCCGGGTCTAGATTGGCCCGCCACCGACTTGTCCGACGACTATAGGGTCGTCTCCACGACCCCGGGACTAGGTTGGCCAGCCGCCGACATGTCCGACGACTATAGGGTCGTCCCCGCGACCACGGGCCAAAGATGCCCTGCCGCCGACTTGTCCGACGTCTATAGGGTCGTGCCCACGACCCCGGGACTAGGTTGGCCCGCCGCCGACATGTCCGACGTCTATAGGGTCGTCTCCACGACCCCGGGACTAGGTTGGCCCGCCGCCGACTTGTCCGACGACTATAGGGTCGTCCCCACGGCCCGGGACTAGGTTGGCCAGCCGCAGACATGTCCGACGACTATAGAGTCGTCCCAACGACCCCGGGTCTAGATTGGCCCGCCACCGTCATGTCCGACGAATATAGGTTCGTGCCTACGACCCTGGGCATACGTTGGCCCGCCGCCGACATGTCCGACGACTATAGGGTCGTCCCCGCGACCACGGGCCAAAGATGCCCTGCCGCCGACATGTCCGACGACTATAGGGTCGTCCCCACGACCCCGGGACTAGGTTGGCCCGCCGCCGACATGTCCGACGTCTATAGGGTCGTCTCCACGACCCCGGGACTAGGTTGGCCCGCCGCCGACTTGTCCGACGACTATAGGGTCGTCCCCACGGCCCGGGACTAGGTTGGCCAGCCGCAGACATGTCCGACGACTATAGGGTCGTCCCCACGACCCCGGGGCTAGATTGGCCCGCCACCGTCATGTCCGACGACTATAGGGTCGCCCCCACGACCACGGGACTAGGTTGGCCCGCCGCCGACATGTCCGACGTCTATAGGGTCGTCTCCACGACCCCGGGACTAGGTTGGCCCGCCGCCGACTTGTCCGACGACTATAGGGTCGTCCCCACGACCCCGGGACTAGATTGGCCCGCCACCGTCATGTCCGACGACAATAGGGTCGTCCCCACGACCACGGGCCAAAGTTGCCCTGCCGCCGACATGTCCGACGACTATAGGGTCGTCCCCACGACCCCGGGACTAGATTGGCTCGCCGCCGACTTGTCTGACGACTATAGGGTCGTCCCTACTACCCCGGGACTAGGTTGGCAAGCCGCCGACATGTCCGATGACTATAGGGTCGTCCCCACGACCCCGGGACTAGGTCGGCCCGCCGCCGACATGTCCGACGACTATAGGGTCGTCCCCGCGACCACGGGCCAAAGATGCCCTGCCGCCGACATGTCCGACGACTATAGGGTCGTCCCCACGGCCCCGGGACTAGGTTGGCCCGCCGCCGACATGTCCGACGACTATAGGGTCGTCCCAACGACCCCGGGACTAGATTGGCCCGCCACCGTCATGTCCGACGAATATAGGTTCGTGCCTACGACCCTGGGCATACGTTGGCCCGCCGCCGACATGTCCGACGACTATAGGGTCGTCCCCACGATCCCGCGACTAGGTTGGCCAGACGCCGACATGTCCGACGACTATAGGGTCGTCCCCGCGATCACGGGCCATAGTTGCCCTGCCGCCGACTTGTCCGAAGATTATAGGGTCGTCCCCACTACCCCGGGCCAAAGCTGGCCAGCCGCCAACATGTCCGACGACTATAGGGTCGTCCCCACGACCCCGGGACTAGGTTGGCCCGCCGCCGACTTGTCCGACGACTATAGGGTCGTCTCCACGACCCCGGGACTAGGTTGGCCAGCCGCCGACATGTCCGACGACTATAGGGTCGTCCCCGCGACCACGGGCCAAAGATGCCCTGCCGCCGACATGTCCGACGACTATAGGGTCGTCCCCACGACCCCGGGGCTAGATTGGCCCGCCACCGTCATGTCCGACGACTATAGGGTCGCCCCCACGACCACGGGACTAGGTTGGCCCGCCGCCGACATGTCCGACGTCTATAGGGTCGTCTCCACGACCCCGGGACTAGGTTGGCCCGCCGCCGACTTGTCCGACGACTATAGGGTCGTCCCCACGGCCCGGGACTAGGTTGGCCAGCCGCAGACATGTCCGACGACTATAGGGTCGTCCCCACGACCCCGGGACTAGATTGGCCCGCCACCGTCATGTCCGACGACTATAGGGTCGCCCCCACGACCACGGGCCAAAGTTGCCCTGCCGCCGACATGTCCGACGACTATAGGGTCGTCCCCACGACCCCGGGTCTAGGTTGGCCCGCCGCCGACTTTTCCGACGACTATAGGGTCGTCCCCACGACCCCGGGAGTAGGTTGGCCCGCCGCCGACTTGTCCGACGACTATAGGGTCGTCCCCACGACCCCGGGACTAGGTTGGCCCGCCGCCGTCATGTCCGACGAATATAGGTTCGTGCCTACGACACTGGGCATACGTTGGCCCGCCGCCGACATATCCGACGACTATAGGGTCGTCTGCACGACCCCGGGACTAGGTTGGCCAGCCGCCGACATGTCCGACGACTATAGGGTCGTCCCCGCGACCACGGGCCAAAGATGCCCTGCCGCCGACATGTCCGACGACTATAGGGTCGTCCCCACGACCCCGGGACTAGGTTGGCCCGCCGCCGACATGTCCAACGTCTATAGGGTCGTCTCCACGACCCCGGGACTAGGTTGGCCCGCCGCCGACTTGTCCGACGACTATAGGGTCGTTCCCACGGCCCGGGACTAGGTTGGCCAGCCGCAGACATGTCCGACGACTATAGAGTCGTCCCAACGACCCCGGGTCTAGATTGGCCCGCCACCGTCATGTCCGACGAATATAGGTTCGTGCCTACGACCCCGCGACTAGGTTGGCCCGCCGCCGACATGTCCGACGACTATAGGGTTGTCCCCACGATCCCGCGACTAGGTTGGCCAGCCGCCGACATGTCCGACGACAATAGGTTCGTCCCCACGGCCCGGGACTAGGTCGGCCCGCCGCCGACATGTCCGACGACTATAGGGTCGTCCCCACGACCCGGGCCAATGTTGGCCAGCCGCCGACATGTCCGACGACTATAGGGTCGTCCCCACTACCCCGGGCCAAAGCTGGCCAGCCGCCAACATGTCCGACGACTATATGGTCGTCCCCACGACCCCGGGACTAGGTTGGCCCGCCGCCGACTTGTCCGACGACTATAGGGTCGTCTCCACGACCCCGGGACTAGGTTGGCCAGCCGCCGACATTTCCGACGACTATAGGGTCGTCCCCGCGACCACGGGCCAAAGATGCCCTGCCGCCGACATGTCCGACGACTATAGCGTCGTCCCCTCGACCCCGGGACTAGGTTGGCCCGCCGCCGACATGTCCGACGTCTATAGGGTCGTCTCCACGACCCCGCGACTAGGTTGGCCCGCCGCCGACTTGTCCGACGACTATAGGGTCGTTCCTACCACTCCGCGACTAGGTTGGCCAGCCGCCGACATGTCCGACGACAATAGGGTCGTCCCCACGACACCGGGACTAGATTGGCCCGCCACAGTCATGTCCGACGACAATAGGGTCGTCCCCACGACCACGGGCCAAAGTTGCCCAGCCGCAGACATGTCCGACGACTATAGAGTCGTCCCAACGACCCCGGGTCTAGATTGGCCCGCCACCGTCATGTCCGACGAATATAGGTTCGTGCCTACGACCCTGGGCATACGTTGGCCCGCCGCCGACATGTCCGACGACTATAGGGTCGTCCCCACGACCCCGGGACTAGATTAGCCCGCCGCCGACTTGTCTGACGACTATAGGGTCGTTCCTACCACCCCGCGACTAGGTTGGCCAGCCGCCGACATGTCCGACGACAATAGGGGCGTCCCCACGACCCCGGGTCTAGATTGGCCCGCCACCGTCATGTCCGACGAATATAGGTTCGTGCCTACGACCCTGGGCATACGTTGGCCCGCCGCCGACATGTCCGACGACTATAGGGTCGTCCCCACGACCCCGGGTCTAGATTGGCCCGCCACCGACATGTCCGACGACGATAGGGTCGTCCCCACGTCCCCGGGACTAGGATGACCCGCCGCCGACTTGCCCGACGACTATAGGGTCGTCCCCACGACCCCGGGAGTAGGTTGGCCCGCCGCCGACTTGTCCGACGACTATAGGGTCGTTCCTACCACTCCGCGACTAGGTTGGCCAGCCGCCGACATGTCCGACGACAATAGGGTCGTCCCCACGACACCGGGACTAGATTGGCCCGCCACAGTCATGTCCGACGACAATAGGGTCGTCCCCACGACCACGGGCCAAAGTTGCCCAGCCGCAGACATGTCCGACGACTATAGAGTCGTCCCAACGACCCCGGGTCTAGATTGGCCCGCCACCGTCATGTCCGACGAATATAGGTTCGTGCCTACGACCCTGGGCATACGTTGGCCCGCCGCCGACATGTCCGACGACTATAGGGTCGTCCCCACGACCCCGGGACTAGATTAGCCCGCCGCCGACTTGTCTGACGACTATAGGGTCGTTCCTACCACCCCGCGACTAGGTTGGCCAGCCGCCGACATGTCCGACGACAATAGGGGCGTCCCCACGACCCCGGGTCTAGATTGGCCCGCCACCGTCATGTCCGACGAATATAGGTTCGTGCCTACGACCCTGGGCATACGTTGGCCCGCCGCCGACATGTCCGACGACTATAGGGTCGTCCCCACGACCCCGGGTCTAGATTGGCCCGCCACCGACATGTCCGACGACGATAGGGTCGTCCCCACGTCCCCGGGACTAGGATGACCCGCCGCCGACTTGCCCGACGACTATAGGGTCGTCCCCACGACCCCGGGAGTAGGTTGGCCCGCCGCCGACTTGTCCGACGACTATAGGGTCGTCCCCACGACCCCGGGAGTAGGTTGGCCCGCCGCCGACTTGTCCGACGACTATAGGGTCGTCCCCACGACCCCGGGACTAGGTTGGCCCGCCGCCGGCTTGTCCGACGACTATAGGGTCGTCCCCACGGCCCGGGACTAGGTTGGCCAGCCGCAGACATGTCCGACGACTATAGGGTCGTCCCCACTACCCCGGGCCAAAGCTGGCCAGCCGCCAACATGTCCGACGACTATAGGGTCGTCCCCACGACCCCGGGACTAGGTTGGCCAGCCGCAGACATGTCCGACGACTATAGGGTCGTCCCCACGACCCCGGGGCTAGATTGGCCCGCCACCGACTTGTCCGACTACTATAGGGTCGTCTCCACGACCCCGGGACTAGTTTGGCCAGCCGCCGACATGTCCGACGACTATAGGGTCGTCCCCGCGACCACGGGCCAAAGATGCCCTGCCGCCGACATGTCCGACGACTATAGGGTCGTCCCCACGGCCCGGGACTAGGTTGGCCAGCCGCAGACATGTCCGACGACTATAGGGTCGTCCCCACTACCCCGGGCCAAAGCTGGCCAGCCGCCGACATGTCCGACGACAGTAGGGTCGTCCCCACGACACCGGGACTAGATTGGCCCGCCACAGTCATGTCCGACGACAATAGGGTCGTCCCCACGACCACGGGCCAAAGTTGCCCAGCCGCAGACATGTCCGTCGACTATAGAGTCGTCCCAACGACCCCGGGTCTAGATTGGCCCGCCACCGTCATGTCCGACGAATATAGGTTCGTGCCTACGACCCTGGGCATACGTTGGCCCGCCGCCGACATGTCCGACGACTATAGGGTCGTCCCCACGACCCCGGGACTAGATTAGCCCGCCGCCGACTTTTCTGACGACTATAGGGTCGTTCCTACCACCCCGCGACTAGGTTGGCCAGCCGCCGACATGTCCGACGACAATAGGGTCGTCCCCACGACCCCGGGTCTAGATTGGCCCGCCACCGTCATGTCCGACGAATATAGGTTCGTGCCTACGACCCTGGGCATACGTTGGCCCGCCGCCGATATGTCCGACGACTATAGGGTCGTCCCCACGACCCCGGGACTAGGTTGGCCCGCCGCCGACTTGTCCGACGACTATAGGGTCGTCTCCACGACCCCGGGACTAGGTTGGCCAGCCGCCGACATGTCCGACGACTATAGGGTCGTCCCCGCGACCACGGGCCAAAGATGCCCTGCCGCCGACTTGTCCGACGTCTATAGGGTCGTGCCCACGACCCCGGGACTAGGTTGGCCCGCCGCCGACATGTCCGACGTCTATAGGGTCGTCCCCACGACACCGGGACTAGATTGGCCCGCCACAGTCATGTCCGACGACAATAGGGTCGTCCCCACGACCACGGGCCAAAGTTGCCCAGCCGCAGACATGTCCGACGACTATAGAGTCGTCCCAACGACCCCGGGTCTAGATTGGCCCGCCACCGTCATGTCCGACGAATATAGGTTCGTGCCTACGACCCTGGGCATACGTTGGCCCGCCGCCGACATGTCCGACGACTATAGGGTCGTCCCCACGACCCCGGGACTAGATTAGCCCGCCGCCGACTTGTCTGACGACTATAGGGTCGTTCCTACCACCCCGCGACTAGGTTGGCCAGCCGCCGACATGTCCGACGACAATAGGGGCGTCCCCACGACCCCGGGTCTAGATTGGCCCGCCACCGTCATGTCCGACGAATATAGGTTCGTGCCTACGACCCTGGGCATACGTTGGCCCGCCGCCGACATGTCCGACGACTATAGGGTCGTCCCCACGACCCCGGGTCTAGATTGGCCCGCCACCGACATGTCCGACGACGATAGGGTCGTCCCCACGTCCCCGGGACTAGGATGACCCGCCGCCGACTTGCCCGACGACTATAGGGTCGTCCCCACGACCCCGGGAGTAGGTTGGCCCGCCGCCGACTTGTCCGACGACTATAGGGTCGTCCCCACGACCCCGGGAGTAGGTTGGCCCGCCGCCGACTTGTCCGACGACTATAGGGTCGTCCCCACGACCCCGGGACTAGGTTGGCCCGCCGCCGGCTTGTCCGACGACTATAGGGTCGTCCCCACGGCCCGGGACTAGGTTGGCCAGCCGCAGACATGTCCGACGACTATAGGGTCGTCCCCACTACCCCGGGCCAAAGCTGGCCAGCCGCCAACATGTCCGACGACTATAGGGTCGTCCCCACGACCCCGGGACTAGGTTGGCCAGCCGCAGACATGTCCGACGACTATAGGGTCGTCCCCACGACCCCGGGGCTAGATTGGCCCGCCACCGACTTGTCCGACTACTATAGGGTCGTCTCCACGACCCCGGGACTAGTTTGGCCAGCCGCCGACATGTCCGACGACTATAGGGTCGTCCCCGCGACCACGGGCCAAAGATGCCCTGCCGCCGACATGTCCGACGACTATAGGGTCGTCCCCGCGACCACGGGCCAAAGATGCCCTGCCGCCGACATGTCCGACGACTATAGGGTCGTCCCCACGACCCCGGGACTAGGTTGGCCCGCCGCCGACATGTCCGACGTCTATAGGGTCGTCTCCACGACCCCGGGACTAGGTTGGCCCGCCGCCGACTTGTCCGACGACTATAGGGTCGTCCCCACGGCCCGGGACTAGGTTGGCCAGCCGCAGACATGTCCGACGACTATAGGGTCGTCCCCACGACCCCGGGGCTAGATTGGCCCGCCACCGTCATGTCCGACGACTATAGGGTCGCCCCCACGACCACGGGACTAGGTTGGCCCGCCGCCGACATGTCCGACGTCTATAGGGTCGTCTCCACGACCCCGGGACTAGGTTGGCCCGCCGCCGACTTGTCCGACGACTATAGGGTCGTCCCCACGACCCCGGGACTAGATTGGCCCGCCACCGTCATGTCCGACGACAATAGGGTCGTCCCCACGACCACGGGCCAAAGTTGCCCTGCCGCCGACATGTCCGACGACTATAGGGTCGTCCCCACGACCCCGGGACTAGATTGGCCCGCCGCCGACTTGTCTGACGACTATAGGGTCGTCCCTACTACCCCGGGACTAGGTTGGCAAGCCGCCGACATGTCCGATGACTATAGGGTCGTCCCCACGACCCCGGGACTAGGTCGGCCCGCCGCCGACATGTCCGACGACTATAGGGTCGTCCCCGCGACCACGGGCCAAAGATGCCCTGCCGCCGACATGTCCGACGACTATAGGGTCGTCCCCACGGCCCCGGGACTAGGTTGGCCCGCCGCCGACATGTCCGACGACTATAGGGTCGTCTCCACGACCCCGGGACTAGGTTGGCCCGCCGCCGACTTGTCCGACGACTATAGAGTCGTCCCCACGACCCCGGGACTAGGTTGGCCCGCCGCCGACTAGTCCGACGACTATAGGGTCGTCCCAACGACCCCGGGACTAGATTGGCCCGCCACCGTCATGTCCGACGAATATAGGTTCGTGCCTACGACCCTGGGCATACGTTGGCCCGCCGCCGACATGTCCGACGACTATAGGGTCGTCCCCACGATCCCGCGACTAGGTTGGCCAGACGCCGACATGCCCGACGACTATAGGGTCGTCCCCGCGATCACGGGCCAAAGTTGCCCTGCCGCCGACATGTCCGAAGATTATAGGGTCGTCCCCACTACCCCGGGCCAAAGCTGGCCAGCCGCCAACATGTCCGACGACTATAGGGTCGTCCCCACGACCCCGGGACTAGGTTGGCCCGCCGCCGACTTGTCCGACGACTATAGGGTCGTCTCCACGACCCCGGGACTAGGTTGGCCAGCCGCCGACATGTCCGACGACTATAGGGTCGTCCCCGCGACCACGGGCCAAAGATGCCCTGCCGCCGACATGTCCGACGACTATAGGGTCGTCCCCACGACCCCGGGGCTAGATTGGCCCGCCACCGTCATGTCCGACGTCTATAGGGTCGTCTCCACGACCCCGGGACTAGGTTGGCCCGCCGCCGACTTGTCCGACGACTATAGGGTCGTCCCCACGACCACGGGACTAGGTTGGCCCGCCGCCGACATGTCCGACGTCTATAGGGTCGTCTCCACGACCCCGGGACTAGGTTGGCCCGCCGCCGACTTGTCCGACGACTATAGGGTCGTCCCCACGGCCCGGGACTAGGTTGGCCAGCCGCAGACATGTCCGACGACTATAGGGTCGTCCCCACGACCCCGGGACTAGATTGGCCCGCCACCGTCATGTCCGACGACTATAGGGTCGCCCCCACGACCACGGGCCAAAGTTGCCCTGCCGCCGACATGTCCGACGACTATAGGGTCGTCCCCACGACCCCGGGTCTAGGTTGGCCCGCCGCCGACTTTTCCGACGACTATAGGGTCGTCCCCACGACCCCGGGAGTAGGTTGGCCCGCCGCCGACTTGTCCGACGACTATAGGGTCGTCCCCACGACCCCGGGACTAGGTTGGCCCGCCGCCGTCATGTCCGACGAATATAGGTTCGTGCCTACGACACTGGGCATACGTTGGCCCGCCGCCGACATATCCGACGACTATAGGGTCGTCCCCACGATCCCGCGACTAGGTTGGCCAGCCGCCGACATGTCCGACGACAATAGGGTCGTCCCCACGACCCCGGGACTAGATTGGCCCGCCACCGTCATGTCCGACGACAATAGGGTCGTCCCCACGACCACGGGCCAAAGTTGCCCTGCCGCCGACATGTCCGACGACTATAGGGTCGTCCCCACGAACCCGGGACTAGATTGGCCCGCCGCCGGCATGTCCGACGACTATAGGGTCGTCTCCACGACCCCGGGACTAGGTTGGAACGCCGCCGACTTGTCCGACGACTATAGGGTCGTCCCCGCGACCACGGGCCAAAGTTGCCCTGCCGCCGACATGTCCGACGATTATAGGGTCGTCCCCACTACCCCGGGCCAAAGCTGGCCAGCCGCCAACATGTCCGACGACTATAGGGTCGTCCCCACGACCCCGGGACTAGGTTGGCCCGCCGCCGACTTGTCCGACGACTATAGGGTCGTCCCCACGATCCCGCGACTAGATTGGCCCGCCACCGTCATGTCCGACGACAATAGGGTCGTCCCCACGACCACGGGCCAAAGTTGCCCTGCCGCCGACATGTCCGACGACTATAGGGTCGTCTCCACGACCCCGGGACTAGGTTGGCCCGCCGCCGACTTGTCCGACGACTATAGGGTCGTCCCCGCGACCACGGGCCAAAGTTGCCCTGCCGCCGACATGTCCGACGATTATAGGGTCGTCCCCACTACCCCGGGCCAAAGCTGGCCAGCCGCCGACATGTCCGACGACAATAGGGTCGTCCCCACGACACCGGGACTAGATTGGCCCGCCACAGTCATGTCCGACGACAATAGGGTCGTCCCCACGACCACGGGCCAAAGTTGCCCAGCCGCAGACATGTCCGTCGACTATAGAGTCGTCCCAACGACCCCGGGTCTAGATTGGACCGCCACCGTCATGTCCGTCGAATATAGGTTCGTGCCTACGACCCTGGGCATACGTTGGCCCGCCGCCGACATGTCCGACGACTATAGGGTCGTCCCCACGACCCCGGGACTAGATTAGCCCGCCGCCGACTTTTCTGACGACTATAGGGTCGTTCCTACCACCCCGCGACTAGGTTGGCCAGCCGCCGACATGTCCGACGACAATAGGGTCGTCCCCACGACCCCGGGTCTAGATTGGCCCGCCACCGTCATGTCCGACGAATATAGGTTCGTGCCTACGACCCTGGGCATACGTTGGCCCGCCGCCGACATGTCCGACGACTATAGGGTCGTCCCCACGACCCCGGGACTAGGTTGGCCCGCCGCCGACTTGTCCGACGACTATAGGGTCGTCCCTACTACCCCGGGACTAGGTTGGCAAGCCGCCGACATGTCCGATGACTATAGGGTCGTCCCCACGACCCCGGGACTAGGTCGGCCCGCCGCCGACATGTCCGACGACTATAGGGTCGTCCCCGCGACCACGGGCCAAAGATGCCCTGCCGCCGACTTGTCCGACGTCTATAGGGTCGTGCCCACGACCCCGGGACTAGGTTGGCCCGCCGCCGACATGTCCGACGTCTATAGGGTCGTCTCCACGACCCCGGGACTAGGTTGGCCCGCCGCCGACTTGTCCGACGACTATAGGGTCGTCCCCACGGCCCGGGACTAGGTTGGCCAGCCGCAGACATGTCCGACGACTATAGAGTCGTCCCAACGACCCCGGGTCTAGATTGGCCCGCCACCGTCATGTCCGACGAATATAGGTTCGTGCCTACGACCCTGGGCATACGTTGGCCCGCCGCCGACATGTCCGACGACTATAGGGTCGTCCCCACGACCCCGGGTCTAGATTGGCCCGCCACCGACATGTCCGACGACGATAGGGTCGTCCCCACGTCCCCGGGACTAGGATGACCCGCCGCCGACTTGCCCGACGACTATAGGGTCGTCCCCACGACCCCGGGAGTAGGTTGGCCCGCCGCCGACTTGTCCGACGACTATAGGGTCGTCCCCACGACCCCGGGAGTAGGTTGGCCCGCCGCCGACTTGTCCGACGACTATAGGGTCGTCCCCACGACCCCGGGACTAGGTTGGCCCGCCGCCGGCTTGTCCGACGACTATAGGGTCGTCCCCACGGCCCGGGACTAGGTTGGCCAGCCGCAGACATGTCCGACGACTATAGGGTCGTCCCCACTACCCCGGGCCAAAGCTGGCCAGCCGCCAACATGTCCGACGACTATAGGGTCGTCCCCACGACCCCGGGACTAGGTTGGCCAGCCGCAGACATGTCCGACGACTATAGGGTCGTCCCCACGACCCCGGGGCTAGATTGGCCCGCCAGCGTCATGTCCGACGACTATAGGGCCGCCCCCACGACCACGGGACTAGGTTGGCCCGCCGCCGACATGTCCGACGTCTATAGGGTCGTCTCCACGACCCCGGGACTAGGTTGACCCGCCGCCGACTTGTCCGACGACAATAGGGTCGTCCCCACGACCCCGGGTCTAGATTGGCCCGCCACCGTCATGTCCGACGAATATAGGTTCGTGCCTACGACCCTGGGCATACGTTGGCCCGCCGCCGACATGTCCGACGACTATAGGGTCGTCCCCACGACCCCGGGACTAGATTGGCCCGCCACCGACTTGTCTGACGACTATAGGGTCGTCCCCACGACCCCGGGTCTAGGTTGGCCCGCCGTCGACTTTTCCGACGACTATAGGGTCGTCCCCACGACCCCGGGAGTAGGTTGGACCGCCGCCGACTTGTCCGACGACTATAGGGTCGTCCCCACTACCCCGGGCCAAAGCTGGCCAGCCGCCAACATGTCCGACGACTATAGGGTCGTCCCCACGACCCCGGGACTAGGTTGGCCCGCCGCCGACTTGTCCGACTACTATAGGGTCGTCTCCACGACCCCGGGACTAGGTTGGCCAGCCGCCGACATGTCCGACGACTATAGGGTCGTCCCCGCGACCACGGGCCAAAGATGCCCTGCCGCCGACATGTCCGACGACTATAGGGTCGTCCCCACGACCCCGGGACTAGGTTGGCCCGCCGCCGACTTGTCCGACGACTATAGGGTCGTCTCCACGACCCCGGGACTAGGTTGGCCAGCCGCCGACATGTCCGACGACTATAGGGTCGTCCCCGCGACCACGGGCCAAAGATGCCCTGCCGCCGACATGTCCGACGACTATAGGGTCGTCCCCACGACCCCGGGGCTAGATTGGCCCGCCACCGTCATGTCCGACGACTATAGGGTCGCCCCCACGACCCCGGGACTAGGTTGGCCCGCCGCCGACTTGTCCGACGACTATAGGGTCGTCCCCACGACCCCGGGACTAGATTGGCCCGCCACCGTCATGTCCGACGACAATAGGGTCGTCCCCACGACCACGGGCCAAAGTTGCCCTGCCGCCGACATGTCCGACGACTATAGGGTCGTCCCCACGACCCCGGGACTAGATTGGCCCGCCGCCGACTTGTCTGACGACTATAGGGTCGTCCCTACTACCCCGGGACTAGGTTGGCAAGCCGCCGACATGTCCGATGACTATAGGGTCGTCCCCACGACCCCGGGACTAGGTCGGCCCGCCGCCGACATGTCCGACGACTATAGGGTCGTCCCCGCGACCACGGGCCAAAGATGCCCTGCCGCCGACATGTCCGACGACTATAGGGTCGTCCCCACGGCCCCGGGACTAGGTTGGCCCGCCGCCGACATGTCCGACGACTATAGGGTCGTCTCCACGACCCCGGGACTAGGTTGGCCCGCCGCCGACTTGTCCGACGACTATAGAGTCGTCCCCACGACCCCGGGACTAGGTTGGCCTGCCGCCGACTAGTCCGACGACTATAGGGTCGTCCCAACGACCCCGGGACTAGATTGGCCCGCCACCGTCATGTCCGACGAATATAGGTTCGTGCCTACGACCCTGGGCATACGTTGGCCCGCCGCCGACATGTCCGACGACTATAGGGTCGTCCCCACGATCCCGCGACTAGGTTGGCCAGACGCCGACATGTCCGACGACTATAGGGTCGTCCCCGCGATCACGGGCCAAAGTTGCCCTGCCGCCGACATGTCCGAAGATTATAGGGTCGTCCCCACTACCCCGGGCCAAAGCTGGCCAGCCGCCAACATGTCCGACGACTATAGGGTCGTCCCCACGACCCCGGGACTAGGTTGGCCCGCCGCCGACTTGTCCGACTACTATAGGGTCGTCTCCACGACCCCGGGACTAGGTTGGCCAGCCGCCGACATGTCCGACGACTATAGGGTCGTCCCCGCGACCACGGGCCAAAGATGCCCTGCCGCCGACATGTCCGACGACTATAGGGTCGTCCCCGCGACCACGGGCCAAAGATGCCCTGCCGCCGACATGTCCGACGACTATAGGGTCGTCCCCACGACCCCGGGACTAGGTTGGCCCGCCGCCGACTTGTCCGACGACTATAGGGTCGTCTCCACGACCCCGGGACTAGGTTGGCCAGCCGCCGACATGTCCGACGACTATAGGGTCGTCCCCGCGACCACGGGCCAAAGATGCCCTGCCGCCGACATGTCCGACGACTATAGGGTCGTCCCCACGACCCCGGGGCTAGATTGGCCCGCCACCGTCATGTCCGACGACTATAGGGTCGCCCCCACGACCACGGGACTAGGTTGGCCCGCCGCCGACATGTCCGACGACTATAGGGTCGTCCCCACGACCCCGGGACTAGATTGGCCCGCCACCGTCATGTCCGACGACTATATGGTCGCCCCCACGACCACGGGCCAAAGTTGCCCTGCCGCCGACATGTCCGACGACTATAGGGTCGTCCCCACGACCCCGGGTCTAGGTTGGCCCGCCGCCGACTTTTCCGACGACTATAGGGTCGTCCCCACGACCCCGGGAGTAGGTTGGCCCGCCGCCGACTTGTCCGACGACTATAGGGTCGTCCCCACGACCCCGGGACTAGGTTGGCCCGCCGCCGTCATGTCCGACGAATATAGGTTCGTGCCTACGACACTGGGCATACGTTGGCCCGCCGCCGACATATCCGACGACTATAGGGTCGTCCCCACGATCCCGCGACTAGGTTGGCCAGCCGCCGACATGTCCGACGACAATAGGGTCGTCCCCACGACCCCGGGACTAGATTGGCCCGCCACCGTCATGTCCGACGACAATAGGGTCGTCCCCACGACCACGGGCCAAAGTTGCCCTGCCGCCGACATGTCCGACGACTATAGGGTCGTCCCCACGAACCCGGGACTAGATTGGCCCGCCGCCGACATGTCCGACGACTATAGGGTCGTCTCCACGACCCCGGGACTAGGTTGGCCCGCCGCCGACTTGTCCGACGACTATAGGGTCGTCCCCGCGACCACGGGCCATAGTTGCCCTGCCGCCGACATGTCCGACGATTATAGGGTCGTCCCCACTACCCCGGGCCAAAGCTGGCCAGCCGCCAACATGTCCGACGACTATAGGGTCGTCCCCACGACCCCGGGACTAGGTTGGCCCGCCGCCGACTTGTCCGACGACTATAGGGTCGTCTCCACGACCCCGGGACTAGGTTGGCCAGCCGCCGACATGTCCGACGACTATAGGGTCGTCCCCGCGACCACGGGCCAAAGATGCCCTGCCGCCGACATGTCCGACGACTATAGGGTCGTCCCCGCGACCACGGGCCAAAGATGCCCTGCCGCCGACATGTCCGACGACTATAGGGTCGTCCCCACGACCCCGGGACTAGGTTGGCCCGCCGCCGACTTGTCCGACGACTATAGGGTCGTCTCCACGACCCCGGGACTAGGTTGGCCAGCCGCCGACATGTCCGACGACTATAGGGTCGTCCCCGCGACCACGGGCCAAAGATGCCCTGCCGCCGACATGTCCGACGACTATAGGGTCGTCCCCACGACCCCGGGGCTAGATTGGCCCGCCACCGTCATGTCCGACGACTATAGGGTCGCCCCCACGACCACGGGACTAGGTTGGCCCGCCGCCGACATGTCCGACGACTATAGGGTCGTCCCCACGACCCCGGGACTAGATTGGCCCGCCACCGTCATGTCCGACGACTATAGGGTCGCCCCCACGACCACGGGCCAAAGTTGCCCTGCCGCCGACATGTCCGACGACTATAGGGTCGTCCCCACGACCCCGGGTCTAGGTTGGCCCGCCGCCGACTTTTCCGACGACTATAGGGTCGTCCCCACGACCCCGGGAGTAGGTTGGCCCGCCGCCGACTTGTCCGACGACTATAGGGTCGTCCCCACGACCCCGGGACTAGGTTGGCCCGCCGCCGTCATGTCCGACGAATATAGGTTCGTGCCTACGACACTGGGCATACGTTGGCCCGCCGCCGACATATCCGACGACTATAGGGTCGTCCCCACGATCCCGCGACTAGGTTGGCCAGCCGCCGACATGTCCGACGACAATAGGGTCGTCCCCACGACCCCGGGACTAGATTGGCCCGCCACCGTCATGTCCGACGACAATAGGGTCGTCCCCACGACCACGGGCCAAAGTTGCCCTGCCGCCGACATGTCCGACGATTATAGGGTCGTCCCCACTACCCCGGGCCAAAGCTGGCCAGCCGCCAACATGTCCGACGACTATAGGGTCGTCCCCACGACCCCGGGACTAGGTTGGCCCGCCGCCGACTTGTCCGACGACTATAGGGTCGTCCCCACGATCCCGCGACTAGGTTGGCCAGCCGCCGACATGTCCGACGACTATAGGGTCGTCCCCGCGACCACGGGCCAAAGATGCCCTGCCGCCGACATGTCCGACGACTATAGGGTCGTCCCCACGACCCCGGGACTAGGTTGGCCCGCCGTCGACATGTCCGACGTCTATAGGGTCGTCTCCACGACCCCGGGACTAGCTTGGCCCGCCGCCGACTTGTCCGACGACTATAGGGTCGTCCCCACGGCCCGGGACTAGGTTGGCCAGCCGCAGACATGTCCGACGACTATAGGGTCGTCCCCACGACCCCGGGGCTAGATTGGCCCGCCACCGTCATGTCCGACGACTATAGGGTCGCCCCCACGACCACGGGCCAAAGTTGCCCTGCCGCCGACATGTCCGACGTCTATAGGGTGGTCCCCACGGCCCGGGACTAGGTTGGCCAGCCGCAGACATGTCCGACGACTATATGGTCGTCCCCACGACCCCGGGACTAGATTGGCCCGCCACCGTCATGTCCGACGACTATAGGGTCGCCTCCACGACCACGGGCCAAAGTTGCCCTGCCGCCGACATGTCCGACGACTATAGGGTCGTCCCCACGACCCGGGCCAATGTTGGCCATCCGCCGACATGTCCGACGACTATAGGGTCGTCCCCACGACCCCGGGACTATGTTGGCCCGCCGCCGACATGTCCGAAGAATATAGGGTCGTTCCCACGACCCCGGGGCTAGATTGCCCCGGCACCGTCTTGTCCGATGACTATAGGGTCGTCTCCACGACCCCGGGTCTAGATTGGCCCGCCACCGTCTTGTCCGACGACTATAGGGTCGCCCCACGACCCCGGGACTATGTTGGCCCGCCGCCGACATGTCCGGAGAATATAGGGTCGTTCCCACGACCCCGGGACTAGGTCGGCCCGCCACCGACATGTCCGACGACTATAGGGTCGTCCCCACGACCCGCACCAATGTTGGCCAGCCGCCGACACGTCCGACGACTATAGGGTCGTCCCCACGACCCCGGGACTATGATGGCCTGCCGCCGACATGTCCGAAGAATATAGGGTCGTTCCCACGACCCCGGGGCTAGATTGCCCCGACACCGTCTTGTCCGATGACTATAGGGTCGTCTCCACGACCACGGGCCAATGTTTCCCAGCCGCCCACATGTCCGCCGACTATAGGTTCGTCCCCACGACCCCGGGTCTAGATTGGCCCGCCACCGACATGTCCGACGACTATAGGGTCGACCCTCGACCCCGGGACTATGTTGGCCCGCCGCCGACATGTCCGGAGAATATAGGGTCGTCTCCACGACCCCGGGACAAGGTTGGCCCGCCACCATTATGTCCGACGACTATAGGGTCGTCCCCACGACCCCGGGATTAGGTTGGTCCGCCGCCAACTTGTCCGACGACGATAGGGTCGTCCCCACGTCCCCGGGACTTGGGTGACCCGCCGCCGACTTGCCCGACGACTATAGGGTCGTCCCCACGACCCCGGGAGTAGGTTGGCCCGCCGCCGACTTGTCCGACGACTATAGGGTCGTCCCCACGACCCCGGGACTAGGTTGGCCCGCCGCCGACTTGTCCGACGACTATAGGGTCGTCACCACGACCCCGCGACAAGGTTGGCCCGCCGCCGACTTGTCCGACGACGATAGGGTCGTCCCCACGTCCCCGGGACTAGGATGACCCGCCGCCGACTTGCCCGACGACTATAGAGTCGTCCCCACGCCCCCGGGACTAGGTTGGCCCGCCGCCGACTAGTCCGACGACTATAGGGTCGTCCCAACGATCCCGGGACTAGATTGGCCCGCCACCGTGATTTCCGACGACTATAGGATCGTCCCCACGACCCCGGGATTAGGTTGGTCCGCCGCCGACTTGTCCGACGACTATAGGGTCGTCCCCACGGCCCGGGACTAGGTTGGCCAGCCGCAGACATGTCCGACGACTATAGGGTCGTCCCCACGACCCCGGGACTAGATTGGCCCGCCCCCGTCATGTCCGACGACTATAGGGTCGCCCCCACGACCACGGGCCAAAGTTGCCCTGCCGCCGACATGTCCGACGACTATAGGGTCGTCCCCACGACCCCGGGTCTAGGTTGGCCCGCCGCCGACTTTTCCGACGACTATAGGATCGTCCCCACGACCCCGGGAGTAGGTTGGCCCGCCGCCGACTTGTCCGACGACTATAGGGTCGTCCCCACGACCCCGGGACTAGGTTGGCCCGCCGCCGTCATGTCCGACGAATATAGGTTCGTGCCTACGACACTGGGCATACGCTGGCCCGCCGCCGACATGTCCGACGACTATAGGGTCGTCCCCACGACCCCGGGACTAGGTTGGCCCGCCGCCGACATGTCCGACGTCTATAGGGTCGTCTCCACGACCCCGGGACTAGGTTGGCCCGCCGCCGACTTGTCCGACGACTATAGGGTCGTCCCCACGGCCCGGGACTAGGTTGGCCAGCCGCAGACATGTCCGACGACTATAGGGTCGTCCCCACGACCCCGGGACTAGATTGGCCCGCCACCGTCATGTCCGACGACAATAGGGTCGTCCCCACGACCACGGGCCAAAGTTGCCCTGCCGCCGACATGTCCGACGACTATAGGGTCGTCCCCACGACCCCGGGACTAGGTTGGCCCGCCGCCGACATGTCCGACGTCTATAGGGTCGTCTCCACGACCCCGGGACTAGGTTGGCCCGCCGCCGACATGTCCGACGTCTATAGGGTCGTCTCCACGACCCCGGGACTAGGTTGGCCCGCCGCCGACTTGTCCGACGACTATAGGGTCGTCCCCACGGCCCGGGACTAGGTTGCCCAGCCGCAGACATGTCCGACGACTATAGGGTCGTCCCCACGACCCCGGGACTAGATTGGCCCGCCACCGTCATGTCCGACGACAATAGGGTCGTCCCCGCGACCACGGGCCAAAGTTGCCCTGCCGCCGACATGTCCGACGACTATAGGGTCGTCCCCACGACCCCGGGACTAGGTTGGCCCGCCGCCGACATGTCCGACGTCTATAGGGTCGTCTCCACGACCCCGGGACTAGGTTGGCCCGCCGCCGGCTTGTCCGACGACTATAGGGTCGTCCCCACGATCCCGGGACTAGATTGGCCCGCCACCGACTTGTCCGACGACTATAGGGTCGTCCCCACGGCCCGGGACTAGGTTGGCCAGCCGCAGACATGTCCGACGACTATAGGGTCGTCCCCACGACCCCGGGACTAGATTGGCCCGCCCCCGTCATGTCCGACGACTATAGGGTCGCCCCCACGACCACGGGCCAAAGTTGCCCTGCCGCCGACATGTCCGACGACTATAGGGTCGTCCCCACGACCCCGGGTCTAGGTTGGCCCGCCGCCGACTTTTCCGACGACTATAGGGTCATCCCCACGACCCCGGGAGTAGGTTGGCCCTCCGCCGACTTGTCCGACGACTATAGGGTCGTCCCCACGACCCCGGGACTAGGTTGGCCCGCCGCCGTCATGTCCGACGAATATAGGTTCGTGCCTACGACACTGGGCATACGCTGGCCCGCCGCCGACATGTCCGACGACTATAGGGTCGTCCCCACGACCCCGGGACTAGGTTGGCCCGCCGCCGACATGTCCGACGTCTATAGGGTCGTCTCCACGACCCCGGGACTAGGTTGGCCCGCCGCCGACTTGTCCGACGACTATAGGGTCGTCCCCACGGCCCGGGACTAGGTTGGCCAGCCGCAGACATGTCCGACGACTATAGGGTCGTCCCCACGACCCCGGGACTAGATTGGCCCGCCACCGTCATGTCCGACGACAATAGGGTCGTCCCCACGACCACGGGCCAAAGTTGCCCTGCCGCCGACATGTCCGACGACTATAGGGTCGTCCCCACGACCCCGGGACTAGGTTGGCCCGCCGCCGACATGTCCGACGTCTATAGGGTCGTCTCCACGACCCCGGGACTAGGTTGGCCCGCCGCCGGCTTGTCCGACGACTATAGGGTCGTCCCCACGACCCCGGGACTAGATTGGCCCGCCACCGACTTGTCTGACGACTATAGGGTCGTCCCCACGACCCCGGGTCTAGGTTGGCCCGCCGTCGACTTTTCCGACGACTATAGGGTCGTCCCCACGACCCCGGGAGTAGGTTGGCCGGCCGCCGACTTGTCCGACGACTATAGGGTCGTCCCCACTACCCCGGGCCAAAGCTGGCCAGCCGCCAACATGTCCGACGACTATAGGGTCGTCCCCACGACCCCGGGACTAGATTGGCCCGCCACCGTCATGTCCGACGACAATAGGGTCGTCCCCGCGACCACGGGCCAAAGTTGCCCTGCCGCCGACATGTCCGACGACTATAGGGTCGTCCCCACGACCCCGGGACTAGGTTGGCCCGCCGCCGACATGTCCGACGTCTATTGGGTCGTCTCCACGACCCCGGTTCTAGATTGGCCCGCCACCGACTTGTCTGACGACAATAGGGTCGTCCCCACGACTCCGGGTCTAGGTTGGCCAGCCGCAGACATGTCCGACGACTATAGGGTCGTCCCCACGACCCCGGGACTAGATTGGCCCGCCACCGTCATGTCCGACGACAATAGGGTCGTCCCCACGACCACGGGCCAAAGTTGCCCTGCCGCCGACATGTCCGACGACTATAGGGTCGTCCCCACGACCCCGGGACTAGGTTGGCCCGCCGCCGACATGTCCGACGTCTATAGGGTCGTCTCCACGACCCCGGGACTAGGTTGGCCCGCCGCCGGCTTGTCCGACGACTATAGGGTCGTCCCCACGACCCCGGGATTAGATTGGCCCGCCACCGACTTGTCCGACGACTATAGGGTCGTCCCCACGGCCCGGGACTAGGTTGGCCAGCCGCAGACATGTCCGACGACTATAGGGTCGTCCCCACGACCCCGGGACTAGATTGGCCCGCCACCGTCATGTCCGACGACAATAGGGTCGTCCCCACGACCACGGGCCAAAGTTGCCCTGCCGCCGGCTTGTCCGACGACTATAGGGTCGTCCCCACGACCCCGGGACTAGGTTGGCCCGCCGCCGACTTGTCCGACTACTATAGGGTCGTCCCCACGACCCCGGGACTAGGTTGGCCCGCCGCCGACATGTCCGACGTCTATTGGGTCGTCTCCACGACCCCGGTTCTAGATTGGCCCGCCACCGACTTGTCTGACGACTATAGGGTCGTCCCCACGACCCCGGGTCTAGGTTGGCCAGCCGCAGACATGTCCGACGACTATAGGGTCGTCCCCACGACCCCGGGACTAGATTGGCCCGCCACCGTCATGTCCGACGACAATAGGGTCGTCCCCACGACCACGGGCCAAAGTTGCCCTGCCGCCGACATGTCCGACGACTATAGGGTCGTCCCCACGACCCCGGGACTAGGTTGGCCCGCCGCCGACATGTCCGACGTCTATAGGGTCGTCTCCACGACCCCGGGACTAGGTTGGCCCGCCGCCGGCTTGTCCGACGACTATAGGGTCGTCCCCACGACCCCGGGACTAGATTGGCCCGCCACCGACTTGTCCGACGACTATAGGGTCGTCCCCACGGCCCGGGACTAGGTTGGCCAGCCGCAGACATGTCCGACGACTATAGGGTCGTCCCCACGACCCCGGGAGTAGGTTGGCCCGCCGCCGACTTGTCCGACGACTATAGGGTCGTCCCCACGACCCCGGGACTAGGTTGGCCCGCCGCCGTCATGTCCGACGAATATAGGTTCGTGCCTACGACACTGGGCATACGCTGGCCCGCCGCCGACATGTCCGACGACTATAGGGTCGTCCCCACGACCCCGGGACTAGGTTGGCCCGCCGCCGACATGTCCGACGTCTATAGGGTCGTCTCCACGACCCCGGGACTAGGTTGGCCCGCCGCCGACTTGTCCGACGACTATAGGGTCGTCCCCACGGCCCGGGACTAGGTTGGCCAGCCGCAGACATGTCCGACGACTATAGGGTCGTCCCCACGACCCCGGGACTAGATTGGCCCGCCACCGTCATGTCCGACGACAATAGGGTCGTCCCCACGACCACGGGCCAAAGTTGCCCTGCCGCCGACATGTCCGACGACTATAGGGTCGTCCCCACGACCCCGGGACTAGGTTGGCCCGCCGCCGACATGTCCGACGTCTATAGGGTCGTCTCCACGACCCCGGGACTAGGTTGGCCCGCCGCCGACATGTCCGACGTCTATAGGGTCGTCTCCACGACCCCGGGACTAGGTTGGCCCGCCGCCGACTTGTCCGACGACTATAGGGTCGTCCCCACGGCCCGGGACTAGGTTGCCCAGCCGCAGACATGTCCGACGACTATAGGGTCGTCCCCACGACCCCGGGACTAGATTGGCCCGCCACCGTCATGTCCGACGACAATAGGGTCGTCCCCGCGACCACGGGCCAAAGTTGCCCTGCCGCCGACATGTCCGACGACTATAGGGTCGTCCCCACGACCCCGGGACTAGGTTGGCCCGCCGCCGACATGTCCGACGTCTATAGGGTCGTCTCCACGACCCCGGGACTAGGTTGGCCCGCCGCCGGCTTGTCCGACGACTATAGGGTCGTCCCCACGATCCCGGGACTAGATTGGCCCGCCACCGACTTGTCCGACGACTATAGGGTCGTCCCCACGGCCCGGGACTAGGTTGGCCAGCCGCAGACATGTCCGACGACTATAGGGTCGTCCCCACGACCCCGGGACTAGATTGGCCCGCCCCCGTCATGTCCGACGACTATAGGGTCGCCCCCACGACCACGGGCCAAAGTTGCCCTGCCGCCGACATGTCCGACGACTATAGGGTCGTCCCCACGACCCCGGGTCTAGGTTGGCCCGCCGCCGACTTTTCCGACGACTATAGGGTCATCCCCACGACCCCGGGAGTAGGTTGGCCCTCCGCCGACTTGTCCGACGACTATAGGGTCGTCCCCACGACCCCGGGACTAGGTTGGCCCGCCGCCGTCATGTCCGACGAATATAGGTTCGTGCCTACGACACTGGGCATACGCTGGCCCGCCGCCGACATGTCCGACGACTATAGGGTCGTCCCCACGACCCCGGGACTAGGTTGGCCCGCCGCCGACATGTCCGACGTCTATAGGGTCGTCTCCACGACCCCGGGACTAGGTTGGCCCGCCGCCGACTTGTCCGACGACTATAGGGTCGTCCCCACGGCCCGGGACTAGGTTGGCCAGCCGCAGACATGTCCGACGACTATAGGGTCGTCCCCACGACCCCGGGACTAGATTGGCCCGCCACCGTCATGTCCGACGACAATAGGGTCGTCCCCACGACCACGGGCCAAAGTTGCCCTGCCGCCGACATGTCCGACGACTATAGGGTCGTCCCCACGACCCCGGGACTAGGTTGGCCCGCCGCCGACATGTCCGACGTCTATAGGGTCGTCTCCACGACCCCGGGACTAGGTTGGCCCGCCGCCGGCTTGTCCGACGACTATAGGGTCGTCCCCACGACCCCGGGACTAGATTGGCCCGCCACCGACTTGTCTGACGACTATAGGGTCGTCCCCACGACCCCGGGTCTAGGTTGGCCCGCCGTCGACTTTTCCGACGACTATAGGGTCGTCCCCACGACCCCGGGAGTAGGTTGGCCGGCCGCCGACTTGTCCGACGACTATAGGGTCGTCCCCACTACCCCGGGCCAAAGCTGGCCAGCCGCCAACATGTCCGACGACTATAGGGTCGTCCCCACGACCCCGGGACTAGATTGGCCCGCCACCGTCATGTCCGACGACAATAGGGTCGTCCCCGCGACCACGGGCCAAAGTTGCCCTGCCGCCGACATGTCCGACGACTATAGGGTCGTCCCCACGACCCCGGGACTAGGTTGGCCCGCCGCCGACATGTCCGACGTCTATTGGGTCGTCTCCACGACCCCGGTTCTAGATTGGCCCGCCACCGACTTGTCTGACGACAATAGGGTCGTCCCCACGACTCCGGGTCTAGGTTGGCCAGCCGCAGACATGTCCGACGACTATAGGGTCGTCCCCACGACCCCGGGACTAGATTGGCCCGCCACCGTCATGTCCGACGACAATAGGGTCGTCCCCACGACCACGGGCCAAAGTTGCCCTGCCGCCGACATGTCCGACGACTATAGGGTCGTCCCCACGACCCCGGGACTAGGTTGGCCCGCCGCCGACATGTCCGACGTCTATAGGGTCGTCTCCACGACCCCGGGACTAGGTTGGCCCGCCGCCGGCTTGTCCGACGACTATAGGGTCGTCCCCACGACCCCGGGAATAGATTGGCCCGCCACCGACTTGTCCGACGACTATAGGGTCGTCCCCACGGCCCGGGACTAGGTTGGCCAGCCGCAGACATGTCCGACGACTATAGGGTCGTCCCCACGACCCCGGGACTAGATTGGCCCGCCACCGTCATGTCCGACGACAATAGGGTCGTCCCCACGACCACGGGCCAAAGTTGCCCTGCCGCCGGCTTGTCCGACGACTATAGGGTCGTCCCCACGACCCCGGGACTAGGTTGGCCCGCCGCCGACTTGTCCGACTACTATAGGGTCGTCCCCACGACCCCGGGACTAGGTTGGCCCGCCGCCGACATGTCCGACGTCTATTGGGTCGTCTCCACGACCCCGGTTCTAGATTGGCCCGCCACCGACTTGTCTGACGACTATAGGGTCGTCCCCACGACCCCGGGTCTAGGTTGGCCAGCCGCAGACATGTCCGACGACTATAGGGTCGTCCCCACGACCCCGGGACTAGATTGGCCCGCCACCGTCATGTCCGACGACAATAGGGTCGTCCCCACGACCACGGGCCAAAGTTGCCCTGCCGCCGACATGTCCGACGACTATAGGGTCGTCCCCACGACCCCGGGACTAGGTTGGCCCGCCGCCGACATGTCCGACGTCTATAGGGTCGTCTCCACGACCCCGGGACTAGGTTGGCCCGCCGCCGGCTTGTCCGACGACTATAGGGTCGTCCCCACGACCCCGGGACTAGATTGGCCCGCCACCGACTTGTCCGACGACTATAGGGTCGTCCCCACGGCCCGGGACTAGGTTGGCCAGCCGCAGACATGTCCGACGACTATAGGGTCGTCCCCACGACCCCGGGACTAGGTTGGCCCGCCGCCGACATGTCCGACGTCTATAGGGTCGTCTCCACGACCCCGGGACTAGGTTGGCCCGCCGCCGGCTTGTCCGACGACTATAGGGTCGTCCCCACGACCCCGGGACTAGATTGGCCCGCCACCGACTTGTCTGACGACTATAGGGTCGTCCCCACGACCCCGGGTCTAGGATGGCCCGCCGTCGACTTTTCCGACGACTATAGGGGCGTCCCCACGACCCCGGGAGTAGGTTGGCCCGCCGCCGACTTGTCCGACGACTATAGGGTCGTCCCCACTACCCCGGGCCAAAGCTGGCCAGCCGCCAACATGTCCGACGACTATAGGGTCGTCCCCACGACCCCGGGACTAGGTTGGCCCGCCGCCGACTTGTCCGACTACTATAGGGTCGTCTCCACGACCCCGGGACTAGGTTGGCCAGCCGCCGACATGTCCGACGACTATAGGGTCGTCCCCGCGACCACGGGCCAAAGATGCCCTGCCGCCGACATGTCCGACGACTATAGGGTCGTCCCCACGACCCCGGGACTAGATTGGCCCGCCACCGTCATGTCCGACGACAATAGGGTCGTCCCCACGACCACGGGCCAAAGTTGCCCTGCCGCCGGCTTGTCCGACGACTATAGGGTCGTCCCCACGACCCCGGGACTAGGTTGGCCCGCCGCCGACTTGTCCGACTACTATAGGGTCGTCTCCACGACCCCGGGACTAGGTTGGCCCGCCGCCGACTTGTCCGACTACTATAGGGTCGTCTCCACGACCCCGGGACTAGGTTGGCCAGCCGCCCACATGTCCGACGACTATAGGGTCGTCCCCGCGACCACGGGCCAAAGTTGCCCTGCCGCCGACATGTCCGACGATTATAGGGTCGTCCCCACTACCCCGGGCCAAAGCTGGCCTGCCGCCAACATGTCCGACGACTATAGGGTCGTCCCCACGACCCCGGGACTAGGTTGGCCCGCCGCCGACTTGTCCGACGACTATAGGGTCGTCTCCACGACCCCGGGACTAGGTTGGCCAGCCGCCGACATGCCCGACGACTATAGGGTCGCCCCCACGACCACGGGCCAAAGTTGCCCTGCCGCCGACATGTCCGACGTCTATAGGGTCGTCCCCACGGCCCGGGACTAGGTTGGCCATCCGCAGACATGTCCGACGACTATATGGTCGTCCCCACGACCCCGGGACTAGATTGGCGCGCCACCGTCATGTCCGACGACTATAGGGTCGCCTCCACGACCACGGGCCAAAGTTGCCCTGCCGCCGACATGTCCGACGACTATAGGGTCGTCCCCACGACCCGGGCCAATGTTGGCCATCCGCCGACATGTCCGACGACTATAGGGTCGTCCCCACGACCCCGGGACTATGTTGGCCCGCCGCCGACATGTCCGAAGAATATAGGGTCGTTCCCACGACCCCGGGGCTAGATTGCCCCGGCACCGTCTTGTCCGATGACTATAGGGTCGTCTCCACGACCCCGGGTCTAGATTGGCCCGCCACCGACATGTCCGACGACTATAGGGTCGCCCCACGACCCCGGGACTATGTTGGCCCGCCGCCGACATGTCCGGAGAATATAGGGTCGTTCCCACGACCCCGGGACTAGGTCGGCCCGCCGCCGACATGTCCGACGACTATAGGGTCGTCCCCACGACCCGCGCCAATGTTGGCCAGCCGCCGACATGTCCGACGACTATAGGGTCGTCCCCACGACCCCGGGACTATGTTGGCCTGCCGCCGACATGTCCGAAGAATATAGGGTCGTTCCCACGACCCCGGGGCTAGATTGCCCCGGCACCGTCTTGTCCGATGACTATAGGGTCGTCTCCACAACCCCGGGTCTAGATTGGCCCGCCACCGACATGTCCAACGACTATAGGGTCGTCTCCACGACCCCGGGACAAGGTTGGCCCGCCACCATTATGTCCGACGACTATAGGGTCGTCCCCACGACCCCGGGATTAGGTTGGTCCGCCGCCAACTTGTCCGACGACGATAGGGTCGTCCCCACGACTCCGGGACTAGGATGGCCCGCCGCCGACATGTCCGACGTCTATAGGGTCGTCTCCACGACCCCGGGACTAGGTTGGCCCGCCGCCGACTTGTCCGACGACTATAGAGTCGTCCCCACGACCCCGGGACTAGGTTGGCCCGCCGCCGACTAGTCCGACGACTATAGGGTCGTCCCAACGACCCCGGGACTAGATTGGCCCGCCACCGTCATGTCCGACGACTATAGGGTCGTCCCAACGACCCCGGGACTAGATTGGCCCGCCTCCGTCATGTCCGACGTCTATAGGGTCGTCTCCACGACCCCGGGACTAGGTTGGCCCGCCGCCGACTTGTCCAACGACTATAGAGTCGTCCCCACGACCCCGGGACTAGGTTGGCCAGCCGCCGACATGTCCGACGACTATAGGGTCGTCCCCGCGACCACGGGTCAAAGATGCCCTGCCGCCGACATGTCCGACGACTATAGGGTCGTCCCCACGACCCCGGGACTAGGTTGGCCCGCCGCCGACATGTCCGACGTCTATAGGGTCGTCTCCACGACCCCGGGACTAGGTTGGCCCGCCGCCGACTTGTCCGACGACTATAGGGTCGTCCCCACGGCCCGGGACTAGGTTGGCCAGCCGCAGACATGTCCGACGACTATAGGGTCGTCCCCACGACCCCGGGACTAGATTGGCCCGCCACCGTCATGTCCGACGACTATAGGGTCGCCCCCACGACCACGGGCCAAAGTTGCCCTGCCGCCGACATGTCCGACGACTATAGGGTCGTCCCCGCGACCACGGGCCAAAGATGCCCTGCCGCCGACATGTCCGACGACTATAGGGTCGTCCCCACGAACCCGGGACTAGGTTGGCCCGCCGCCGACATGTCCGACGTCTATAGGGTCGTCCCCACGGCCCGGGACTAGGTTGGCCAGCCGCAGACATGTCCGACGACTATAGGGTCGTCCCCACGACCCCTGGACTAGATTGGCCCGCCACCGTCATGTCCGACGACTATAGGGTCGTCCCCACTACCCCGGGCCAAAGCTGGCCAGCCGCCAACGTGTCCGACGACTATAGGGTCGTCCCCACGACCCCGGGACTAGGTTGGCCCGCCGCCGACTTGTCCAACGACTATAGGGTCGTCCCCACGACCCCGGGACTAGGTTGGCCCGCCGCCGACTTGTCCGACGACTATAGGGTCGTCTCCACGACCTCGGGACTAGGTTGGCCAGCCGCCGACATGTCCGACGACTATAGGGTCGTCCCCGCGACCACGGGCCAAAGATGCCCTGCCGCCGAAATGTCCGACGACTATAGGGTCGTCCCCACGATCCCGCGACTAGGTTGGCCAGCCGCCGACATGTCCGACGACTATAGGGTCGTCCCCACTACCCCGGGCCAAAGCTGGCCAGCCGCCAACATGTCCGACGACTATAGGGTCGTCCCCACGACCCCGGAACTAGGTTGGCCCGCCGCCGACTTGTCCGACGACTTTAGGGTCGTCTCCACGACCCCGGGACTAGGTTGGCCAGCCGCCGACATGTCCGACGACTATAGGGTCGTCCCCGCGACCACGGGTCAAAGATGCCCTGCCGCCGACATGTCCGACGACTATAGGGTCGTCCCCACTACCCCGGGCCAAAGCTGGCCAGCCGCCAACATGTCCGACGACTATAGGGTCGTCCCCACGACCCCGGGACTAGGTTGGCCCGCCGCCGACTTGTCCGACGACTATAGGGTCGTCCCCACGACCACTGGCCAAAGTTGCCCAGCCGCAGACATGTCCGACGACTATAGGGTCGTCCCCACGACCCCGGGACTAGATTGGCCCGCCACCGTGATGTCCGACGACTATAGGATCGTCTCCACGACCCCGGCACTAGGTTGGCCCGGCGCCTACTTGTCCGACGACTATAGGGTCGTCCCCACGACCACGGGCCAAAGTTGCGCTGCCGCCGACATGTCCGACGACTATAGGGTCGTCCCCACGATCCCGGGACTAGGTTGGCCAGCCGCCGACATGTCCGACGACTATAGGGTCGTCCCCACGCCCCGGGCCAAAGTTGGCCAGCCGCCGACATGTCCGACGACTATAGGGTCGTCCCCACGACCCCGGGGCTAGATTGCCCCGGCACCGTCATTTCCGACGACTATGGGGTCGTCCCCACGACCCCGGGACTAGGTCGGCCCGCCGCCGACTTGTCCGACGACTATAGGGTCGTCCCCACGACCACGGGCCAAAGTTGCCCTGCCGCCGACATGTCCGACGACTATAGGGTCGTCCCCACGACCCCGGGACTAGGTTGGCCCGCCGCCGACTTGTCCGACGACTATAGGGACGTCTCCACGACCCCGGGACTAGGTTGGCCAGTCACCGACATGTCCGACGACTATAGGGTCGTCACCACGACCACAGGCCAAAGTTGCCCAGCCGCCGACATGTCCGACGACTATAGGGTCGTCCCCACGACAACGGGCCAAAGTTGCCCTGCCGCCGACATGTCCGACAACTATAAGGTCGTCCCCACGACGCCGGGACTAGGTTGGCCCGCCGCCGACATGTCCGACGACCATAGGGTCGTCCCCACGACACCGGGGCTAGATTGCCCCGGCACCGTCATGTCCGACGACTATAGGGTCGTCCCCACGACCCCGGGACTAGATTGGCCCGCCACGGTCATGTCCGACGACTATAGGTTCGTCCCTACGACCCTGGGCATACGTTGGCCTGCCGCCGACATATCCGACGACTATAGGGTCGTCCCCACGACCACTGGCCAAAGTTGCCCAGCCGCCGACATGTCCGACGACTATAGGGTCATCCCCACGACCCCGGGACTAGGTTGGCCCGCCGCCGACATGTTCGACGTCTGCAGGGTCGTCCCCTCGACCCCGGGGCTAGATTGCCCCGGCACCGTCACGTCCGACGACTATAGGGTCGCCTCCACGACCCCGGGACTAGGTTGGCCAGTCACCGGCATGTCCGACGACTATAGGGTCGTCTCCACGACCCCGGGACTAGGTTGGCCCGCGGCCGACGTATCCGACGACTATAGGGTCGTCCCCACGACCCCGGGACTAGGTTGGCCAGCCGCCGACATGTCCGACGACTATAGGGTCGTCCCCACGACCCCGGGGACTAGGTTGGCCCGCCGCCGACTTGTCCGACGACTATAGGGTCGTCCCCAAGGCCCAGGGACTAGGTTGGCCCGCCGCCGACATGTCCTACGACTATAGGGTCGTCCCCACGACCCCGGGACTAGGTTGGCCCGCCGCCGACTTGTCCGACGACTATAGGATCGTCCCCACGACCCCGGGACTAGGTTGGCCAGTCACCGACATGTCCGACGACTATAGGATCGTCCCCACGAACACAGGCCAAAGTTGCCCAGCCGTCGACATGTCCGACGACTATAGGGTCGTCCCCACGACCACGGGCCAAAGTTGCCCTGCCGCCGACATGTCCGACGACTATAGGGTCGTCCCCACGACCACGGCCAAAGATGCCCTGCCGCCGACATGTCCGACGACTATAGGGTCGTCCCCACGACCCCGGGGCTAGATTGCCCCGGCACCGTCATGTCCGACGACTATAGGGTCGTCCCCACGACCCCGGGACTAGATTGGCCCGCCACGGTCATGTCCGACGACTATAGGTTCGTCCCTACGACCCTGGGCATACGTTGGCCTGCCGCCGACATGTCCGACGTCTATAGGGTCGTCCCCACGACCCCAGGGCTAGATTGGCCCGCCACGGTCATGTCCGACGACTATAGGTTCGTCCCTACGACCCTGGGCATACGTTGGCCTGCCGCCGACATGTCCGACGACTATAGGGTCGTCCCCACGACCACTGGCCAAAGTTACCCAGCCGCCGACATGTCCGACGACTATAGGGTCGTCCCCACGACCCCGGGACTAGGTTGGCCCGCCGCCGACATGTCCGACGTCTATAGGGTCGTCCCCACGACCCCGGGGCTAGATTGCCCCGGCACCGTCATGTCCGACGACTATAGGGTCGTCCCCACGACCCCGGGACTAGGTTGGCCCGCCGCCGACTTGTCCGACGACTATAGGGTCGTCTCCACGACCCCGGGACTAGGTTGGCCCGCCGCCGACATGTCCGACGACTATAGGGTCGTCCCCACGACCACTGGCCAAAGTTGCCCAGCCGCCGACATGTCCGACGACTATAGGGTCGTCCCCACGACCCCGGGACTAGGTTGGCCCGCCGCCGACATGTCCGACGTCTATAGGGTCGTCCCCACGACCCCGGGGCTAGATTGGCCCGCCACGGTCATGTCCGACGACTATAGGTTCGTCCCTACGACCCTGGGCATACGTTGGCCTGCCGCCGACATGTCCGACGACTATAGGGTCGTCCCCACGACCACTGGCCAAAGTTACCCAGCCGCCGACATGTCCGACGACTATAGGGTCGTCCCCACGACCCCGGGACTAGGTTGGCCCGCCGCCGACATGTCCGACGTCTATAGGGTCGTCCCCACGACCCCGGGGCTAGATTGCCCTGGCACCGTCATGTCCGACGACTATAGGGTCGTCCCCACGACCCCGGGACTAGGTTGGCCCGCCGCCGACTTGTCCGACGACTATAGGGTCGTCTCCACGACCCCGGGACTAGGTTGGCCCGCCGCCGACATGTCCGACGTCTATAGGGTCGTCCCCACGACCCCGGGGCTAGATTGGCCCGCCACGGTCATGTCCGACGACTATAGGTTCGTCCCTACGACCCTGGGCATACGTTGGCCTGCCGCCGACATGTCCGACGACTATAGGGTCGTCCCCACGACCACTGGCCAAAGTTGCCCAGCCGCCGACATGTCCGACGACTATAGGGTCGTCCCCACGACCCCGGGACTAGGTTGGCCCGCCGCCGACTTGTCCGACGACTATAGGATCGTCCCCACGACCCCGGGACTAGGTTGGCCAGTCACCGACATGTCCGACGACTATAGGGTCGTCCCCACGAACACAGGCCAAAGTTGCCCAGCCGCCGACATGTCCGACGACTATAGGGTCGTCCCCACGACCACGGGCCAAAGTTGCCCTGCCGCCGACATGTCCGACGACTATAGGGTCGTCCCCACGACCACGGCCAAAGTTGCCCTGCCGCCGACATGTCCGACGACTATAGGGTCGTCCCCACGACCCCGGGGCTAGATTGCCCCGGCACCGTCATGTCCGACGACTATAGGGTCGTCCCCACGACCCCGGGACTAGATTGGCCCGCCACGGTCATGTCCGACGACTATAGGTTCGTCCCTACGACCCTGGGCATACGTTGGCCTGCCGCCGACATGTCCGACCTCTATAGGGTCGTCCCCACGACCCCAGGGCTAGATTGGCCCGCCACGGTCATGTCCGACGACTATAGGTTCGTCCCTACGACCCTGGGCATACGTTGGCCTGCCGCCGACATGTCCGACGACTATAGGGTCGTCCCCACGACCACTGGCCAAAGTTACCCAGCCGCCGACATGTCCGACGACTATAGGGTCGTCCCCACGACCCCGGGACTAGGTTGGCCCGCCGCCGACATGTCCGACGTCTATAGGGTCGTCCCCACGACCCCGGGGCTAGATTGCCCCGGCACCGTCATGTCCGACGACTATAGGGTCGTCCCCACGACCCCGGGACTAGGTTGGCCCGCCGCCGACTTGTCCGACGACTATAGGGTCGTCTCCACGACCCCGGGACTAGGTTGGCCCGCCGCCGACATGTCCGACGACTATAGGGTCGTCCCCACGACCACTGGCCAAAGTTGCCCAGCCGCCGACATGTCCGACGACTATAGGGTCGTCCCCACGACCCCGGGACTAGGTTGGCCCGCCGCCGACATGTCCGACGTCTATAGGGTCGTCCCCACGACCCCGGGGCTAGATTGGCCCGCCACGGTCATGTCCGACGACTATAGGTTCGTCCCTACGACCCTGGGCATACGTTGGCCTGCCGCCGACATGTCCGACGACTATAGGGTCGTCCCCACGACCACTGGCCAAAGTTACCCAGCCGCCGACATGTCCGACGACTATAGGGTCGTCCCCACGACCCCGGGACTAGGTTGGCCCGCCGCCGACATGTCCGACGTCTATAGGGTCGTCCCCACGACCCCGGGGCTAGATTGCCCCGGCACCGTCATGTCCGACGACTATAGGGTCGTCCCCACGACCCCGGGACTAGGTTGGCCCGCCGCCGACTTGTCCGACGACTATAGGGTCGTCTCCACGACCCCGGGACTAGGTTGGCCAGTCACCGACATGTCCGACGGCTATAGGGTCGTCTCCACGACCCCGGGACTAGGTTGGCCAGTCACCGACATGTCCGACGACTATAGGGTCGTCCCCACGACCACGGCCAAAGTTGCCCTGCCGCCGACATGTCCGACGACTATAGGTTCGTCCCAACGACCCCGGACTAGATTGGCCCGCCACCGTCATGTCCGACGACTATAGGTTCGTCCCAACGACCCTGGGCATACGTTGGCCTGCCGCCGACATGTCCGACGACTATAGGGTCGTCCCCACGACCCCGGGTCTAGGTTGGCCCGCCGCCGAATTTTCCGACGACTATAGGGTCGTCCCCACGACCCCGGGAGTAGGTTGGCCCGCCGCCGACTTGTCCGACGACTATAGGGTCGTCCCCACGTCCCTGGGCATACGTTGGCCTGCCGCCGACATGTCCGACGACTATAGGGTCGTCCCCACGACCACTGGCCAAAGTTGCCCAGCCGCCGACATGTCCGACGACTATAGGGTCGTCCCCACGACCCCGGGACTAGGTTGGCCCGCCGCCGACATGTCCGACGTCTATAGGGTCGTCCCCACGACCCCGGGGCTAGATTGGCCCGCCACGGTCATGTCCGACGACTATAGGTTCGTCCCTACGACCCTGGGCATACGTTGGCCTGCCGCCGACATGTCCGACGACTATAGGGTCGTCCCCACGACCACTGGCCAAAGTTACCCAGCCGCCGACATGTCCGACGACTATAGGGTCGTCCCCACGACCCCGGGACTAGGTTGGCCCGCCGCCGACATGTCCGACGTCTATAGGGCCGTCCCCACGACCCCGGGGCTAGATTGCCCTGGCACCGTCATGTCCGACGACTATAGGGTCGTCCCCACGACCCCGGGACTAGGTTGGCCCGCCGCCGACTTGTCCGACGACTATAGGGTCGTCTCCACGACCCCGGGACTAGGTTGGCCCGCCGCCGACATGTCCGACGTCTATAGGGTCGTCCCCACGACCCCGGGGCTAGATTGGCCCGCCACGGTCATGTCCGACGACTATAGGTTCGTCCCTACGACCCTGGGCATACGTTGGCCTGCCGCCGACATGTCCGACGACTATAGGGTCGTCCCCACGACCACTGGCCAAAGTTGCCCAGCCGCCGACATGTCCGACGACTATAGGGTCGTCCCCACGACCCCGGGACTAGGTTGGCCCGCCGCCGACATGTCCGACGTCTATAGGGTCGTCCCCACGACCCCGGGGCTATATTGCCCCGGCACCGTCATGTCCGACGACTATAGGGTCGTCCCCACGACCCCGGGACTAGGTTGGCCCGCCGCCGACTTGTCCGACGACTATAGGGTCGTCTCCACGACCCCGGGACTAGGTTGGCCAGTCACCGACATGTCCGACGACTATAGGGTCGTCTCCACGACCCCGGGACTAGGTTGGCCAGTCACCGACATGTCCGACGACTATAGGGTCGTCCCCACGACCACGGCCAAAGTTGCCCTGCCGCCGACATGTCCGACGATTATAGGTTCGTCCCAACGACCCTGGGCATACGTTGGCCTGCCGCCGACATGTCCGACGACTATAGGGTCGTCCCCACGACCACTGGCCAAAGTTGCCCAGCCGCCGACATGTCCGACGACTATAGGGTCGTCCCCACGACCCCGGGGCTAGATTGGCCCGCCACGGTCATGTCCGACGACTATAGGTTCGTCCCTACGACCCTGGGCATACGTTGGCCTGCCGCCGACATGTCCGACGACTATAGGGTCGTCCCGACGACCACTGGCCAAAGTTGCCCAGCCGCCGACATGTCCGACGACTATAGGGTCGTCCCCACGACCCCGGGACTAGGTTGGCCCACCACCGTCATGTCCGACGACTATGGTGTCGTCCTCACGACCCCGGACTAGATTGGCCCGCCACCGTCATGTCCGACGACTATAGGTTCGTCCCACCGACCCTGGGCATACGTTGGCCTGCCGCCGACATGTCCGACGACTATAGGGTCGTCCCCACGACCCCGGGTCTAGGTTGGCCCGCCGCCGAATTTTCCGACGACTATAGGGTCGTCCCCACGACCCCGGGAGTAGGTTGGCCCGCCGCCGACTTGTCCGACGACTATAGGGTCGTCCCCACGACCCCGGGACTAGGTTGGCCTGCCGCCGAAATGTCCGACGACTATACGGTCGTCCCCACGACCACGGGACTAGGTTGGCCCGCCGCCGACTTGTCCGACGACTATAGGGTCGTCCCCACGATCCCGGGACTAGGTTGGCCCGCCGCCGACATGTCCGACGACTATAGGGTCGTCCCCACGCCCCGGGCCAAAGTTGGCCAGCCGCCGACATGTCCAACGACTATAGGGTCGTCCCCACGACCCCGGGGCTAGATTGCCCCGGCACCGTCATGTCCGACGTCTATAGGGTCGTCCCCACGACCCCGGGGCTAGATTGGCCCGCCACGGTCATGTCCGACGACTATAGGTTCGTCCCTACGACCCTGGGCATACGTTGGCCTGCCGCCGACATGTCCGACGACTATAGGGTCGTCCCCACGACCACTGGCCAAAGTTGCCCAGCCGCCGACATGTCCGACGACTATAGGGTCGTCCCCACGACCCCGGGACTAGGTTGGCCCGCCGCCGACATGTCCGACGTCTATAGGGTCGTCCCCACGACCCCGGGGCTAGATTGCCCCGGCACCGTCATGTCCGACGACTATAGGGTCGTCCCCACGACCCCGGGACTAGGTTGGCCCGCCGCCGACATGTCCGACGTCTATAGGGTCGTCCCCACGATCCCGGGGCTAGATTGGCCCGCCACCGTCATGTCCGACGACTATGGGGTCGTCCTCACGACCCCGGGACTAGATTGGCCCGCCACCGTCATGTCCGACGACTATAGGTTCGTCCCAACGACCCTGAGCATACGTTGGCCTGCCGCCGACTTGTCCGACAACTATAGGGTCGTCCCCACGAACCCGGGAATAGGTTGGCCAGTCACCGACATGTCCGACGAATATAGGGTCGTCCCCACGACCACGGGTCAAAGTTGCCCTGCCGCCGACATGTCCGACGACTATAGGGTCGTCCCCACGACCACGGCCAAAGTTGCCCTGCCGCCGACATGTCCGACGATTATAGGGTCGTCCCCACTACCCCGGGACTATATTGGCCCGCCACCGTCATGTCCGACGACTATAGGGTCGTCCCCACGACCCCGGGACTAGATTGGCCCGCCACCGTCATGTCCGACGACTATACGGTCGTCCCCACGACCCCGGCACTAGGTTGGCCCGCCGCCGACTTGTCCGACGACTATAGGGTCGCCTCCACGACCCCGGGACTAGGTTGGCCAGTCACCGGCATGTCCCAAGAATATAGGGTCGTCTCCACGACCCCGGGACTATGTTGGCCCGCCGCCGACGTGTCCGACGACTATAGGGTCGTCCCCACGACCCCGGGACTAGGTTGGCCAGCCGCCGACATGTCCTACGACTATAGGGTCGTCCCCACGACCCCGGGACTAGGTTGGCCCGCCGCCGACTTGTCCGACGACTATAGGGTCGTCCCCACGACCCCGGGACTAGGTTGGCCAGTCACCGACATGTCCGACGACTATAGGGTCGTCCCCACGACCACAGGCCAAAGTTGCCCAGCCGCCGACATGTCCGACCACTATAGGGTCGTCCCCACGACCCCGGGGCTAGATTGCCCCGGCACCGTCATGTCCGACGACTATACGGTCGTCCCCACGACCCCGGGACTAGGTTGGCCCGCCGCCGACTTGTCCGACGACTATAGGGTCGTCCCCACGACCACTGGCCAAATTTGCCCAGCCGCAGACATGTCCGACGACTATAGGGTCGTCCCCACGACCCCGGGACTAGGTTGGCCCGCCGCCGACATGTCCGACGTCTATAGGGCCGTCCCCACGACCCCGGGGCTAGATTGCCCCGGCACCGTCATGTCCGACGACTATAGGGTCGTCCCCACGACCCCGGGACTAGGTTGGCCCGCCGCCGACTTGTCCGACGACTATAGGGTCGTCTCCACGACCCCGGGACTAGGTTGGCCAGTCACCGACATGTCCGACGACTATAGGGTCGTCTCCACGACCCCGGGACTAGGTTGGCCAGTCACCGACATGTCCGACGACTATAGGGTCGTCCCCACGACCACGGGCCAAAGTTGCCCTGCCGCCGACATGTCCGACGACTATAGGGTCGTCCCCACGATCCCGGGACTAGGTTGGCCCGCCGCCGACATGTCCGACGACTATAGGGTCGTCCCCACGCCCCGGGACAAAGTTGGCCAGCCGCCGACATGTCCAACGACTATAGGGTCGTCCCCACGACCCCGGGGCTAGATTGCCCCGGCACCGTCATGTCCGACGACTATAGGGTCGTCCCCACGACCCCGGGACTAGATTGGCCCGCCACGGTCATGTCCGACGACTATAGGTTCGTCCCTACGTCCCTGGGCATACGTTGGCCTGCCGCCGACATGTCCGACGACTATAGGGTCGTCCCCACGACCACTGGCCAAAGTTGCCCAGCCGCCGACATGTCCGACGACTATAGGGTCGTCCCCACGACCCCGGGGCTAGATTGCCCCGGCACCGTCATGTCCGACGACTATAGGGTCGTCCCCACGACCCCGGGACTAGGTTGGCCCGCCGCCGACTTGTCCGACGACTATAGGGTCGTCTCTACGACCCCGGGACTAGGTTGGCCGGTCACCGACATGTCCGACGACTATAGGGTCGTCTCCACGACCCCGGGACTAGGTTGGCCAGTCACCGACATGTCCGACATAGGGTCGTCCCCACGACCACGGCCAAAGTTGCCCTGCCGCCGACATGTCCGACGACTATAGGGTCGTCCCCACGACCCCGGGACTAGGTTGGCCCACCACCATCATGTCCGACGACTATGGGGTCGTCCTCACGACCCCGGGACTAGATTGGCCCGCCACCGTCATGTCCGACGACTATGGGGTCGTCCTAACGACCCCGGGACTAGATTGGCCCGCCACCGTCATGTCCGACGACTATAGGTTCGTCCCAACGACCCTGAGCATACGTTGGCCTGCCGCCGACTTGTCCGACGACTATAGGGTCGTCCCCACGAACCCGGGAATAGGTTGGCCAGTCACCGACATGTCCGACGACTATAGGGTCGTCCCCACGACCACGGCCAAAGTTGCCCTGCCGCCGAAATGTCCGACGACTATAGGGTCGCCCCCACGACCCCGGGACTAGGTTGGCCAACCACCATCATGTCCGACGACTATGGGGTCGTCCTCACGACCCCGGGACTAGATTGGCCCGCCACCGTCATGTCCGACGACTATAGGGTCGTCCCCACGACCCCGGGACTAGGTTGGCCCCCCACCGTCATGTCCGACGACTATGGGGTCGTCCTCACGACCCCGGGACTAGATTGGCCCGCCACCGTCATGTCCGACGACTATAGGTTCGTCCCAACGACCCTGAGCATACGTTGGCCTGCCGCCGACTTGTCCGACGACTATAGGGTCGTCCCCACGACCCCGGGACTAGGTTGGCCAGCCGCCGACATGTCCGACGACTATAGGGTCGTCCCCACGACCACAGGCCAAAGTTGCCCAGCCGCCGACATGTCCGACGACTATAGGGTCGTCCCCACGACCACGGGCCAAAGTTGCCGTGCCGCCGACATATCCGACGACTATAGGGTCGTCCCCACGACCCCGGGACTAGGTTGGCCCGCCGCCGACATGTCCGACGACTATAGGGTCGTCCCCACGCCCCGGTCCAAAGTTGGCCAGCCGCCGACATGTCCGACGACTATAGGGTCGTCCCCACGACCCCGGGACTAGGTTGGCCCACCACCGTCATTTCCGACGACTATAGGGTCGTCCCCACGACCACTGGCCAAAGTTGCCCAGCCGCAGACATGTCCGACGACTATAGGGTCGTCCCCACGACCCCGGGAGTAGGTTGGCCCGCCGCCGACATGTCCGACGTCTATAGGGCCGTCCCCACGACCCCGGGGCTAGATTGCCCCGGCACCGTCATGTCCGACGACTATAGGGTCGTCCCCACGACCCCGGGACTAGGTTGGCCCGCCGCCGACTTGTCCGACGACTATAGGGTCGTCTCCACGACCCCGGGACTAGGTTGGCCAGTCACCGACATGTCCGACGACTATAGGGTCGTCTCCACGACCCCGGGACTAGGTTGGCCAGTCACCGACATGTCCGACGACTATAGGGTCGTCCCCACGACCACGGGCCAAAGTTGCCCTGCCGCCGACATGTCCGACGACTATAGGGTCGTCCCCACGATCCCGGGACTAGGTTGGCCCGCCGCCGACATGTCCGACGACTATAGGGTCGTCCCCACGCCCCGGGACAAAGTTGGCCAGCCGCCGACATGTCCAACGACTATAGGGTCGTCCCCACGACCCCGGGGCTAGATTGCCCCGGCACCGTCATGTCCGACGACTATAGGGTCGTCCCCACGACCCCGGGACTAGATTGGCCCGCCACGGTCATGTCCGACGACTATAGGTTCGTCCCTACGTCCCTGGGCATACGTTGGCCTGCCGCCGACATGTCCGACGACTATAGGGTCGTCCCCACGACCACTGGCCAAAGTTGCCCAGCCGCCGACATGTCCGACGACTATAGGGTCGTCCCCACGACCCCGGGACTAGGTTGGCCCGCCGCCGACATGTCCGACGTCTATAGGGTCGTCCCCACGACCCCGGGGCTAGATTGGCCCGCCACGGTCACGTCCGACGACTATAGGTTCGTCCCTACGACCCTGGGCATACGTTGGCCTGCCGCCGACATGTCCGACGACTATAGGGTCGTCCCCACGACCACTGGCCAAAGTTGCCCAGCCGCCGACATGTCCGACGACTATAGGGTCGTCCCCACGACCCCGGGACTAGGTTGGCCCGCCGCCGACATGTCCGACGTCTATAGGGTCGTCCCCACGACCCCGGGGCTAGATTGCCCCGGCACCGTCATGTCCGACGACTATAGGGTCGTCCCCACGACCCCGGGACTAGGTTGGCCCGCCGCCGACTTGTCCGACGACTATAGGGTCGTCTCTACGACCCCGGGACTAGGTTGGCCGGTCACCGACATGTCCGACGACTATAGGGTCGTCTCCACGACCCCGGGACTAGGTTGGCCAGTCACCGACATGTCCGACATAGGGTCGTCCCCACGACCACGGCCAAAGTTGCCCTGCCGCCGACATGTCCGACGACTATAGGGTCGTCCCCACGACCCCGGGACTAGGTTGGCCCACCACCATCATGTCCGACGACTATGGGGTCGTCCTCACGACCCCGGGACTAGATTGGCCCGCCACCGTCATGTCCGACGACTATAGGTTCGTCCCAACGACCCTGAGCATACGTTGGCCTGCCGCCGACTTGTCCGACGACTATAGTGTCGTCCCCACGAACCCGGGAATAGGTTGGCCAGTCACCGACATGTCCGACGAATATAGGGTCGTCCCCACGACCACGGGCCAAAGTTGCCCTGCCGCCGACATGTCCGACGACTATAGGGTCGTCCCCACGACCACGGCCAAAGTTGCCCTGCCGCCGACATGTCCGACGACTATAGGGTCGTCCCCACGACCCCGGGACTAGGTTGGCCCACCACCATCATGTCCGACGACTATGGGGTCGTCCTCACGACCCCGGGACTAGATTGGCCGGCCACCGTCATGTCCGACGACTATAGGTTCGTCCCAACGACCCTGAGCATACGTTGGCCTGCCGCCGACTTGTCCGACGACTATAGGGTCGTCCCCACGAACCCGGGAATAGGTTGGCCAGTCACCGACATGTCCGACGAATATAGGGTCGTCCCCACGACCACGGGCCAAAGTTGCCCTGCCGCCGACATGTCCGACGACTATAGGGTCGTCCCCACGACCACGGCCAAAGTTGCCCTGCCGCCGACATGTCCGACGACTATAGGGTCGTCCCCACGACCCCGGGACTAGGTTGGCCCACCACCATCATGTCCGACGACTATGGGGTCGTCCTCACGACCCCGGGACTAGATTGGCCCGCCACCGTCATGTCCGACGACTATAGGGTCGTCCTCACGACCCCGGGACTAGATTGGCCCGCCACCGTCATGTCCGACGACTATAGGGTCGTCCCCACGACCCCGGGACTAGATTGGCCCGCCACCGTCATGTCCGACGACTATACGGTCGTCCCCACGACCCCGGCACTAGGTTGGCCCGCCGCCGACTTGTCCGACGACTATAGGGTCGTCCCCACGACCCCGGGACTAGGGTGGCCAGTCACCGACATGTCCGACGACTATAGGGTCGTCCCCACGACCACAGGCCAAAGTTGCCCAGCCGCCGACATGTCCGACGACTATAGGGTCGTCCCCACGACCACGGGCCAAAGTTGCCGTGCCGCCGACATATCCGACGACTATAGGGTCGTCCCCACGACCCCGGGACTAGGTTGGCCCGCCGCCGACATGTCCGACGACTATAGGGTCGTCCCCACGCCCCGGTCCAAAGTTGGCCAGCCGCCGACATGTCCGACGACTATAGGGTCGTCCCCACGACCCCGGGACTAGGTTGGCCCACCACCGTCATTTCCGACGACTATGGGGTCGTCCTAACGACCCCGGGACTAGATTGGCCCGCCACCGTCATGTCCGACGACTATAGGTTCGTCCCAACGACCCTGAGCATACGTTGGCCTGCCGCCGACTTGTCCGACGACTATAGGGTCGTCCCCACGAACCCGGGAATAGGTTGGCCAGTCACCGACATGTCCGACGACTATAGGGTCGTCCCCACGACCACGGCCAAAGTTGCCCTGCCGCCGAAATGTCCGACGACTATAGGGTCGCCCCCACGACCCCGGGACTAGGTTGGCCAACCACCATCATGTCCGACGACTATGGGGTCGTCCTCACGACCCCGGGACTAGATTGGCCCGCCACCGTCATGTCCGACGACTATAGGGTCGTCCCCACGACCCCGGGACTAGGTTGGCCCACCACCGTCATGTCCGACGACTATGGGGTCGTCCTCACGACCCCGGGACTAGATTGGCCCGCCACCGTCATGTCCGACGACTATAGGTTCGTCCCAACGACCCTGAGCATACGTTGGCCTGCCGCCGACTTGTCCGACGACTATAGGGTCGTCCCCACGACCCCGGGACTAGGTTGGCCAGCCGCCGACATGTCCGACGACTATAGGGTCGTCCCCACGACCCCGGGAGTAGGTTGGCCCGCCGCCGTCTTGTCCGACGACTATAGGGTCGTCCCCAAGGCCCAGGGACTAGGTTGGCCCGCCGCCGACATGTCCTACGACTATAGGGTCGTCCACACGACCCCGGGACTAGGTTGGCCCGCCGCCGACTTGTCCGACGACTATAGGGTCGTCCCCACGACCCCGGGACTAGGTTGGCCAGTCACCGACATGTCCGACGACTATAGGGTCGTCCCCACGCCCCGGGACAAAGTTGGCCAGCCGCCGACATGTCCAACGACTATAGGGTCGTCCCCACGACCCCGGGGCTAGATTGCCCCGGCACCGTCATGTCCGACGACTATAGGGTCGTCCCCACGACCCCGGGACTAGATTGGCCCGCCACGGTCATGTCCGACGACTATAGGTTCGTCCCTACGACCCTGGGCATACGTTGGCCTGCCGCCGACATGTCCGACGACTATAGGGTCGTCCCCACGACCACTGGCCAAAGTTGCCCAGCCGCCGACATGTCCGACGACTATAGGGTCGTCCCCACGACCACTGGCCAAAGTTGCCCAGCCGCCGACATGTCCGACGACTATAGGGTCGTCCCCACGACCCCGGGACTAGGTTGGCCCGCCGCCGACATGTCCGACGTCTATAGGGTCGTCCCCACGACCCCGGGGCTAGATTGCCCCGGCACCGTCATGTCCGACGACTATAGGGTCGTCCCCACGACCCCGGGACTAGGTTGGCCCGCCGCCGACTTGTCCGACGACTATAGGGTCGTCTCCACGACCCCGGGACCAGGTTGGCCGGTCACCGACATGTCCGACGACTATAGGGTCGTCTCCACGACCCCGGGACTAGGTTGGCCAGTCACCGACATGTCCGACATAGGGTCGTCCCCACGACCACGGCCAAAGTTGCCCTGCCGCCGACATGTCCGACGACTATAGGGTCGTCCCCACGACCCCGGGACTAGGTTGGCCCACCACCGTCATGTCCGACGACTATGGGGTCGTCCTCACGACCCCGGGACTAGATTGGCCCGCCACCGTCATGTCCGACGGCTATAGGTTCGTCCCAACGACCCTGAGCATACGTTGGCCTGCCGCCGACTTGTCCGACGACTATAGGGTCGTCCCCACGAACCCGGGAATAGGTTGGCCAGTCACCGACATGTCCGACGAATATAGGGTCGTCCCCACGACCACGGGCCAAAGTTGCCCTGCCGCCGACATGTCCGACGACTATAGGGTCGTCCCCACGACCCCGGGACTTGGTTGGCCCACCACCATCATGTCCGACGACTATGGGGTCGTCCTCACGACCCCGGGACTAGATTGGCCGGCCACCGTCATGTCCGACGACTATAGGTTCGTCCCAACGACCCTGAGCATACGTTGGCCTGCCGCCGACTTGTCCGACGACTATAGGGTCGTCCCCACGAACCCGGGAATAGGTTGGCCAGTCACCGACATGTCCGACGAATATAGGGTCGTCCCCACGACCACGGGCCAAAGTTGCCCTGCCGCCGACATGTCCGACGACTATAGGGTCGTCCCCACGACCACGGCCAAAGTTGCCCTGCCGCCGACATGTCCGACGACTATAGGGTCGTCCCCACGACCCCGGGACTAGATTGGCCCGCCACCGTCATGTCCGACGACTATAGGGTCGTCCCCACGACCCCGGGACTAGATTGGCCCGCCACCGTCATGTCCGACGACTATACGGTCGTCCCCACGACCCCGGCACTAGGTTGGCCCGCCGCCGACTTGTCCGACGACTATAGGGTCGTCCCCACGACCCCGGGACTAGGTTGGCCAGCCGCCGACATGTCCGACGACTATAGGGTCGTCCCCACGACCCCGGGACTAGGTTGGCCCGCCGCCGACTTGTCCGACGACTATAGGGTCGTCTCCACGACCCCGGGACTAGGTTGGCCAGTCACCGACATGTCCGACGACTATAGGGTCGTCACCACGACCACAGGACAAAGTTGCCCAGCCGCCGACATGTCCGACGACTATAGGGTCGTCCCCACGACAACGGGCCAAAGTTGCCCTGCCGCCGACATGTCCGACAACTATAAGGTCGTCCCCACGACGCCGGGACTAGGTTGGCCCGCCGCCGACATGTCCGACGACCATAGGGTCGTCCCCACGACACCGGGGCTAGATTGCCCCGGCACCGTCATGTCCGACGACTATAGGGTCGTCCCCACGACCCCGGGACTAGATTGGCCCGCCACGGTCATGTCCGACGACTATAGGTTCGTCCCTACGACCCTGGGCATACGTTGGCCTGCCGCCGACATATCCGACGACTATAGGGTCGTCCCCACGACCACTGGCCAAAGTTGCCCAGCTGCCGACATGTCCGACAACTATAGGGTCGTCCCCACGACCCCGGGACTAGGTTGGCCCGCCGCCGACTTGTCCGACGACTATAGGGTCGTCTCCACGACCCCGGGACTAGATTGGCCAGTCACCGACATGTCCGACGACTATAGGGTCGTCTCCACGACCCCGGGACTAGGTTGGCCAGTCACCGACATGTCCGACGACTATAGGGTCGTCCCCACGACCACGGCCAAAGTTGCCCTGCCGCCGACATGTCCGACGACTATAGGGTCGTCCCCACGACCCCGGGACTAGGTTGGCCCACCACCGTCATGTGCGACGACTATGGTGTCGTCCTCACGACCCCGGACTAGATTGGCCCGCCACCGTCATGTCCGACGACTATAGGTTCGTCCCAACGACCCTGGGCATACGTTGGCCTGCCGCCGACATGTCCGACGACTATAGGGTCGTCCCAACGACCCCGGGTCTAGGTTGGCCCGCCGCCGAATTTTCCGACGACTATAGGGTCGTCCCCACGACCCCGGGAGTAGGTTGGCCCGCCGCCGACTTGTCCGACGACTATAGGGTCGTCCCCACGACCCCGGGACTAGGTTGGCCTGCCGCCGAAATGTCCGACGACTATACGGTCGTCCCCACGACCACGGGGCTAGATTGCCCCGGCACCGTCATGTCCGACGACTATAGGGTCGTCCCCACGACCCCGGGACTAGATTGGCCCGCCACGGTCATGTCCGACGACTATAGGGTCGTCCCCACGACCACTGGCCAATGTTACCCAGCCGCCGACATGTCCGACGACTATAGGGTCGTCCCCACGACCCCGGGAATAGGTTGGCCCACCACCGTCATGTCCGACGACTATGGGGTCGTCCTCACGACCCCGGGACTAGATTGGCCCGCCACCGTCATGTCCGACGACTATAGGTTCGTCCCAACGACCCTGAGCATACGTTGGCCTGCCGCCGACTTGTCCGACGACTATAGGGTCGTCCCCACGACCCCGGGAGTAGGTTGGCCCGCCGCCGTCTTGTCCGACGACTATAGGGTCGTCCCCAAGGCCCAGGGACTAGGTTGGCCCGCCGCCGACATGTCCTACGACTATAGGGTCGTCCACACGACCCCGGGACTAGGTTGGCCCGCCGCCGACTTGTCCGACGACTATAGGGTCGTCCCCACGACCCCGGGACTAGGTTGGCCAGTCACCGACATGTCCGACGACTATAGGGTCGTCCCCACGCCCCGGGACAAAGTTGGCCAGCCGCCGACATGTCCAACGACTATAGGGTCGTCCCCACGACCCCGGGGCTAGATTGCCCCGGCACCGTCATGTCCGACGACTATAGGGTCGTCCCCACGACCCCGGGACTAGATTGGCCCGCCACGGTCATGTCCGACGACTATAGGTTCGTCCCTACGACCCTGGGCATACGTTGGCCTGCCGCCGACATGTCCGACGACTATAGGGTCGTCCCCACGACCACTGGCCAAAGTTGCCCAGCCGCCGACATGTCCGACGACTATAGGGTCGTCCCCACGACCCCGGGACTAGGTTGGCCCGCCGCCGACATGTCCGACGTCTATAGGGTCGTCCCCACGACCCCGGGGCTAGATTGCCCCGGCACCGTCATGTCCGACGACTATAGGGTCGTCCCCACGACCCCGGGACTAGGTTGGCCCGCCGCCGACTTGTCCGACGACTATAGGGTCGTCTCCACGACCCCGGGACCAGGTTGGCCGGTCACCGACATGTCCGACGACTATAGGGTCGTCTCCACGACCCCGGGACTAGGTTGGCCAGTCACCGACATGTCCGACATAGGGTCGTCCCCACGACCACGGCCAAAGTTGCCCTGCCGCCGACATGTCCGACGACTATAGGGTCGTCCCCACGACCCCGGGACTAGGTTGGCCCACCACCATCATGTCCGACGACTATGGGGTCGTCCTCACGACCCCGGGACTAGATTGGCCCGCCACCGTCATGTCCGACGGCTATAGGTTCGTCCCAACGACCCTGAGCATACGTTGGCCTGCCGCCGACTTGTCCGACGACTATAGGGTCGTCCCCACGAACCCGGGAATAGGTTGGCCAGTCACCGACATGTCCGACGAATATAGGGTCGTCCCCACGACCACGGGCCAAAGTTGCCCTGCCGCCGACATGTCCGACGACTATAGGGTCGTCCCCACGACCCCGGGACTTGGTTGGCCCACCACCATCATGTCCGACGACTATGGGGTCGTCCTCACGACCCCGGGACTAGATTGGCCGGCCGCCGTCATGTCCGACGACTATAGGTTCGTCCCAACGACCCTGAGCATACGTTGGCCTGCCGCCGACTTGTCCGACGACTATAGGGTCGTCCCCACGAACCCGGGAATAGGTTGGCCAGTCACCGACATGTCCGACGAATATAGGGTCGTCCCCACGACCACGGGCCAAAGTTGCCCTGCCGCCGACATGTCCGACGACTATAGGGTCGTCCCCACGACCACGGCCAAAGTTGCCCTGCCGCCGACATGTCCGACGACTATAGGGTCGTCCCCACGACCCCGGGACTAGGTTGGCCCACCACCATCATGTCCGACGACTATGGGGTCGTCCTCACGACCCCGGGACTAGATTGGCCGGCCACCGTCATGTCCGACGACTATAGGGTCGTCCCCACGACCCCGGGACTAGATTGGCCCGCCACCGTCATGTCCGACGACTATACGGTCGTCCCCACGACCCCGGCACTAGGTTGGCCCGCCGCCGACTTGTCCGACGACTATAGGGTCGTCCCCACGACCCCGGGACTAGGTTGGCCAGCCGCCGACATGTCCGACGACTATAGGGTCGTCCCCACGACCCCGGGACTAGGTTGGCCCGCCGCCGACTTGTCCGACGACTATAGGGTCGTCTCCACGACCCCGGGACTAGGTTGGCCAGTCACCGACATGTCCGACGACTATAGGGTCGTCACCACGACCACAGGCCAAAGTTGCCCAGCCGCCGACATGTCCGACGACTATAGGGTCGTCCCCACGACAACGGGCCAAAGTTGCCCTGCCGCCGACATGTCCGACAACTATAAGGTCGTCCCCACGACGCCGGGACTAGGTTGGCCCGCCGCCGACATGTCCGACGACCATAGGGTCGTCCCCACGACACCGGGGCTAGATTGCCCCGGCACCGTCATGTCCGACGACTATAGGGTCGTCCCCACGACCCCGGGACTAGATTGGCCCGCCACGGTCATGTCCGACGACTATAGGTTCGTCCCTACGACCCTGGGCATACGTTGGCCTGCCGCCGACATATCCGACGACTATAGGGTCGTCCCCACGACCACTGGCCAAAGTTGCCCAGCCGCCGACATGTCCGACGACTATAGGGTCGTCCCCACGACCCCGGGACTAGGTTGGCCCGCCGCCGACATGTTCGACGTCTGCAGGGTCGTCCCCTCGACCCCGGGGCAAGATTGCCCCGGCACCGTCACGTCCGACGACTATAGGGTCGCCTCCACGACCCCGGGACTAGGTTGGCCAGTCACCGGCATGTCCGACGACTATAGGGTCGTCTCCACGACCCCGGGACTAGATTGGCCCGCGGCCGACGTATCCGACGACTATAGGGTCGTCCCCACGACCCCGGGACTAGGTTGGCCAGCCGCCGACATGTCCGACGACTATAGGGTCGTCCCCACGACCCCGGGACTAGGTTGCCCCGCCGCCGACTTGTCCGACGACTATAGGGTCGTCCCCAAGGCCCAGGGACTAGGTTGGCCCGCCGCCGACATGTCCTACGGCTATAGGGTCGTCCCCACGACCCCGGGACTAGGTTGGCCCGCCGCCGACTTGTCCGACGACTATAGGGTCGTCCCCACGACCCCGGGACTAGGTTGGCCAGCCGCCGACATGTCCGACGACTATAGGGTCGTCCCCACGACCCCGGGACTAGGTTGCCCCGCCGCCGACTTGTCCGACGACTATAGGGTCGTCCCCAAGGCCCAGGGACTAGGTTGGCCCGCCGCCGACATGTCCTACGACTATAGGGTCGTCCCCACGACCCCGGGACTAGGTTGGCCCGCCGCCGACTTGTCCGACGACTATAGGGTCGTCCCCACGACCCCGGGACTAGGTTGGCCAGTCACCGACATGTCCGACGACTATAGGGTCGTCCCCACGAACACAGGCCAAAGTTGCCCAGCCGCCGACATGTCCGACGACTATAGGGTCGTCTCCACGACCCCGGGACTAGGTTGGCCCGCCGCCGACATGTCCGACGTCTATAGGGTCGTCCCCACGACCCCGGGGCTAGATTGGCCCGCCACGGTCATGTCCGACGACTATAGGTTCGTCCCTACGACCCTGGGCATACGTGGGCTGCCGCCGACATGTCCGACGACTATAGGGTCGTCCCCACGACCACTGGCCAAAGTTGCCCAGCCGCCGACATGTCCGAAGACTATAGGGTCGTCCCCACGACCCCGGGACTAGATTGGCCAGTCACCGACATGTCCGACGACTATAGGGTCGTCTCCACGACCCCGGGACTAGGTTGGCCAGTCACCGACATGTCCGACGACTATAGGGTCGTCCCCACGACCACGGCCAAAGTTGCCCTGCCGCCGACATGTCCGACGACTATAGGGTCGTCCCCACGACCCCGGGACTAGGTTGGCCCACCACCGTCATGTGCGACGACTATGGTGTCGTCCTCACGACCCCGGACTAGATTGGCCCGCCACCGTCATGTCCGACGACTATAGGTTCGTCCCAACGACCCTGGGCATACGTTGGCCTGCCGCCGACATGTCCGACGACTATAGGGTCGTCCCAACGACCCCGGGTCTAGGTTGGCCCGCCGCCGAATTTTCCGACGACTATAGGGTCGTCCCCACGACCCCGGGAGTAGGTTGGCCCGCCGCCGACTTGTCCGACGACTATAGGGTCGTCCCCACGACCCCGGGACTAGGTTGGCCTGCCGCCGAAATGTCCGACGACTATACGGTCGTCCCCACGACCACGGGGCTAGATTGCCCCGGCACCGTCATGTCCGACGACTATAGGGTCGTCCCCACGACCCCGGGACTAGATTGGCCCGCCACGGTCATGTCCGACGACTATAGGGTCGTCCCCACGACCACTGGCCAATGTTACCCAGCCGCCGACATGTCCGACGACTATAGGGTCGTCCCCACGACCCCGGGACTAGGTTGGCCCGCCGCCGACATGTCCGACGTCTATAGGGTCGTCCCCACGACCCCGGGGCTAGATTGCCCCGGCACCGTCATGTCCGACGACTATAGGGTCGTCCCCACGACCCCGGGACTAGGTTGGCCCGCCGCCGACTTGTCCGACGACTATAGGGTCGTCTCCACGACCCCGGGACTAGGTTGGCCCGCCGCCGACATGTCCGACGTCTATAGGGTCGTCCCCACGACCCCGGGGCTAGATTGGCCCGCCACGGTCATGTCCGACGACTATAGGTTCGTCCCTACGACCCTGGGCATACGTTGGCCTGCCGCCGACATGTCCGACGACTATAGGGTCGTCCCCACGACCACTGGCCAAAGTTGCCCAGCCGCCGACATGTCCGAAGACTATAGGGTCGTCCCCACGACCCCGGGACTAGGTTGGCCCGCCGCCGACATGTCAGACGTCTATAGGGTCGTCCCCACGACCCCGGGGCTAGATTGCCCCGGCACCGTCATGTCCGACGACTATAGGGTCGTCCCCACGACCCCGGGACTAGGTTGGCCCGCCGCCGACTTGTCCGACGACTATAGGGTCGTCTCCACGACCCCGGGACTAGATTGGCCAGTCACCGACATGTCCGACGACTATAGGGTCGTCTCCACGACCCCGGGACTAGGTTGGCCAGTCACCGACATGTCCGACGACTATAGGGTCGTCCCCACGACCACGGCCAAAGTTGCCCTGCCGCCGACATGTCCGACGACTATAGGGTCGTCCCCACGACCCCGGGACTAGGTTGGCCCACCACCGTCATGTCCGACGACTATGGTGTCGTCCTCACGACCCCGGACTAGATTGGCCCGCCACCGTCATGTCCGACGACTATAGGTTCGTCCCAACGACCCTGGGCATACGTTGGCCTGCCGCCGACATGTCCGACGACTATAGGGTCGTCCCCACGACCCCGGGTCTAGGTTGGCCCGCCGCCGAATTTTCCGACGACTATAGGGTCGTCCCCACGACCCCGGGAGTAGGTTGGCCCGCCGCCGACTTGTCCGACGACTATAGGGTCGTCCCCACGACCCCGGGACTAGGTTGGCCTGCCGCCGAAATGTCCGACGACTATAGGGTCGTCCCCACGACCCCGGGGCTAGATTGCCCCGGCACCGTCATGTCCGACGACTATAGGGTCGTCCCCACGACCCCGGGACTAGATTGGCCCGCCACGGTCATGTCCGACGACTATAGGTTCGTCCCTACGTCCCTGGGCATACGTTGGCCTGCCGCCGACATGTCCGACGACTATAGGGTCGTCCCCACGACCACTGGCCAAAGTTGCCCAGCCGCCGACATGTCCGACGACTATAGGGTCGTCCCCACGACCCCGGGACTAGGTTGGCCCGCCGCCGACATGTCCGACGTCTATAGGGTCGTCCCCACGACCCCGGGGCTAGATTGGCCCGCCACGGTCATGTCCGACGACTATAGGTTCGTCCCAACGACCCTGGGCATACGTTGGCCTGCCGCCGACATGTCCGACGACTATAGGGTCGTCCCCACGACCACTGGCCAAAGTTACCCAGCCGCCGACATGTCCGACGACTATAGGGTCGTCCCCACGACCCCGGGACTAGGTTGGCCCGCCGCCGACATGTCCGACGTCTATAGGGTCGTCCCCACGACCCCGGGGCTAGATTGCCCTGGCACCGTCATGTCCGACGACTATAGGGTCGTCCCCACGACCCCGGGACTAGGTTGGCCCGCCGCCGACTTGTCCGACGACTATAGGGTCGTCTCCACGACCCCGGGACTAGGTTGGCCCGCCGCCGACATGTCCGACGTCTATAGGGTCGTCCCCACGACCCCGGGGCTAGATTGGCCCGCCACGGTCATGTCCGACGACTATAGGTTCGTCCCTACGACCCTGGGCATACGTTGGCCTGCCGCCGACATGTCCGACGACTATAGGGTCGTCCCCACGACCACTGGCCAAAGTTGCCCAGCCGCCGACATGTCCGACGACTATAGGGTCGTCCCCACGACCCCGGGACTAGGTTGGCCCGCCGCCGACATGTCCGACGTCTATAGGGTCGTCCCCACGACCCCGGGACTAGGTTGGCCCGCCGCCGACTTGTCCGACGACTATAGGGTCGTCTCCACGACCCCGGGACTAGGTTGGCCAGTCACCGACATGTCCGACGACTATAGGGTCGTCTCCACGACCCCGGGACTAGGTTGGCCAGTCACCGACATGTCCGACGACTATAGGGTCGTCCCCACGACCCCGGGACTAGGTTGGCCCGCCGCCGACATGTCCGACGTCTATAGGGTCGTCCCCACGACCCCGGGGCTAGATTGCCCCGGCACCGTCATGTCCGACGACTATAGGGTCGTCCCCACGACCCCGGGACTAGGTTGGCCCGCCGCCGACTTGTCCGACGACTATAGGGTCGTCTCCACGACCCCGGGACTAGGTTGGCCAGTCACCGACATGTCCGACGACTATAGGGTCGTCTCCACGACCCCGGGACTAGGTTGGCCAGTCACCGACATGTCCGACGACTATAGGGTCGTCCCCACGACCCCGGGACTAGGTTGGCCCACCACCGTCATGTGCGACGACTATGGTGTCGTCCTCACGACCCCGGACTAGATTGGCCCGCCACCGTCATGTCCGACGACTATAGGTTCGTCCCAACGACCCTGGGCATACGTTGGCCTGCCGCCGACATGTCCGACGACTATAGGGTCGTCCCCACGACCCCGGGTCTAGGTTGGCCCGCCGCCGAATTTTCCGACGACTATAGGGTCGTCCCCACGACCCCGGGAGTAGGTTGGCCCGCCGCCGACTTGTCCGACGACTATAGGGTCGTCCCCACGACCCCGGGACTAGGTTGGCCTGCCGCCGAAATGTCCGACGACTATACGGTCGTCCCCACGACCACGGGGCTAGATTGCCCCGGCACCGTCATGTCCGACGACTATAGGGTCGTCCCCACGACCCCGGGACTAGATTGGCCCGCCACGGTCATGTCCGACGACTATAGGGTCGTGCCCACGACCACTGGCCAAAGTTACCCAGCCGCCGACATGTCCGACGACTATAGGGTCGTCCCCACGACCCCGGGACTAGGTTGGCCCGCCGCCGACATGTCCGACGTCTATAGGGTCGTCCCCACGACCCCGGGGCTAGATTGCCCCGGCACCGTCATGTCCGACGACTATAGGGTCGTCCCCACGACCCCGGGACTAGGTTGGCCCGCCGCCGACTTGTCCGACGACTATAGGGTCGTCTCCACGACCCCGGGACTAGGTTGGCCCGCCGCCGACATGTCCGACGTCTATAGGGTCGTCCCCACGACCCCGGGGCTAGATTGGCCCGCCACGGTCATGTCCGACGACTATAGGTTCGTCCCTACGACCCTGGGCATACGTTGGCCTGCCGCCGACATGTCCGACGACTATAGGGTCGTCCCCACGACCACTGGCCAAAGTTGCCCAGCCGCCGACATGTCCGAAGACTATAGGGTCGTCCCCACGACCCCGGGACTAGGTTGGCCCGCCGCCGACATGTCAGACGTCTATAGGGTCGTCCCCACGACCCCGGGGCTAGATTGCCCCGGCACCGTCATGTCCGACGACTATAGGGTCGTCCCCACGACCCCGGGACTAGGTTGGCCCGCCGCCGACTTGTCCGACGACTATAGGGTCGTCTCCACGACCCCGGGACTAGATTGGCCAGTCACCGACATGTCCGACGACTATAGGGTCGTCTCCACGACCCCGGGACTAGGTTGGCCAGTCACCGACATGTCCGACGACTATAGGGTCGTCCCCACGACCACGGCCAAAGTTGCCCTGCCGCCGACATGTCCGACGACTATAGGGTCGTCCCCACGACTCCGGGACTAGGTTGGCCCACCACCGTCATGTCCGACGACTATGGTGTCGTCCTCACGACCCCGGACTAGATTGGCCCGCCACCGTCATGTCCGACGACTATAGGTTCGTCCCAACGACCCTGGGCATACGTTGGCCTGCCGCCGACATGTCCGACGACTATAGGGTCGTCCCCACGACCCCGGGTCTAGGTTGGCCCGCCGCCGAATTTTCCGACGACTATAGGGTCGTCCCCACGACCCCGGGAGTAGGTTGGCCCGCCGCCGACTTGTCCGACGACTATAGGGTCGTCCCCACGACCCCGGGACTAGGTTGGCCTGCCGCCGAAATGTCCGACGACTATAGGGTCGTCCCCACGACCCCGGGGCTAGATTGCCCCGGCACCGTCATGTCCGACGACTATAGGGTCGTCCCCACGACCCCGGGACTAGATTGGCCCGCCACGGTCATGTCCGACGACTATAGGTTCGTCCCTACGTCCCTGGGCATACGTTGGCCTGCCGCCGACATGTCCGACGACTATAGGGTCGTCCCCACGACCACTGGCCAAAGTTGCCCAGCCGCCGACATGTCCGACGACTATAGGGTCGTCCCCACGACCCCGGGACTAGGTTGGCCCGCCGCCGACATGTCCGACGTCTATAGGGTCGTCCCCACGACCCCGGGGCTAGATTGGCCCGCCACGGTCATGTCCGACGACTATAGGTTCGTCCCAACGACCCTGGGCATACGTTGGCCTGCCGCCGACATGTCCGACGACTATAGGGTCGTCCCCACGACCACTGGCCAAAGTTACCCAGCCGCCGACATGTCCGACGACTATAGGGTCGTCCCCACGACCCCGGGACTAGGTTGGCCCGCCGCCGACATGTCCGACGTCTATAGGGTCGTCCCCACGACCCCGGGGCTAGATTGCCCTGGCACCGTCATGTCCGACGACTATAGGGTCGTCCCCACGACCCCGGGACTAGGTTGGCCCGCCGCCGACTTGTCCGACGACTATAGGGTCGTCTCCACGACCCCGGGACTAGGTTGGCCCGCCGCCGACATGTCCGACGTCTATAGGGTCGTCCCCACGACCCCGGGGCTAGATTGGCCCGCCACGGTCATGTCCGACGACTATAGGTTCGTCCCTACGACCCTGGGCATACGTTGGCCTGCCGCCGACATGTCCGACGACTATAGGGTCGTCCCCACGACCACTGGCCAAAGTTGCCCAGCCGCCGACATGTCCGACGACTATAGGGTCGTCCCCACGACCCCGGGACTAGGTTGGCCCGCCGCCGACATGTCCGACGTCTATAGGGTCGTCCCCACGACCCCGGGGCTAGATTGCCCCGGCACCGTCATGTCCGACGACTATAGGGTCGTCCCCACGACCCCGGGACTAGGTTGGCCCGCCGCCGACTTGTCCGACGACTATAGGGTCGTCTCCACGACCCCGGGACTAGGTTGGCCAGTCACCGACATGTCCGACGACTATAGGGTCGTCTCCACGACCCCGGGACTAGGTTGGCCAGTCACCGACATGTCCGACGACTATAGGGTCGTCCCCACGACCACTGGCCAAAGTTGCCCAGCCGCCGACATGTCCGACGACTATAGGGTCGTCCCCACGACCCCGGGACTAGGTTGGCCCGCCGCCGACATGTCCGACGTCTATAGGGTCGTCCCCACGACCCCGGGGCTAGATTGGCCCGCCACGGTCATGTCCGACGACTATAGGTTCGTCCCTACGACCCTGGGCATACGTTGGCCTGCCGCCGACATGTCCGACGACTATAGGGTCGTCCCCACGACCACTGGCCAAAGTTGCCCAGCCGCCGACATGTCCGACGACTATAGGGTCGTCCCCACGACCCCGGGACTAGGTTGGCCCGCCGCCGACATGTCCGACGTCTATAGGGTCGTCCCCACGACCCCGGGGCTAGATTGCCCCGGCACCGTCATGTCCGACGACTATAGGGTCGTCCCCACGACCCCGGGACTAGGTTGGCCCGCCGCCGACTTGTCCGACGACTATAGGGTCGTCTCCACGACCCCGGGACTAGGTTGGCCAGTCACCGACATGTCCGACGACTATAGGGTCGTCTCCACGACCCCGGGACTTGGTTGGCCAGTCACCGACATGTCCGACGACTATAGGGTCGTCCCCACGACCACGGCCAAAGTTGCCCTGCCGCCGACATGTCCGACGACTATAGGTTCGTCCCAACGACCCTGGGCATACGTTGGCCTGCCGCCGACATGTCCGACGACTATAGGGTCGTCCCCACGACCACTGGCCAAAGTTGCCCAGCCGCCGACATGTCCGACGACTATAGGGTCGTCCCCACGACCCCGGGACTAGGTTGGCCCACCACCGTCATGTCCGACGACTATGGTGTCGTCCTCACGACCCCGGACTAGATTGGCCCGCCACCGTCATGTCCGACGACTATAGGTTCGTCCCACCGACCCTGGGCATACGTTGGCCTGCCGCCGACATGTCCGACGACTATAGGGTCGTCCCCACGACCCCGGGTCTAGGTTGGCCCGCCGCCGAATTTTCCGACGACTATAGGGTCGTCCCCACGACCCCGGGAGTAGGTTGGCCCGCCGCCGACTTGTCCGACGACTATAGGGTCGTCCCCACGACCCCGGGACTAGGTTGGCCTGCCGCCGAAATGTCCGACGACTATACGGTCGTCCCCACGACCACGGGACTAGGTTGGCCCGCCGCCGACTTGTCCGACGACTATAGGGTCGTCCCCACGATCCCGGGACTAGGTTGGCCCGCCGCCGACATGTCCGACGACTATAGGGTCGTCCCCACGCCCCGGGCCAAAGTTGGCCAGCCGCCGACATGTCCAACGACTATAGGGTCGTCCCCACGACCCCGGGGCTAGATTGCCCCGGCACCGTCATGTCCGACGTCTATAGGGTCGTCCCCACGACCCCGGGGCTAGATTGGCCCGCCACGGTCATGTCCGACGACTATAGGTTCGTCCCTACGACCCTGGGCATACGTTGGCCTGCCGCCGACATGTCCGACGACTATAGGGTCGTCCCCACGACCACTGGCCAAAGTTGCCCAGCCGCCGACATGTCCGACGTCTATAGGGTCGTCCCCACGACCCCGGGGCTAGATTGCCCCGGCACCGTCATGTCCGACGACTATAGGGTCGTCCCCACGACCCCGGGACTAGGTTGGCCCGCCGCCGACATGTCCGACGTCTATAGGGTCGTCCCCACGATCCCGGGGCTAGATTGGCCCGCCACCGTCATGTCCGACGACTATGGGGTCGTCCTCACGACCCCGGGACTAGATTGGCCCGCCACCGTCATGTCCGACGACTATAGGTTCGTCCCAACGACCCTGAGCATACGTTGGCCTGCCGCCGACTTGTCCGACAACTATAGGGTCGTCCCCACGAACCCGGGAATAGGTTGGCCAGTCACCGACATGTCCGACGAATATAGGGTCGTCCCCACGACCACGGGTCAAAGTTGCCCTGCCACCGACATGTCCGACGACTATAGGGTCGTCCCCACGACCACGGCCAAAGTTGCCCTGCCGCCGACATGTCCGACGACTATAGGGTCGTCCCCACTACCCCGGGACTATATTGGCCCGCCACCGTCATGTCCGACGACTATAGGGTCGTCCCCACGACCCCGGGACTAGATTGGCCCGCCACCGTCATGTCCGACGACTATACGGTCGTCCCCACGACCCCGGCACTAGGTTGGCCCGCCGCCGACTTGTCCGACGACTATAGGGTCGCCTCCACGACCCCGGGACTAGGTTGGCCAGTCACCGGCATGTCCCAAGAATATAGGGTCGTCTCCACGACCCCGGGACTAGGTTGGCCCGCCGCCGACATGTCCGACGACTATAGGGTCGTCCCCACGACCCCGGGACTAGGTTGGCCAGCCGCCGACATGTCCTACGACTATAGGGTCGTCCCCACGACCCCGGGACTAGGTTGGCCCGCCGCCGACTTGTCCGACGACTATAGGGTCGTCCCCACGACCCCGGGACTAGGTTGGCCAGTCACCGACATGTCCGACGACTATAGGGTCGTCCCCACGACCACAGGCCAAAGTTGCCCAGCCGCCGACATGTCCGACCACTATAGGGTCGTCCCCACGACCCCGGGGCTAGATTGCCCCGGCACCGTCATGTCCGACGACTATACGGTCGTCCCCACGACCCCGGGACTAGGTTGGCCCGCCGCCGACTTGTCCGACGACTATAGGGTCGTCCCCACGACCACTGGCCAAAGTTGCCCAGCCGCAGACATGTCCGACGACTATAGGGTCGTCCCCACGACCCCGGGGCTAGATTGCCCCGGCACCGTCATGTCCGACGACTATACGGTCGTCCCCACGACCCCGGGACTAGGTTGGCCCGCCGCCGACTTGTCCGACGACTATAGGGTCGTCCCCACGACCACTGGCCAAAGTTGCCCAGCCGCAGACATGTCCGACGACTATAGGGTCGTCCCCACGACCCCGGGACTAGGTTGGCCCGCCGCCGACTTGTCCGACGACTATAGGGTCGTCTCCACGACCCCGGGACTAGGTTGGCCCGCCGCCGACATGTCCGACGTCTATAGGGTCGTCCCCACGACCCCGGGGCTAGATTGGCCCGCCACGGTCATGTCCGACGACTATAGGTTCGTCCCTACGACCCTGGGCATACGTTGGCCTGCCGCCGACATGTCCGACGACTATAGGGTCGTCCCCACGACCACTGGCCAAAGTTGCCCAGCCGCCGACATGTCCGACGACTATAGGGTCGTCCCCACGACCCCGGGACTAGGTTGGCCCGCCGCCGACATGTCCGACGTCTATAGGGTCGTCCCCACGACCCCGGGGCTAGATTGCCCCGGCACCGTCATGTCCGACGACTATAGGGTCGTCCCCACGACCCCGGGACTAGGTTGGCCCGCCGCCGACTTGTCCGACGACTATAGGGTCGTCTCCACGACCCCGGGACTAGGTTGGCCAGTCACCGACATGTCCGACGACTATAGGGTCGTCTCCACGACCCCGGGACTAGGTTGGCCAGTCACCGACATGTCCGACGACTATAGGGTCGTCCCCACGACTACTGGCCAAAGTTGCCCAGCCGCCGACATGTCCGACGACTATAGGGTCGTCCCCACGACCCCGGGACTAGGTTGGCCCGCCGCCGACATGTCCGACGTCTATAGGGTCGTCCCCACGACCCCGGGGCTAGATTGGCCCGCCACGGTCATGTCCGACGACTATAGGTTCGTCCCTACGACCCTGGGCATACGTTGGCCTGCCGCCGACATGTCCGACGACTATAGGGTCGTCCCCACGACCACTGGCCAAAGTTGCCCAGCCGCCGACATGTCCGACGACTATAGGGTCGTCCCCACGACCCCGGGACTAGGTTGGCCCGCCGCCGACATGTCCGACGTCTATAGGGTCGTCCCCACGACCCCGGGGCTAGATTGCCCCGGCACCGTCATGTCCGACGACTATAGGGTCGTCCCCACGACCCCGGGACTAGGTTGGCCCGCCGCCGACTTGTCCGACGACTATAGGGTCGTCTCCACGACCCCGGGACTAGGTTGGCCAGTCACCGACATGTCCGACGACTATAGGGTCGTCTCCACGACCCCGGGACTTGGTTGGCCAGTCACCGACATGTCCGACGACTATAGGGTCGTCCCCACGACCACGGCCAAAGTTGCCCTGCCGCCGACATGTCCGACGACTATGTTCGTCCCAACGACCCTGGGCATACGTTGGCCTGCCGCCGACATGTCCGACGACTATAGGGTCGTCCCCCACGACCACTGGCCAAAGTTGCCCAGCCGCCGACATGTCCGACGACTATAGGGTCGTCCCCACGACCCCGGGGCTAGATTGGCCCGCCACGGTCATGTCCGACGACTATAGGTTCGTCCCTACGACCCTGGGCATACGTTGGCCTGCCGCCGACATGTCCGACGACTATAGGGTCGTCCCCACGACCACTGGCCAAAGTTGCCCAGCCGCCGACATGTCCGACGACTATAGGGTCGTCCCCACGACCCCGGGACTAGGTTGGCCCACCACCGTCATGTCCGACGACTATGGTGTCGTCCTCACGACCCCGGACTAGATTGGCCCGCCACCGTCATGTCCGACGACTATAGGTTCGTCCCACCGACCCTGGGCATACGTTGGCCTGCCGCCGACATGTCCGACGACTATAGGGTCGTCCCCACGACCCCGGGTCTAGGTTGGCCCGCCGCCGAATTTTCCGACGACTATAGGGTCGTCCCCACGACCCCGGGAGTAGGTTGGCCCGCCGCCGACTTGTCCGACGACTATAGGGTCGTCCCCCACGACCCCGGGACTAGGTTGGCCTGCCGCCGAAATGTCCGACGACTATACGGTCGTCCCCACGACCACGGGACTAGGTTGGCCCGCCGCCGACTTGTCCGACGACTATAGGGTCGTCCCCACGATCCCGGGACTAGGTTGGCCCGCCGCCGACATGTCCGACGACTATAGGGTCGTCCCCACGCCCCGGGCCAAAGTTGGCCAGCCGCCGACATGTCCAACGACTATAGGGTCGTCCCCACGACCCCGGGGCTAGATTGCCCCGGCACCGTCATGTCCGACGTCTATAGGGTCGTCCCCACGACCCCGGGGCTAGATTGGCCCGCCACGGTCATGTCCGACGACTATAGGTTCGTCCCTACGACCCTGGGCATACGTTGGCCTGCCGCCGACATGTCCGACGACTATAGGGTCGTCCCCACGACCACTGGCCAAAGTTGCCCAGCCGCCGACATGTCCGACGTCTATAGGGTCGTCCCCACGACCCCGGGGCTAGATTGCCCCGGCACCGTCATGTCCGACGACTATAGGGTCGTCCCCACGACCCCGGGACTAGGTTGGCCCGCCGCCGACATGTCCGACGTCTATAGGGTCGTCCCCACGATCCCGGGGCTAGATTGGCCCGCCACCGTCATGTCCGACGACTATGGGGTCGTCCTCACGACCCCGGGACTAGATTGGCCCGCCACCGTCATGTCCGACGACTATAGGTTCGTCCCAACGACCCTGAGCATACGTTGGCCTGCCGCCGACTTGTCCGACAACTATAGGGTCGTCCCCACGAACCCGGGAATAGGTTGGCCAGTCACCGACATGTCCGACGAATATAGGGTCGTCCCCAAGACCACGGGTCAAAGTTGCCCTGCCACCGACATGTCCGACGACTATAGGGTCGTCCCCACGACCACGGCCAAAGTTGCCCTGCCGCCGACATGTCCGACGACTATAGGGTCGTCCCCACTACCCCGGGACTATATTGGCCCGCCACCGTCATGTCCGACGACTATAGGGTCGTCCCCACGACCCCGGGACTAGATTGGCCCGCCACCGTCATGTCCGACGACTATACGGTCGTCCCCACGACCCCGGCACTAGGTTGGCCCGCCGCCGACTTGTCCGACGACTATAGGGTCGCCTCCACGACCCCGGGACTAGGTTGGCCAGTCACCGGCATGTCCCAAGAATATAGGGTCGTCTCCACGACCCCGGGACTAGGTTGGCCCGCCGCCGACATGTCCGACGACTATAGGGTCGTCCCCACGACCCCGGGACTAGGTTGGCCAGCCGCCGACATGTCCTACGACTATAGGGTCGTCCCCACGACCCCGGGACTAGGTTGGCCCGCCGCCGACTTGTCCGACGACTATAGGGTCGTCCCCACGACCCCGGGACTAGGTTGGCCAGTCACCGACATGTCCGACGACTATAGGGTCGTCCCCACGACCACAGGCCAAAGTTGCCCAGCCGCCGACATGTCCGACCACTATAGGGTCGTCCCCACGACCCCGGGGCTAGATTGCCCCGGCACCGTCATGTCCGACGACTATACGGTCGTCCCCACGACCCCGGGACTAGGTTGGCCCGCCGCCGACTTGTCCAACGACTATAGGGTCGTCCCCACGACCACTGGCCAAAGTTGCCCAGCCGCAGACATGTCCGACGACTATAGGGTCGTCCCCACGACCCCGGGGCTAGATTGCCCCGGCACCGTCATGTCCGACGACTATACGGTCGTCCCCACGACCCCGGGACTAGGTTGGCCCGCCGCCGACTTGTCCGACGACTATAGGGTCGTCCCCACGACCACTGGCCAAAGTTGCCCAGCCGCAGACATGTCCGACGACTATAGGGTCGTCCCCACGACCCCGGGACTAGGTTGGCCCGCCGCCGACTTGTCCGACGACTATAGGGTCGTCTCCACGACCCCGGGACTAGGTTGGCCCGCCGCCGACATGTCCGACGTCTATAGGGTCGTCCCCACGACCCCGGGGCTAGATTGGCCCGCCACGGTCATGTCCGACGACTATAGGTTCGTCCCTACGACCCTGGGCATACGTTGGCCTGCCGCCGACATGTCCGACGACTATAGGGTCGTCCCCACGACCACTGGCCAAAGTTGCCCAGCCGCCGACATGTCCGACGACTATAGGGTCGTCCCCACGACCCCGGGACTAGGTTGGCCCGCCGCCGACATGTCCGACGTCTATAGGGTCGTCCCCACGACCCCGGGGCTAGATTGCCCCGGCACCGTCATGTCCGACGACTATAGGGTCGTCCCCACGACCCCGGGACTAGGTTGGCCCGCCGCCGACTTGTCCGACGACTATAGGGTCGTCTCCACGACCCCGGGACTAGGTTGGCCAGTCACCGACATGTCCGACGACTATAGGGTCGTCTCCACGACCCCGGGACTAGGTTGGCCAGTCACCGACATGTCCGACGACTATAGGGTCGTCCCCACGACCACTGGCCAAAGTTGCCCAGCCGCCGACATGTCCGACGACTATAGGGTCGTCCCCACGACCACTGGCCAAAGTTGCCCAGCCGCCGACATGTCCGACGACTATAGGGTCGTCCCCACGACCCCGGGACTAGGTTGGCCCGCCGCCGACATGTCCGACGTCTATAGGGTCGTCCCCACGACCCCGGGGCTAGATTGCCCCGGCACCGTCATGTCCGACGACTATAGGGTCGTCCCCACGACCCCGGGACTAGGTTGGCCCGCCGCCGACTTGTCCGACGACTATAGGGTCGTCTCCACGACCCCGGGACTAGGTTGGCCAGTCACCGACATGTCCGACGACTATAGGGTCGTCTCCACGACCCCGGGACTAGGTTGGCCAGTCACCGACATGTCCGACGACTATAGGGTCGTCCCCACGACCACGGCCAAAGTTGCCCTGCCGCCGACATGTCCGACGACTATAGGTTCGTCCCAACGACCCTGGGCATACGTTGGCCTGCCGCCGACATGTCCGACGACTATAGGGTCGTCCCCACGACCACTGGCCAAAGTTGCCCAGCCGCCGACATGTCCGACGACTATAGGGTCGTCCCCACGACCCCGGGGCTAGATTGGCCCGCCACGGTCATGTCCGACGACTATAGGTTCGTCCCTACGACCCTGGGCATACGTTGGCCTGCCGCCGACATGTCCGACGACTATAGGGTCGTCCCCACGACCACTGGCCAAAGTTGCCCAGCCGCCGACATGTCCGACGACTATAGGGTCGTCCCCACGACCCCGGGACTAGGTTGGCCCACCACCGTCATGTCCGACGACTATGGTGTCGTCCTCACGACCCCGGACTAGATTGGCCCGCCACCGTCATGTCCGACGACTATAGGTTCGTCCCACCGACCCTGGGCATACGTTGGCCTGCCGCCGACATGTCCGACGACTATAGGGTCGTCCCCACGACCCCGGGTCTAGGTTGGCCCGCCGCCGAATTTTCCGACGACTATAGGGTCGTCCCCACGACCCCGGGAGTAGGTTGGCCCGCCGCCGACTTGTCCGACGACTATAGGGTCGTCTCCACGACCCCGGGACTAGGTTGGCCAGTCACCGACATGTCCGACGACTATAGGGTCGTCTCCACGACCCCGGGACTAGGTTGGCCAGTCACCGACATGTCCGACGACTATAGGGTCGTCCCCACGACCCCGGGACTAGGTTGGCCCGCCGCCGACATGTCCGACGTCTATAGGGTCGTCCCCACGACCCCGGGGCTAGATTGGCCCGCCACGGTCATGTCCGACGACTATAGGTTCGTCCCTACGACCCTGGGCATACGTTGGCCTGCCGCCGACATGTCCGACGACTATAGGGTCGTCCCCACGACCACTGGCCAAAGTTGCCCAGCCGCCGACATGTCCGACGACTATAGGGTCGTCCCCACGACCCCGGGACTAGGTTGGCCCGCCGCCGACATGTCCGACGTCTATAGGGTCGTCCCCACGACCCCGGGGCTAGATTGCCCCGGCACCGTCATGTCCGACGACTATAGGGTCGTCCCCACGACCCCGGGACTAGGTTGGCCCGCCGCCGACTTGTCCGACGACTATAGGGTCGTCTCCACGACCCCGGGACTAGGTTGGCCAGTCACCGACATGTCCGACGACTATAGGGTCGTCTCCACGACCCCGGGACTAGGTTGGCCAGTCACCGACATGTCCGACGACTATAGGGTCGTCCCCACGACCACTGGCCAAAGTTGCCCAGCCGCCGACATGTCCGACGACTATAGGGTCGTCCCCACGACCCCGGGACTAGGTTGGCCCGCCGCCGACATGTCCGACGTCTATAGGGTCGTCCCCACGACCCCGGGGCTAGATTGGCCCGCCACGGTCATGTCCGACGACTATAGGTTCGTCCCTACGACCCTGGGCATACGTTGGCCTGCCGCCGACATGTCCGACGACTATAGGGTCGTCCCCACGACCACTGGCCAAAGTTGCCCAGCCGCCGACATGTCCGACGACTATAGGGTCGTCCCCACGACCCCGGGACTAGGTTGGCCCGCCGCCGACATGTCCGACGTCTATAGGGTCGTCCCCACGACCCCGGGGCTAGATTGCCCCGGCACCGTCATGTCCGACGACTATAGGGTCGTCCCCACGACCCCGGGACTAGGTTGGCCCGCCGCCGACTTGTCCGACGACTATAGGGTCGTCTCCACGACCCCGGGACTAGGTTGGCCAGTCACCGACATGTCCGACGACTATAGGGTCGTCTCCACGACCCCGGGACTTGGTTGGCCAGTCACCGACATGTCCGACGACTATAGGGTCGTCCCCACGACCACGGCCAAAGTTGCCCTGCCGCCGACATGTCCGACGACTATAGGTTCGTCCCAACGACCCTGGGCATACGTTGGCCTGCCGCCGACATGTCCGACGACTATAGGGTCGTCCCCACGACCACTGGCCAAAGTTGCCCAGCCGCCGACATGTCCGACGACTATAGGGTCGTCCCCACGACCCCGGGACTAGGTTGGCCCACCACCGTCATGTCCGACGACTATGGTGTCGTCCTCACGACCCCGGACTAGATTGGCCCGCCACCGTCATGTCCGACGACTATAGGTTCGTCCCACCGACCCTGGGCATACGTTGGCCTGCCGCCGACATGTCCGACGACTATAGGGTCGTCCCCACGACCCCGGGTCTAGGTTGGCCCGCCGCCGAATTTTCCGACGACTATAGGGTCGTCCCCACGACCCCGGGAGTAGGTTGGCCCGCCGCCGACTTGTCCGACGACTATAGGGTCGTCCCCACGACCCCGGGACTAGGTTGGCCTGCCGCCGAAATGTCCGACGACTATACGGCCGTCCCCACGACCACGGGACTAGGTTGGCCCGCCGCCGACTTGTCCGACGACTATAGGGTCGTCCCCACGATCCCGGGACTAGGTTGGCCCGCCGCCGACATGTCCGACGACTATAGGGTCGTCCCCACGCCCCGGGCCAAAGTTGGCCAGCCGCCGACATGTCCAACGACTATAGGGTCGTCCCCACGACCCCGGGGCTAGATTGCCCCGGCACCGTCATGTCCGACGTCTATAGGGTCGTCCCCACGACCCCGGGGCTAGATTGGCCCGCCACGGTCATGTCCGACGACTATAGGTTCGTCCCTACGACCCTGGGCATACGTTGGCCTGCCGCCGACATGTCCGACGACTATAGGGTCGTCCCCACGACCACTGGCCAAAGTTGCCCAGCCGCCGACATGTCCGACGTCTATAGGGTCGTCCCCACGACCCCGGGGCTAGATTGCCCCGGCACCGTCATGTCCGACGACTATAGGGTCGTCCCCACGACCCCGGGACTAGGTTGGCCCGCCGCCGACATGTCCGACGTCTATAGGGTCGTCCCCACGATCCCGGGGCTAGATTGGCCCGCCACCGTCATGTCCGACGACTATGGGGTCGTCCTCACGACCCCGGGACTAGATTGGCCCGCCACCGTCATGTCCGACGACTATAGGTTCGTCCCAACGACCCTGAGCATACGTTGGCCTGCCGCCGACTTGTCCGACAACTATAGGGTCGTCCCCACGAACCCGGGAATAGGTTGGCCAGTCACCGACATGTCCGACGAATATAGGGTCGTCCCCACGACCACGGGTCAAAGTTGCCCTGCCACCGACATGTCCGACGACTATAGGGTCGTCCCCACGACCACGGCCAAAGTTGCCCTGCCGCCGACATGTCCGACGACTATAGGGTCGTCCCCACTACCCCGGGACTATATTGGCCCGCCACCGTCATGTCCGACGACTATAGGGTCGTCCCCACGACCCCGGGACTAGATTGGCCCGCCACCGTCATGTCCGACGACTATACGGTCGTCCCCACGACCCCGGCACTAGGTTGGCCCGCCGCCGACTTGTCCGACGACTATAGGGTCGCCTCCACGACCCCGGGACTAGGTTGGCCAGTCACCGGCATGTCCCAAGAATATAGGGTCGTCTCCACGACCCCGGGACTAGGTTGGCCCGCCGCCGACATGTCCGACGACTATAGGGTCGTCCCCACGACCCCGGGACTAGGTTGGCCAGCCGCCGACATGTCCTACGACTATAGGGTCGTCCCCACGACCCCGGGACTAGGTTGGCCCGCCGCCGACTTGTCCGACGACTATAGGGTCGTCCCCACGACCCCGGGACTAGGTTGGCCAGTCACCGACATGTCCGACGACTATAGGGTCGTCCCCACGACCACAGGCCAAAGTTGCCCAGCCGCCGACATGTCCGACCACTATAGGGTCGTCCCCACGACCCCGGGGCTAGATTGCCCCGGCACCGTCATGTCCGACGACTATACGGTCGTCCCCACGACCCCGGGACTAGGTTGGCCCGCCGCCGACTTGTCCGACGACTATAGGGTCGTCCCCACGACCACTGGCCAAAGTTGCCCAGCCGCAGACATGTCCGACGACTATAGGGTCGTCCCCACGACCCCGGGGCTAGATTGCCCCGGCACCGTCATGTCCGACGACTATACGGTCGTCCCCACGACCCCGGGACTAGGTTGGCCCGCCGCCGACTTGTCCGACGACTATAGGGTCGTCCCCACGATCCCGGGACTAGGTTGGCCCGCCGCCGACATGTCCGACGACTATAGGGTCGTCCCCACGCCCCGGGCCAAAGTTGGCCAGCCGCCGACATGTCCAACGACTATAGGGTCGTCCCCACGACCCCGGGGCTAGATTGCCCCGGCACCGTCATGTCCGACGTCTATAGGGTCGTCCCCACGACCCCGGGGCTAGATTGGCCCGCCACGGTCATGTCCGACGACTATAGGTTCGTCCCTACGACCCTGGGCATACGTTGGCCTGCCGCCGACATGTCCGACGACTATAGGGTCGTCCCCACGACCACTGGCCAAAGTTGCCCAGCCGCCGACATGTCCGACGTCTATAGGGTCGTCCCCACGACCCCGGGGCTAGATTGCCCCGGCACCGTCATGTCCGACGACTATAGGGTCGTCCCCACGACCCCGGGACTAGGTTGGCCCGCCGCCGACATGTCCGACGTCTATAGGGTCGTCCCCACGATCCCGGGGCTAGATTGGCCCGCCACCGTCATGTCCGACGACTATGGGGTCGTCCTCACGACCCCGGGACTAGATTGGCCCGCCACCGTCATGTCCGACGACTATAGGTTCGTCCCAACGACCCTGAGCATACGTTGGCCTGCCGCCGACTTGTCCGACAACTATAGGGTCGTCCCCACGAACCCGGGAATAGGTTGGCCAGTCACCGACATGTCCGACGAATATAGGGTCGTCCCCACGACCACGGGTCAAAGTTGCCCTGCCACCGACATGTCCGACGACTATAGGGTCGTCCCCACGACCACGGCCAAAGTTGCCCTGCCGCCGACATGTCCGACGACTATAGGGTCGTCCCCACTACCCCGGGACTATATTGGCCCGCCACCGTCATGTCCGACGACTATAGGGTCGTCCCCACGACCCCGGGACTAGATTGGCCCGCCACCGTCATGTCCGACGACTATACGGTCGTCCCCACGACCCCGGCACTAGGTTGGCCCGCCGCCGACTTGTCCGACGACTATAGGGTCGCCTCCACGACCCCGGGACTAGGTTGGCCAGTCACCGGCATGTCCCAAGAATATAGGGTCGTCTCCACGACCCCGGGACTAGGTTGGCCCGCCGCCGACATGTCCGACGACTATAGGGTCGTCCCCACGACCCCGGGACTAGGTTGGCCAGCCGCCGACATGTCCTACGACTATAGGGTCGTCCCCACGACCCCGGGACTAGGTTGGCCCGCCGCCGACTTGTCCGACGACTATAGGGTCGTCCCCACGACCCCGGGACTAGGTTGGCCAGTCACCGACATGTCCGACGACTATAGGGTCGTCCCCACGACCACAGGCCAAAGTTGCCCAGCCGCCGACATGTCCGACCACTATAGGGTCGTCCCCACGACCCCGGGGCTAGATTGCCCCGGCACCGTCATGTCCGACGACTATACGGTCGTCCCCACGACCCCGGGACTAGGTTGGCCCGCCGCCGACTTGTCCGACGACTATAGGGTCGTCCCCACGACCACTGGCCAAAGTTGCCCAGCCGCAGACATGTCCGACGACTATAGGGTCGTCCCCACGACCCCGGGACTAGGTTGGCCCGCCGCCGACATGTCCGACGTCTATAGGGTCGTCCCCACGATCCCGGGGCTAGATTGGCCCGCCACCGTCATGTCCGACGACTATGGGGTCGTCCTCACGACCCCGGGACTAGATTGGCCCGCCACCGTCATGTCCGACGACTATAGGTTCGTCCCAACGACCCTGAGCATACGTTGGCCTGCCGCCGACTTGTCCGACAACTATAGGGTCGTCCCCACGAACCCGGGAATAGGTTGGCCAGTCACCGACATGTCCGACGAATATAGGGTCGTCCCCACGACCACGGGTCAAAGTTGCCCTGCCACCGACATGTCCGACGACTATAGGGTCGTCCCCACGACCACGGCCAAAGTTGCCCTGCCGCCGACATGTCCGACGACTATAGGGTCGTCCCCACTACCCCGGGACTATATTGGCCCGCCACCGTCATGTCCGACGACTATAGGGTCGTCCCCACGACCCCGGGACTAGATTGGCCCGCCACCGTCATGTCCGACGACTATACGGTCGTCCCCACGACCCCGGCACTAGGTTGGCCCGCCGCCGACTTGTCCGACGACTATAGGGTCGCCTCCACGACCCCGGGACTAGGTTGGCCAGTCACCGGCATGTCCCAAGAATATAGGGTCGTCTCCACGACCCCGGGACTAGGTTGGCCCGCCGCCGACGTGTCCGACGACTATAGGGTCGTCCCCACGACCCCGGGACTAGGTTGGCCAGCCGCCGACATGTCCTACGACTATAGGGTCGTCCCCACGACCCCGGGACTAGGTTGGCCCGCCGCCGACTTGTCCGACGACTATAGGGTCGTCCCCACGACCCCGGGACTAGGTTGGCCAGTCACCGACATGTCCGACGACTATAGGGTCGTCCCCACGACCACAGGCCAAAGTTGCCCAGCCGCCGACATGTCCGACCACTATAGGGTCGTCCCCACGACCCCGGGGCTAGATTGCCCCGGCACCGTCATGTCCGACGACTATACGGTCGTCCCCACGACCCCGGGACTAGGTTGGCCCGCCGCCGACTTGTCCGACGACTATAGGGTCGTCCCCACGACCACTGGCCAAAGTTGCCCAGCCGCAGACATGTCCGACGACTATAGGGTCGTCCCCACGACCCCGGGGCTAGATTGCCCCGGCACCGTCATGTCCGACGACTATAGGGTCGTCCCCACGACCCCGGGACTAGGTTGGCCCGCCGCCGACTTGTCCGACGACTATAGGGTCGTCTCCACGACCCCGGGACTAGGTTGGCCAGTCACCGACATGTCCGACGACTATAGGGTCGTCTCCACGACCCCGGGACTAGGTTGGCCAGTCACCGACATGTCCGACGACTATAGGGTCGTCCCCACGACCACTGGCCAAAGTTGCCCAGCCGCCGACATGTCCGACGACTATAGGGTCGTCCCCACGACCCCGGGACTAGGTTGGCCCGCCGCCGACATGTCCGACGTCTATAGGGTCGTCCCCACGACCCCGGGGCTAGATTGGCCCGCCACGGTCATGTCCGACGACTATAGGGTCGTCCCCACGACCCCGGGACTAGGTTGGCCCGCCGCCGACTTGTCCGACGACTATAGGGTCGTCTCCACGACCCCGGGACTAGGTTGGCCAGTCACCGACATGTCCGACGACTATAGGGTCGTCTCCACGACCCCGGGACTAGGTTGGCCAGTCACCGACATGTCCGACGACTATAGGGTCGTCCCCACGACTACTGGCCAAAGTTGCCCAGCCGCCGACATGTCCGACGACTATAGGGTCGTCCCCACGACCCCGGGACTAGGTTGGCCCGCCGCCGACATGTCCGACGTCTATAGGGTCGTCCCCACGACCCCGGGGCTAGATTGGCCCGCCACGGTCATGTCCGACGACTATAGGTTCGTCCCTACGACCCTGGGCATACGTTGGCCTGCCGCCGACATGTCCGACGACTATAGGGTCGTCCCCACGACCACTGGCCAAAGTTGCCCAGCCGCCGACATGTCCGACGACTATAGGGTCGTCCCCACGACCCCGGGACTAGGTTGGCCCGCCGCCGACATGTCCGACGTCTATAGGGTCGTCCCCACGACCCCGGGGCTAGATTGCCCCGGCACCGTCATGTCCGACGACTATAGGGTCGTCCCCACGACCCCGGGACTAGGTTGGCCCGCCGCCGACTTGTCCGACGACTATAGGGTCGTCTCCACGACCCCGGGACTAGGTTGGCCAGTCACCGACATGTCCGACGACTATAGGGTCGTCTCCACGACCCCGGGACTTGGTTGGCCAGTCACCGACATGTCCGACGACTATAGGGTCGTCCCCACGACCACGGCCAAAGTTGCCCTGCCGCCGACATGTCCGACGACTATAGGTTCGTCCCAACGACCCTGGGCATACGTTGGCCTGCCGCCGACATGTCCGACGACTATAGGGTCGTCCCCACGACCACTGGCCAAAGTTGCCCAGCCGCCGACATGTCCGACGACTATAGGGTCGTCCCCACGACCCCGGGGCTAGATTGGCCCGCCACGGTCATGTCCGACGACTATAGGTTCGTCCCTACGACCCTGGGCATACGTTGGCCTGCCGCCGACATGTCCGACGACTATAGGGTCGTCCCCACGACCACTGGCCAAAGTTGCCCAGCCGCCGACATGTCCGACGACTATAGGGTCGTCCCCACGACCCCGGGACTAGGTTGGCCCACCACCGTCATGTCCGACGACTATGGTGTCGTCCTCACGACCCCGGACTAGATTGGCCCGCCACCGTCATGTCCGACGACTATAGGTTCGTCCCACCGACCCTGGGCATACGTTGGCCTGCCGCCGACATGTCCGACGACTATAGGGTCGTCCCCACGACCCCGGGTCTAGGTTGGCCCGCCGCCGAATTTTCCGACGACTATAGGGTCGTCCCCACGACCCCGGGAGTAGGTTGGCCCGCCGCCGACTTGTCCGACGACTATAGGGTCGTCCCCACGACCCCGGGACTAGGTTGGCCTGCCGCCGAAATGTCCGACGACTATACGGTCGTCCCCACGACCACGGGACTAGGTTGGCCCGCCGCCGACTTGTCCGACGACTATAGGGTCGTCCCCACGATCCCGGGACTAGGTTGGCCCGCCGCCGACATGTCCGACGACTATAGGGTCGTCCCCACGCCCCGGGCCAAAGTTGGCCAGCCGCCGACATGTCCAACGACTATAGGGTCGTCCCCACGACCCCGGGGCTAGATTGCCCCGGCACCGTCATGTCCGACGTCTATAGGGTCGTCCCCACGACCCCGGGGCTAGATTGGCCCGCCACGGTCATGTCCGACGACTATAGGTTCGTCCCTACGACCCTGGGCATACGTTGGCCTGCCGCCGACATGTCCGACGACTATAGGGTCGTCCCCACGACCACTGGCCAAAGTTGCCCAGCCGCCGACATGTCCGACGTCTATAGGGTCGTCCCCACGACCCCGGGGCTAGATTGCCCCGGCACCGTCATGTCCGACGACTATAGGGTCGTCCCCACGACCCCGGGACTAGGTTGGCCCGCCGCCGACATGTCCGACGTCTATAGGGTCGTCCCCACGATCCCGGGGCTAGATTGGCCCGCCACCGTCATGTCCGACGACTATGGGGTCGTCCTCACGACCCCGGGACTAGATTGGCCCGCCACTGTCATGTCCGACGACTATAGGTTCGTCCCAACGACCCTGAGCATACGTTGGCCTGCCGCCGACTTGTCCGACAACTATAGGGTCGTCCCCACGAACCCGGGAATAGGTTGGCCAGTCACCGACATGTCCGACGAATATAGGGTCGTCCCCACGACCACGGGTCAAAGTTGCCCTGCCACCGACATGTCCGACGACTATAGGGTGTCCCCACGACCACGGCCAAAGTTGCCCTGCCGCCGACATGTCCGACGACTATAGGGTCGTCCCCACTACCCCGGGACTATATTGGCCCGCCACCGTCATGTCCGACGACTATAGGGTCGTCCCCACGACCCCGGGACTAGATTGGCCCGCCACCGTCATGTCCGACGACTATACGGTCGTCCCCACGACCCCGGCACTAGGTTGGCCCGCCGCCGACTTGTCCGACGACTATAGGGTCGCCTCCACGACCCCGGGACTAGGTTGGCCAGTCACCGGCATGTCCCAAGAATATAGGGTCGTCTCCACGACCCCGGGACTAGGTTGGCCCGCCGCCGACATGTCCGACGACTATAGGGTCGTCCCCACGACCCCGGGACTAGGTTGGCCAGCCGCCGACATGTCCTACGACTATAGGGTCGTCCCCACGACCCCGGGACTAGGTTGGCCCGCCGCCGACTTGTCCGACGACTATAGGGTCGTCCCCACGACCCCGGGACTAGGTTGGCCAGTCACCGACATGTCCGACGACTATAGGGTCGTCCCCACGACCACAGGCCAAAGTTGCCCAGCCGCCGACATGTCCGACCACTATAGGGTCGTCCCCACGACCCCGGGGCTAGATTGCCCCGGCACCGTCATGTCCGACGACTATACGGTCGTCCCCACGACCCCGGGACTAGGTTGGCCCGCCGCCGACTTGTCCGACGACTATAGGGTCGTCCCCACGACCACTGGCCAAAGTTGCCCAGCCGCAGACATGTCCGACGACTATAGGGTCGTCCCCACGACCCCGGGGCTAGATTGCCCCGGCACCGTCATGTCCGACGACTATACGGTCGTCCCCACGACCCCGGGACTAGGTTGGCCCGCCGCCGACTTGTCCGACGACTATAGGGTCGTCCCCACGACCACTGGCCAAAGTTGCCCAGCCGCAGACATGTCCGACGACTATAGGGTCGTCCCCACGACCCCGGGACTAGGTTGGCCCGCCGCCGACTTGTCCGACGACTATAGGGTCGTCTCCACGACCCCGGGACTAGGTTGGCCCGCCGCCGACATGTCCGACGTCTATAGGGTCGTCCCCACGACCCCGGGGCTAGATTGGCCCGCCACGGTCATGTCCGACGACTATAGGTTCGTCCCTACGACCCTGGGCATACGTTGGCCTGCCGCCGACATGTCCGACGACTATAGGGTCGTCCCCACGACCACTGGCCAAAGTTGCCCAGCCGCCGACATGTCCGACGACTATAGGGTCGTCCCCACGACCCCGGGACTAGGTTGGCCCGCCGCCGACATGTCCGACGTCTATAGGGTCGTCCCCACGACCCCGGGGCTAGATTGCCCCGGCACCGTCATGTCCGACGACTATAGGGTCGTCCCCACGACCCCGGGACTAGGTTGGCCCGCCGCCGACTTGTCCGACGACTATAGGGTCGTCTCCACGACCCCGGGACTAGGTTGGCCAGTCACCGACATGTCCGACGACTATAGGGTCGTCTCCACGACCCCGGGACTAGGTTGGCCAGTCACCGACATGTCCGACGACTATAGGGTCGTCCCCACGACCACTGGCCAAAGTTGCCCAGCCGCCGACATGTCCGACGACTATAGGGTCGTCCCCACGACCCCGGGACTAGGTTGGCCCGCCGCCGACATGTCCGACGTCTATAGGGTCGTCCCCACGACCCCGGGGCTAGATTGGCCCGCCACGGTCATGTCCGACGACTATAGGTTCGTCCCTACGACCCTGGGCATACGTTGGCCTGCCGCCGACATGTCCGACGACTATAGGGTCGTCCCCACGACCACTGGCCAAAGTTGCCCAGCCGCCGACATGTCCGACGACTATAGGGTCGTCCCCACGACCCCGGGACTAGGTTGGCCCGCCGCCGACATGTCCGACGTCTATAGGGTCGTCCCCACGACCCCGGGGCTAGATTGCCCCGGCACCGTCATGTCCGACGACTATAGGGTCGTCCCCACGACCCCGGGACTAGGTTGGCCCGCCGCCGACTTGTCCGACGACTATAGGGTCGTCTCCACGACCCCGGGACTAGGTTGGCCAGTCACCGACATGTCCGACGACTATAGGGTCGTCTCCACGACCCCGGGACTAGGTTGGCCAGTCACCGACATGTCCGACGACTATAGGGTCGTCCCCACGACCACGGCCAAAGTTGCCCTGCCGCCGACATGTCCGACGACTATAGGTTCGTCCCAACGACCCTGGGCATACGTTGGCCTGCCGCCGACATGTCCGACGACTATAGGGTCGTCCCCACGACCACTGGCCAAAGTTGCCCAGCCGCCGACATGTCCGACGACTATAGGGTCGTCCCCACGACCCCGGGGCTAGATTGGCCCGCCACGGTCATGTCCGACAACTATAGGTTCGTCCCTACGACCCTGGGCATACGTTGGCCTGCCGCCGACATGTCCGACGACTATAGGGTCGTCCCCACGACCACTGGCCAAAGTTGCCCAGCCGCCGACATGTCCGACGACTATAGGGTCGTTCCCACGACCCCGGGACTAGGTTGGCCCACCACCGTCATGTCCGACGACTATGGTGTCGTCCTCACGACCCCGGACTAGATTGGCCCGCCACCGTCATGTCCGACGACTATAGGTTCGTCCCACCGACCCTGGGCATACGTTGGCCTGCCGCCGACATGTCCGACGACTATAGGGTCGTCCCCACGACCCCGGGTCTAGGTTGGCCCGCCGCCGAATTTTCCGACGACTATAGGGTCGTCCCCACGACCCCGGGAGTAGGTTGGCCCGCCGCCGACTTGTCCGACGACTATAGGGTCGTCCCCACGACCCCGGGACTAGGTTGGCCTGCCGCCGAAATGTCCGACGACTATACGGTCGTCCCCACGACCACGGGACTAGGTTGGCCCGCCGCCGACTTGTCCGACGACTATAGGGTCGTCCCCACGATCCCGGGACTAGGTTGGCCCGCCGCCGACATGTCCGACGACTATAGGGTCGTCCCCACGCCCCGGGCCAAAGTTGGCCAGCCGCCGACATGTCCAACGACTATAGGGTCGTCCCCACGACCCCGGGGCTAGATTGCCCCGGCACCGTCATGTCCGACGTCTATAGGGTCGTCCCCACGACCCCGGGGCTAGATTGGCCCGCCACGGTCATGTCCGACGACTATAGGTTCGTCCCTACGACCCTGGGCATACGTTGGCCTGCCGCCGACATGTCCGACGACTATAGGGTCGTCCCCACGACCACTGGCCAAAGTTGCCCAGCCGCCGACATGTCCGACGACTATAGGGTCGTCCCCACGACCCCGGGACTAGGTTGGCCCGCCGCCGACATGTCCGACGTCTATAGGGTCGTCCCCACGACCCCGGGGCTAGATTGCCCCGGCACCGTCATGTCCGACGACTATAGGGTTGTCCCCACGACCCCGGGACTAGGTTGGCCCGCCGCCGACATGTCCGACGTCTATAGGGTCGTCCCCACGATCCCGGGGCTAGATTGGCCCGCCACCGTCATGTCCGACGACTATGGGGTCGTCCTCACGACCCCGGGACTAGATTGGCCCGCCACCGTCATGTCCGACGACTATAGGTTCGTCCCAACGACCCTGAGCATACGTTGGCCTGCCGCCGACTTGTCCGACAACTATAGGGTCGTCCCCACGAACCCGGGAATAGGTTGGCCAGTCACCGACATGTCCGACGAATATAGGGTCGTCCCCACGACCACGGGTCAAAGTTGCCCTGCCACCGACATGTCCGACGACTATAGGGTCGTCCCCACGACCACGGCCAAAGTTGCCCTGCCGCCGACATGTCCGACGACTATAGGGTCGTCCCCACTACCCCGGGACTATATTGGCCCGCCACCGTCATGTCCGACGACTATAGGGTCGTCCCCACGACCCCGGGACTAGATTGGCCCGCCACCGTCATGTCCGACGACTATACGGTCGTCCCCACGACCCCGGCACTAGGTTGGCCCGCCGCCGACTTGTCCGACGACTATAGGGTCGCCTCCACGACCCCGGGACTAGGTTGGCCAGTCACCGGCATGTCCCAAGAATATAGGGTCGTCTCCACGACCCCGGGACTAGGTTGGCCCGCCGCCGACGTGTCCGACGACTATAGGGTCGTCCCCACGACCCCGGGACTAGGTTGGCCAGCCGCCGACATGTCCTACGACTATAGGGTCGTCCCCACGACCCCGGGACTAGGTTGGCCCGCCGCCGACTTGTCCGACGACTATAGGGTCGTCCCCACGACCACTGGCCAAAGTTGCCCAGCCGCAGACATGTCCGACGACTATAGGGTCGTCCCCACGACCCCGGGACTAGGTTGGCCCGCCGCCGACATGTCCGACGTCTATAGGGTCGTCCCCACGACCCCGGGACTATATTGGCCCGCCACCGTCATGTCCGACGACTATAGGGTCGTCCCCACGACCCCGGGACTAGATTGGCCCGCCACCGTCATGTCCGACGACTATACGGTCGTCCCCACGACCCCGGCACTAGGTTGGCCCGCCGCCGACTTGTCCGACGACTATAGGGTCGTCCCCACGACCCCGGGACTAGGTTGGCCAGTCACCGACATGTCCGACGACTATAGGGTCGTCCCCACGACCACAGGCCAAAGTTGCCCAGCCGCCGACATGTCCGACCACTATAGGGTCGTCCCCACGACCCCGGGGCTAGATTGCCCCGGCACCGTCATGTCCGACGACTATACGGTCGTCCCCACGACCCCGGGACTAGGTTGGCCCGCCGCCGACTTGTCCGACGACTATAGGGTCGTCCCCACGACCACTGGCCAAAGTTGCCCAGCCGCAGACATGTCCGACGACTATAGGGTCGTCCCCACGACCCCGGGACTAGGTTGGCCCGCCGCCGACATGTCCGACGTCTATAGGGCCGTCCCCACGACCCCGGGGCTAGATTGCCCCGGCACCGTCATGTCCGACGACTATAGGGTCGTCCCCACGACCCCGGGACTAGGTTGGCCCGCCGCCGACTTGTCCGACGACTATAGGGTCGTCTCCACGACCCCGGGACTAGGTTGGCCAGTCACCGACATGTCCGACGACTATAGGTTCGTCCCTACGACCCTGGGCATACGTTGGCCTGCCGCCGACATGTCCGACGACTATAGGGTCGTCCCCACGACCACTGGCCAAAGTTGCCCAGCCGCCGACATGTCCGACGACTATAGGGTCGTCCCCACGACCCCGGGACTAGGTTGGCCCGCCGCCGACATGTCCGACGTCTATAGGGTCGTCCCCACGACCCCGGGGCTAGATTGCCCCGGCACCGTCATGTCCGACGACTATAGGGTCGTCCCCACGACCCCGGGACTAGGTTGGCCCGCCGCCGACTTGTCCGACGACTATAGGGTCGTCTCCACGACCCCGGGACTAGGTTGGCCAGTCACCGACATGTCCGACGACTATAGGGTCGTCTCCACGACCCCGGGACTTGGTTGGCCAGTCACCGACATGTCCGACGACTATAGGGTCGTCCCCACGACCACGGCCAAAGTTGCCCTGCCGCCGACATGTCCGACGACTATAGGTTCGTCCCAACGACCCTGGGCATACGTTGGCCTGCCGCCGACATGTCCGACGACTATAGGGTCGTCCCCACGACCACTGGCCAAAGTTGCCCAGCCGCCGACATGTCCGACGACTATAGGGTCGTCCCCACGACCCCGGGGCTAGATTGGCCCGCCACGGTCATGTCCGACGACTATAGGTTCGTCCCTACGACCCTGGGCATACGTTGGCCTGCCGCCGACATGTCCGACGACTATAGGGTCGTCCCCACGACCACTGGCCAAAGTTGCCCAGCCGCCGACATGTCCGACGACTATAGGGTCGTCCCCACGACCCCGGGACTAGGTTGGCCCACCACCGTCATGTCCGACGACTATGGTGTCGTCCTCACGACCCCGGACTAGATTGGCCCGCCACCGTCATGTCCGACGACTATAGGTTCGTCCCACCGACCCTGGGCATACGTTGGCCTGCCGCCGACATGTCCGACGACTATAGGGTCGTCCCCACGACCCCGGGTCTAGGTTGGCCCGCCGCCGAATTTTCCGACGACTATAGGGTCGTCCCCACGACCCCGGGAGTAGGTTGGCCCGCCGCCGACTTGTCCGACGACTATAGGGTCGTCCCCACGACCCCGGGACTAGGTTGGCCTGCCGCCGAAATGTCCGACGACTATACGGTCGTCCCCACGACCACGGGACTAGGTTGGCCCGCCGCCGACTTGTCCGACGACTATAGGGTCGTCCCCACGATCCCGGGACTAGGTTGGCCCGCCGCCGACATGTCCGACGACTATAGGGTCGTCCCCACGCCCCGGGCCAAAGTTGGCCAGCCGCCGACATGTCCAACGACTATAGGGTCGTCCCCACGACCCCGGGGCTAGATTGCCCCGGCACCGTCATGTCCGACGTCTATAGGGTCGTCCCCACGACCCCGGGGCTAGATTGGCCCGCCACGGTCATGTCCGACGACTATAGGTTCGTCCCTACGACCCTGGGCATACGTTGGCCTGCCGCCGACATGTCCGACGACTATAGGGTCGTCCCCACGACCACTGGCCAAAGTTGCCCAGCCGCCGACATGTCCGACGTCTATAGGGTCGTCCCCACGACCCCGGGGCTAGATTGCCCCGGCACCGTCATGTCCGACGACTATAGGGTCGTCCCCACGACCCCGGGACTAGGTTGGCCCGCCGCCGACATGTCCGACGTCTATAGGGTCGTCCCCACGATCCCGGGGCTAGATTGGCCCGCCACCGTCATGTCCGACGACTATGGGGTCGTCCTCACGACCCCGGGACTAGATTGGCCCGCCACCGTCATGTCCGACGACTATAGGTTCGTCCCAACGACCCTGAGCATACGTTGGCCTGCCGCCGACTTGTCCGACAACTATAGGGTCGTCCCCACGAACCCGGGAATAGGTTGGCCAGTCACCGACATGTCCGACGAATATAGGGTCGTCCCCACGACCACGGGTCAAAGTTGCCCTGCCACCGACATGTCCGACGACTATAGGGTCGTCCCCACGACCACGGCCAAAGTTGCCCTGCCGCCGACATGTCCGACGACTATAGGGTCGTCCCCACTACCCCGGGACTATATTGGCCCGCCACCGTCATGTCCGACGACTATAGGGTCGTCCCCACGACCCCGGGACTAGATTGGCCCGCCACCGTCATGTCCGACGACTATACGGTCGTCCCCACGACCCCGGCACTAGGTTGGCCCGCCGCCGACTTGTCCGACGACTATAGGGTCGCCTCCACGACCCCGGGACTAGGTTGGCCAGTCACCGGCATGTCCCAAGAATATAGGGTCGTCTCCACGACCCCGGGACTAGGTTGGCCCGCCGCCGACATGTCCGACGACTATAGGGTCGTCCCCACGACCCCGGGACTAGGTTGGCCAGCCGCCGACATGTCCTACGACTATAGGGTCGTCCCCACGACCCCGGGACTAGGTTGGCCCGCCGCCGACTTGTCCGACGACTATAGGGTCGTCCCCACGACCCCGGGACTAGGTTGGCCAGTCACCGACATGTCCGACGACTATAGGGTCGTCCCCACGACCACAGGCCAAAGTTGCCCAGCCGCCGACATGTCCGACCACTATAGGGTCGTCCCCACGACCCCGGGGCTAGATTGCCCCGGCACCGTCATGTCCGACGACTATACGGTCGTCCCCACGACCCCGGGACTAGGTTGGCCCGCCGCCGACTTGTCCGACGACTATAGGGTCGTCCCCACGACCACTGGCCAAAGTTGCCCAGCCGCAGACATGTCCGACGACTATAGGGTCGTCCCCACGACCCCGGGGCTAGATTGCCCCGGCACCGTCATGTCCGACGACTATACGGTCGTCCCCACGACCCCGGGACTAGGTTGGCCCGCCGCCGACTTGTCCGACGACTATAGGGTCGTCCCCACGACCACTGGCCAAAGTTGCCCAGCCGCAGACATGTCCGACGACTATAGGGTCGTCCCCACGACCCCGGGACTAGGTTGGCCCGCCGCCGACTTGTCCGACGACTATAGGGTCGTCTCCACGACCCCGGGACTAGGTTGGCCCGCCGCCGACATGTCCGACGTCTATAGGGTCGTCCCCACGACCCCGGGGCTAGATTGGCCCGCCACGGTCATGTCCGACGACTATAGGTTCGTCCCTACGACCCTGGGCATACGTTGGCCTGCCGCCGACATGTCCGACGACTATAGGGTCGTCCCCACGACCACTGGCCAAAGTTGCCCAGCCGCCGACATGTCCGACGACTATAGGGTCGTCCCCACGACCCCGGGACTAGGTTGGCCCGCCGCCGACATGTCCGACGTCTATAGGGTCGTCCCCACGACCCCGGGGCTAGATTGCCCCGGCACCGTCATGTCCGACGACTATAGGGTCGTCCCCACGACCCCGGGACTAGGTTGGCCCGCCGCCGACTTGTCCGACGACTATAGGGTCGTCTCCACGACCCCGGGACTAGGTTGGCCAGTCACCGACATGTCCGACGACTATAGGGTCGTCTCCACGACCCCGGGACTAGGTTGGCCAGTCACCGACATGTCCGACGACTATAGGGTCGTCCCCACGACCACTGGCCAAAGTTGCCCAGCCGCCGACATGTCCGACGACTATAGGGTCGTCCCCACGACCCCGGGACTAGGTTGGCCCGCCGCCGACATGTCCGACGTCTATAGGGTCGTCCCCACGACCCCGGGGCTAGATTGGCCCGCCACGGTCATGTCCGACGACTATAGGTTCGTCCCTACGACCCTGGGCATACGTTGGCCTGCCGCCGACATGTCCGACGACTATAGGGTCGTCCCCACGACCACTGGCCAAAGTTGCCCAGCCGCCGACATGTCCGACGACTATAGGGTCGTCCCCACGACCCCGGGACTAGGTTGGCCCGCCGCCGACATGTCCGACGTCTATAGGGTCGTCCCCACGACCCCGGGGCTAGATTGCCCCGGCACCGTCATGTCCGACGACTATAGGGTCGTCCCCACGACCCCGGGACTAGGTTGGCCCGCCGCCGACTTGTCCGACGACTATAGGGTCGTCTCCACGACCCCGGGACTAGGTTGGCCAGTCACCGACATGTCCGACGACTATAGGGTCGTCTCCACGACCCCGGGACTAGGTTGGCCAGTCACCGACATGTCCGACGACTATAGGGTCGTCCCCACGACCACGGCCAAAGTTGCCCTGCCGCCGACATGTCCGACGACTATAGGTTCGTCCCAACGACCCTGGGCATACGTTGGCCTGCCGCCGACATGTCCGACGACTATAGGGTCGTCCCCACGACCACTGGCCAAAGTTGCCCAGCCGCCGACATGTCCGACGACTATAGGGTCGTCCCCACGACCCCGGGGCTAGATTGGCCCGCCACGGTCATGTCCGACGACTATAGGTTCGTCCCTACGACCCTGGGCATACGTTGGCCTGCCGCCGACATGTCCGACGACTATAGGGTCGTCCCCACGACCACTGGCCAAAGTTGCCCAGCCGCCGACATGTCCGACGACTATAGGGTCGTCCCCACGACCCCGGGACTAGGTTGGCCCACCACCGTCATGTCCGACGACTATGGTGTCGTCCTCACGACCCCGGACTAGATTGGCCCGCCACCGTCATGTCCGACGACTATAGGTTCGTCCCACCGACCCTGGGCATACGTTGGCCTGCCGCCGACATGTCCGACGACTATAGGGTCGTCCCCACGACCCCGGGTCTAGGTTGGCCCGCCGCCGAATTTTCCGACGACTATAGGGTCGTCCCCACGACCCCGGGAGTAGGTTGGCCCGCCGCCGACTTGTCCGACGACTATAGGGTCGTCCCCACGACCCCGGGACTAGGTTGGCCTGCCGCCGAAATGTCCGACGACTATACGGTCGTCCCCACGACCACGGGACTAGGTTGGCCCGCCGCCGACTTGTCCGACGACTATAGGGTCGTCCCCACGATCCCGGGACTAGGTTGGCCCGCCGCCGACATGTCCGACGACTATAGGGTCGTCCCCACGCCCCGGGCCAAAGTTGGCCAGCCGCCGACATGTCCAACGACTATAGGGTCGTCCCCACGACCCCGGGGCTAGATTGCCCCGGCACCGTCATGTCCGACGTCTATAGGGTCGTCCCCACGACCCCGGGGCTAGATTGGCCCGCCACGGTCATGTCCGACGACTATAGGTTCGTCCCTACGACCCTGGGCATACGTTGGCCTGCCGCCGACATGTCCGACGACTATAGGGTCGTCCCCACGACCACTGGCCAAAGTTGCCCAGCCGCCGACATGTCCGACGACTATAGGGTCGTCCCCACGACCCCGGGACTAGGTTGGCCCGCCGCCGACATGTCCGACGTCTATAGGGTCGTCCCCACGACCCCGGGGCTAGATTGCCCCGGCACCGTCATGTCCGACGACTATAGGGTTGTCCCCACGACCCCGGGACTAGGTTGGCCCGCCGCCGACATGTCCGACGTCTATAGGGTCGTCCCCACGATCCCGGGGCTAGATTGGCCCGCCACCGTCATGTCCGACGACTATGGGGTCGTCCTCACGACCCCGGGACTAGATTGGCCCGCCACCGTCATGTCCGACGACTATAGGTTCGTCCCAACGACCCTGAGCATACGTTGGCCTGCCGCCGACTTGTCCGACAACTATAGGGTCGTCCCCACGAACCCGGGAATAGGTTGGCCAGTCACCGACATGTCCGACGAATATAGGGTCGTCCCCACGACCACGGGTCAAAGTTGCCCTGCCACCGACATGTCCGACGACTATAGGGTCGTCCCCACGACCACGGCCAAAGTTGCCCTGCCGCCGACATGTCCGACGACTATAGGGTCGTCCCCACTACCCCGGGACTATATTGGCCCGCCACCGTCATGTCCGACGACTATAGGGTCGTCCCCACGACCCCGGGACTAGATTGGCCCGCCACCGTCATGTCCGACGACTATACGGTCGTCCCCACGACCCCGGCACTAGGTTGGCCCGCCGCCGACTTGTCCGACGACTATAGGGTCGCCTCCACGACCCCGGGACTAGGTTGGCCAGTCACCGGCATGTCCCAAGAATATAGGGTCGTCTCCACGACCCCGGGACTAGGTTGGCCCGCCGCCGACGTGTCCGACGACTATAGGGTCGTCCCCACGACCCCGGGACTAGGTTGGCCAGCCGCCGACATGTCCTACGACTATAGGGTCGTCCCCACGACCCCGGGACTAGGTTGGCCCGCCGCCGACTTGTCCGACGACTATAGGGTCGTCCCCACGACCCCGGGACTAGGTTGGCCAGTCACCGACATGTCCGACGACTATAGGGTCGTCCCCACGACCACAGGCCAAAGTTGCCCAGCCGCCGACATGTCCGACCACTATAGGGTCGTCCCCACGACCCCGGGGCTAGATTGCCCCGGCACCGTCATGTCCGACGACTATACGGTCGTCCCCACGACCCCGGGACTAGGTTGGCCCGCCGCCGACTTGTCCGACGACTATAGGGTCGTCCCCACGACCACTGGCCAAAGTTGCCCAGCCGCAGACATGTCCGACGACTATAGGGTCGTCCCCACGACCCCGGGACTAGGTTGGCCCGCCGCCGACATGTCCGACGTCTATAGGGCCGTCCCCACGACCCCGGGGCTAGATTGCCCCGGCACCGTCATGTCCGACGACTATAGGGTCGTCCCCACGACCCCGGGACTAGGTTGGCCCGCCGCCGACTTGTCCGACGACTATAGGGTCGTCTCCACGACCCCGGGACTAGGTTGGCCAGTCACCGACATGTCCGACGACTATAGGGTCGTCTCCACGACCCCGGGACTAGGTTGGCCAGTCACCGACATGTCCGACGACTATAGGGTCGTCCCCACGACCACGGGCCAAAGTTGCCCTGCCGCCGACATGTCCGACGACTATAGGGTCGTCCCCACGATCCCGGGACTAGGTTGGCCCGCCGCCGACATGTCCGACGACTATAGGGTCGTCCCCACGCCCCGGGACAAAGTTGGCCAGCCGCCGACATGTCCAACGACTATAGGGTCGTCCCCACGACCCCGGGGCTAGATTGCCCCGGCACCGTCATGTCCGACGACTATAGGGTCGTCCCCACGACCCCGGGACTAGATTGGCCCGCCACGGTCATGTCCGACGACTATAGGTTCGTCCCTACGTCCCTGGGCATACGTTGGCCTGCCGCCGACATGTCCGACGACTATAGGGTCGTCCCCACGACCACTGGCCAAAGTTGCCCAGCCGCCGACATGTCCGACGACTATAGGGTCGTCCCCACGACCCCGGGACTAGGTTGGCCCGCCGCCGACATGTCCGACGTCTATAGGGTCGTCCCCACGACCCCGGGGCTAGATTGGCCCGCCACGGTCACGTCCGACGACTATAGGTTCGTCCCTACGACCCTGGGCATACGTTGGCCTGCCGCCGACATGTCCGACGACTATAGGGTCGTCCCCACGACCACTGGCCAAAGTTGCCCAGCCGCCGACATGTCCGACGACTATAGGGTCGTCCCCACGACCCCGGGACTAGGTTGGCCCGCCGCCGACATGTCCGACGTCTATAGGGTCGTCCCCACGACCCCGGGGCTAGATTGCCCCGGCACCGTCATGTCCGACGACTATAGGGTCGTCCCCACGACCCCGGGACTAGGTTGGCCCGCCGCCGACTTGTCCGACGACTATAGGGTCGTCTCTACGACCCCGGGACTAGGTTGGCCGGTCACCGACATGTCCGACGACTATAGGGTCGTCTCCACGACCCCGGGACTAGGTTGGCCAGTCACCGACATGTCCGACATAGGGTCGTCCCCACGACCACGGCCAAAGTTGCCCTGCCGCCGACATGTCCGACGACTATAGGGTCGTCCCCACGACCCCGGGACTAGGTTGGCCCACCACCATCATGTCCGACGACTATGGGGTCGTCCTCACGACCCCGGGACTAGATTGGCCCGCCACCGTCATGTCCGACGACTATAGGTTCGTCCCAACGACCCTGAGCATACGTTGGCCTGCCGCCGACTTGTCCGACGACTATAGGGTCGTCCCCACGAACCCGGGAATAGGTTGGCCAGTCACCGACATGTCCGACGAATATAGGGTCGTCCCCACGACCACGGGCCAAAGTTGCCCTGCCGCCGACATGTCCGACGACTATAGGGTCGTCCCCACGACCACGGCCAAAGTTGCCCTGCCGCCGACATGTCCGACGACTATAGGGTCGTCCCCACGACCCCGGGACTAGGTTGGCCCACCACCATCATGTCCGACGACTATGGGGTCGTCCTCACGACCCCGGGACTAGATTGGCCGGCCACCGTCATGTCCGACGACTATAGGTTCGTCCCAACGACCCTGAGCATACGTTGGCCTGCCGCCGACTTGTCCGACGACTATAGGGTCGTCCCCACGAACCCGGGAATATGTTGGCCAGTCACCGACATGTCCGACGAATATAGGGTCGTCCCCACGACCACGGGCCAAAGTTGCCCTGCCGCCGACATGTCCGACGACTATAGGGTCGTCCCCACGACCACGGCCAAAGTTGCCCTGCCGCCGACATGTCCGACGACTATAGGGTCGTCCCCACGACCCCGGGACTAGGTTGGCCCACCACCATCATGTCCGACGACTATGGGGTCGTCCTCACGACCCCGGGACTAGATTGGCCCGCCACCGTCATGTCCGACGACTATAGGGTCGTCCCCACGACCCCGGGACTAGGTTGGCCCACCACCATCATGTCCGACGACTATGGGGTCGTCCTCACGACCCCGGGACTAGATTGGCCCGCCACCGTCATGTCCGACGACTATAGGGTCGTCCCCACGACCCCGGGACTAGATTGGCCCGCCACCGTCATGTCCGACGACTATACGGTCGTCCCCACGACCCCGGCACTAGGTTGGCCCGCCGCCGACTTGTCCGACGACTATAGGGTCGTCCCCACGACCCCGGGACTAGGTTGGCCAGTCACCGACATGTCCGACGACTATAGGGTCGTCCCCACGACCACAGGCCAAAGTTGCCCAGCCGCCGACATGTCCGACGACTATAGGGTCGTCCCCACGACCACGGGCCAAAGTTGCCGTGCCGCCGACATATCCGACGACTATAGGGTCGTCCCCACGACCCCGGGACTAGGTTGGCCCGCCGCCGACATGTCCGACGACTATAGGGTCGTCCCCACGCCCCGGTCCAAAGTTGGCCAGCCGCCGACATGTCCGACGACTATAGGGTCGTCCCCACGACCCCGGGACTAGGTTGGCCCACCACCGTCATTTCCGACGACTATGGGGTCGTCCTAACGACCCCGGGACTAGATTGGCCCGCCACCGTCATGTCCGACGACTATAGGTTCGTCCCAACGACCCTGAGCATACGTTGGCCTGCCGCCGACTTGTCCGACGACTATAGGGTCGTCCCCACGAACCCGGGAATAGGTTGGCCAGTCACCGACATGTCCGACGACTATAGGGTCGTCCCCACGACCACGGCCAAAGTTGCCCTGCCGCCGAAATGTCCGACGACTATAGGGTCGCCCCCACGACCCCGGGACTAGGTTGGCCAACCACCATCATGTCCGACGACTATGGGGTCGTCCTCACGACCCCGGGACTAGATTGGCCCGCCACCGTCATGTCCGACGACTATCGGGTCGTCCCCACGACCCCGGGACTAGGTTGGCCCACCACCGTCATGTCCGACGACTATGGGGTCGTCCTCACGACCCCGGGACTAGATTGGCCCGCCACCGTCATGTCCGACGACTATCGGGTCGTCCCCACGACCCCGGGACTAGGTTGGCCCACCACCGACATGTCCGACGACTATAGGGTCGTCCCCACGACCACGGCCAAAGTTGCCCTGCCGCCGAAATGTCCGACGACTATAGGGTCGTCCCCACGACCCCGGGACTAGGTTGGCCAGTCACCGACATGTCCGACGACTATAGGGTCGTCCACACGACCCCGGGACTAGGTTGGCCCGCCGCCGACTTGTCCGACGACTATAGGGTCGTCCCCACGACCCCGGGACTAGGTTGGCCAGTCACCGACATGTCCGACGACTATAGGGTCGTCCCCACGCCCCGGGACAAAGTTGGCCAGCCGCCGACATGTCCAACGACTATAGGGTCGTCCCCACGACCCCGGGGCTAGATTGCCCCGGCACCGTCATGTCCGACGACTATAGGGTCGTCCCCACGACCCCGGGACTAGATTGGCCCGCCACGGTCATGTCCGACGACTATAGGTTCGTCCCTACGACCCTGGGCATACGTTGGCCTGCCGCCGACATGTCCGACGACTATAGGGTCGTCCCCACGACCACTGGCCAAAGTTGCCCAGCCGCCGACATGTCCGACGACTATAGGGTCGTCCCCACGACCACTGGCCAAAGTTGCCCAGCCGCCGACATGTCCGACGACTATAGGGTCGTCCCCACGACCCCGGGACTAGGTTGGCCCGCCGCCGACATGTCCGACGTCTATAGGGTCGTCCCCACGACCCCGGGGCTAGATTGCCCCGGCACCGTCATGTCCGACGACTATAGGGTCGTCCCCACGACCCCGGGACTAGGTTGGCCCGCCGCCGACTTGTCCGACGACTATAGGGTCGTCTCCACGACCCCGGGACCAGGTTGGCCGGTCACCGACATGTCCGACGACTATAGGGTCGTCTCCACGACCCCGGGACTAGGTTGGCCAGTCACCGACATGTCCGACATAGGGTCGTCCCCACGACCACGGCCAAAGTTGCCCTGCCGCCGACATGTCCGACGACTATAGGGTCGTCCCCACGACCCCGGGACTAGGTTGGCCCACCACCGTCATGTCCGACGATTATGGGGTCGTCCTCACGACCCCGGGACTAGATTGGCCCGCCACCGTCATGTCCGACGGCCATAGGTTCGTCCCAACGACCCTGAGCAGACGTTGGCCTGCCGCCGACTTGTCCGACGACTATAGGGTCGTCCCCACGAACCCGGGAATAGGTTGGCCAGTCACCGACATGTCCGACGAATATAGGGTCGTCCCCACGACCACGGGCCAAAGTTGCCCTGCCGCCGACATGTCCGACGACTATAGGGTCGTCCCCACGACCCCGGGACTTGGTTGGCCCACCACCATCATGTCCGACGACTATGGGGTCGTCCTCACGACCCCGGGACTAGATTGGCCGGCCACCGTCATGTCCGACGACTATAGGTTCGTCCCAACGACCCTGAGCATACGTTGGCCTGCCGCCGACTTGTCCGACGACTATAGGGTCGTCCCCACGAACCCGGGAATAGGTTGGCCAGTCACCGACATGTCCGACGAATATAGGGTCGTCCCCACGACCACGGGCCAAAGTTGCCCTGCCGCCGACATGTCCGACGACTATAGGGTCGTCCCCACGACCCCGGGACTAGGTTGGCCCACCACCATCATGTCCGACGACTATGGGGTCGTCCTCACGACCCCGGGACTAGATTGGCCGGCCACCGTCATGTCCGACGACTATAGGTTCGTCCCAACGACCCTGAGCATACGTTGGCCTGCCGCCGACTTGTCCGACGACTATAGGGTCGTCCCCACGAACCCGGGAATAGGTTGGCCAGTCACCGACATGTCCGACGAATATAGGGTCGTCCCCACGACCACGGGCCAAAGTTGCCCTGCCGCCGACATGTCCGACGACTATAGGGTCGTCCCCACGACCACGGCCAAAGTTGCCCTGCCGCCGACATGTCCGACGACTATAGGGTCGTCCCCACGACCCCGGGACTAGGTTGGCCCACCACCATCATGTCCGACGACTATGGGGTCGTCCTCACGACCCCGGGACTAGATTGGCCCGCCACCGTCATGTCCGACGACTATAGGGTCGTCCCCACGACCCCGGGACTAGATTGGCCCGCCACCGTCATGTCCGACGACTATACGGTCGTCCCCACGACCCCGGCACTAGGTTGGCCCGCCGCCGACTTGTCCGACGACTATAGGGTCGTCCCCACGACCCCGGGACTAGGTTGGCCAGCCGCCGACATGTCCGACGACTATAGGGTCGTCCCCACGACCCCGGGAGTAGGTTGGCCCGCCGCCGTCTTGTCCGACGACTATAGGGTCGTCCCCAAGGCCCAGGGACTAGGTTGGCCCGCCGCCGACATGTCCTACGACTATAGGGTCGTCCACACGACCCCGGGACTAGGTTGGCCCGCCGCCGACTTGTCCGACGACTATAGGGTCGTCCCCACGACCCCGGGACTAGGTTGGCCAGTCACCGACATGTCCGACGACTATAGGGTCGTCCCCACGACTACAGGCCAAAGTTGCCCAGCCGCCGACATGTCCGACGACTATAGGTTCGTCCCTACGACCCTGGGCATACGTTGGCCTGCCGCCGACATGTCCGACGACTATAGGGTCGTCCCCACGACCACTGGCCAAAGTTGCCCAGCCGCCGACATGTCCGACGACTATAGGGTCGTCCCCACGACGCCGGGACTAGGTTGGCCCGCCGCCGACTTGTCCGACGACTATAGGGTCGTCTCCACGACCCCGGGACTAGGTTGGCCAGTCACCGACATGTCCGACGACTATAGGGTCGTCTCCACGACCCCGGGACTAGGTTGGCCCACCACCGTCATGTCCGACGACTATGGTGTCGTCCTCACGACCCCGTTACTAGATTGGCCCGCCACCGTCATGTCCGACGACTATAGGTTCGTCCCAACGACCCTGGGCATACGTTGGCCTGCCGCCGACATGTCCGACGACTATAGGGTCGTCTCCACGACCCCGGGACTAGGTTGGCCAGTCACCGACATGTCCGACGACTATAGGGTCGTCTCCACGACCCCGGGACTAGGTTGGCCCGCCACCGTCATGTCCGACGACTATACGGTCGTCCCCACGACCCCGGCACTAGGTTGGCCCGCCGCCGACTTGTCCGACGACTATAGGGTCGTCCCCACGACCCCGGGACTAGGTTGGCCAGCCGCCGACATGTCCGACGACTATAGGGTCGTCCCCACGGCCCCGGGACTAGGTTGGCCCACCACCGTCATGTCCGACGACTATGGGGTCGTCCTAACGACCCCGGGACTAGATTGGCCCGCCACCGTCATGTCCGACGACTATAGGTTCGTCCCAACGACCCTGAGCATACGTTGGCCTGCCGCCGACTTGTCCGACGACTATAGGGTCGTCCCCACGACCCCGGGACTAGGTTGGCCAGCCGCCGACATGTCCGACGACTATAGGGTCGTCCCCACGGCCCCGGGACTAGGTTGGCCCACCACCGTCATGTCCGACGACTATGGGGTCGTCCCCACGACCCCGGGACTAGGTTGGCCAGTCACCGACATGTCCGACGACTATAGGGTCGTCCCCACGACCACAGGCCAAAGTTGCCCAGCCGCCGACATGTCCGACGACTATAGGGTCGTCCCCACGACCCCGGGACTAGGTTGGCCCGCCGCCGACATGTCCGACGACTATAGGGTCGTCCCCACGCCCCGGTCCAAAGTTGGCCAGCCGCCGACATGTCCGACGACTATAGGGTCGTCCCCACGGCCCCGGGACTAGGTTGGCCCACCACCGTCATGTCCGACGACTATGGGGTCGTCCTAACGACCCCGGGACTAGATTGGCCCGCCACCGTCATGTCCGACGACTATAGGTTCGTCCCAACGACCCTGAGCATACGTTGGCCTGCCGCCGACTTGTCCGACGACTATAGGGTCGTCCCCACGAACCCGGGAATAGGTTGGCCAGTCACCGACATGTCCGACGACTATAGGGTCGTCCCCACGACCACGGCCAAAGTTGCCCTGCCGCCGACATGTCCGACGACTATAGGGTCGCCCCCACGACCCCGGGACTAGGTTGGCCAACAACCATCATGTCCGACGACTATGGGGTCGTCCTCACGACCCCGGGACTAGATTGGCCCGCCACCGTCATGTCCGACGACTATAGGGTCGTCCCCACGACCCCGGGACTAGGTTGGCCCACCACCGTCATGTCCGACGACTATGGGGTCGTCCTCACGACCCCGGGACTAGATTGGCCTGCCACCGTCATGTCCGACGACTATAGGTTCGTCTCAACGACCCTGAGCATACGTTGGCCTGCCGCCGACTTGTCCGACGACTATAGGGTCGTCCCCACGACCCCGGGACTAGGTTGGCCCGCCGCCGACATGTCCGACGTATATAGGGTCGTCCCCACGACCCCGGGGCTAGATTGGCCCGCCACGGTCATGTCCGACGACTATAGGTTCGTCCCTACGACCCTGGGCATACGTTGGCCTGCCGCCGACATGTCCGACGACTATAGGGTCATCCCCACGACCACTGGCCAAAGTTGCCCAGCCGCCGACATGTCCGACGACTATAGGGTCGTCCCCACGACCCCGGGACTAGGTTGGCCCGCCGCCGACATGTCCGACGTCTATAGGGTCGTCCCCACGACCGCGGGGCTAGATTGCCCCGGCACCGTCATGTCCGACGACTATAGGGTCGTCCCCACGACCCCGGGACTAGGTTGGCCCGCCGCCGACTTGTCCGACGACTATAGGGTCGTCTCCACGACCCCGGGACTAGGTTGGCCAGTCACCGACATGTCCGACGACTATAGGGTCGTCTCCACGACCCCGGGACTAGGTTGGCCCACCACCGTCATGTCCGACGACTATGGTGTCGTCCTCACGACCCCGGGACTAGATTGGCCCGCCACCGTCATGTCCGGCGACTATAGGTTCGTCCCAACGACTCTGGGCATACGTTGGCTTGCCGCCGACATGTCCGACGACTATAGGGTCGTCTCCACGACCCCGGGACTAGGTTGGCCAGTCACCAACATGTCCGACGACTATAGGGTCGTCCCCACGACCACGGCCAAAGTTGCCCAGCCGCCGACATGTCCGACGACTATAGGGTCGTCCCCACGACCACGGCCAAAGTTGCCCTGCCGCCGACCTGTCCGACGACTATAGGGTCGTCCCCACGACCACGGGCCAAAGTTGCCCTGCCGCCGACATGTCCGACGACTATAGGGTCGTCCCCACGACCCCGGGACTAGATTGGCCCGCCACCGTCATGTCCGACGACTATACGGTCGTCCCCACGACCCCGGGACTAGGTTGGCCATTCACCGACATGTCCGACGACTATAGGGTCGTCCCCACGACCACAGGCCAAAGTTGCCCAGCCGCCGACATGTCCGACGACTATAGGGTCGTGTCCACGACCCCGGGACTAGGTTGGCCAGTCACCGACATGTCCGACGACTATAGGGTCGTCCCCACGACCCCGGGACTAGGTTGGCCAGTCACCGACATGTCCGACGACTATAGGGTCGTCCCCACGACCACAGGCCACAGTTGCCCAGCCGCCGACATGTCCGACGACTATAGGGTCGTGTCCACGACCCCGGGACTAGGTTGGCCAGTCACCGACATGTCCGACGACTATAGGGTCGTCCCCACGACCACGGCCAAAGTTGCCCAGCCGCCGACATGTCCGACGACTATAGGGTCGTCCCCACTACCCCGGGCCAAAGCTGGCCAGCCGCCGACTTGTCCGACGATTATAGGGTCGTCCCTACCACCCCGGGACTAGGTTGGCCAGCCGCCGACATGTCCGACGTCTATAGGGTCGTCCCCACTACCCCGGGCCAAAGCTGGCCAGCCGCCGACTAGTCCGACGATTATAGGGTCGTCCCTACCACCCCGGGACTAGGTTGGCCAGCCGCCGACATGTCCGACGTCTATAGGGTCGTCCCCTCGACCCCGGGGCTAGATTGCCCCGGCACCGTCATGTCCGACGACTATAGGGTCGTCCCCACGACCACGGGCCAAAGTTGGCCCGCCGCCGACATGTCCGTAGACTATAGGGTCGTCCCCACGCCCCGGGCCAAAGTTGGCCAGCCGCCGACATGTCCGACGACTATAGGGTCGTCCCCACGACCCCGGGTCTAGGTTGGCCCGCCGCCGACTTGTCCGACGACTATAGGGTCGTCTCCACGACCCCGGGACTAGGTTGGCCTGTCACCGACATGTCCGACGACTATAGGGTCGTCCCCACGACCACGGGCCAAAGTTGCCCTGCCGCCGACATGTCCGACGACTATAGGGTCGTCCCCACGACCTCGGGACTAGGTTGGCCGCCGCCGACATGTCCGACGACTATAGGGTCGTCCCCACGACCCCGGGACTAGGTTGGCCCGCCGCCGACTTGACCGACGACTATAGGGTCGTCCCCACGACCCCGGGACTAGGTTGGCCCGCCGCCGACTTGACCGACGACTATAGGGTCGTCCCCACGACCCCGGGACTAGGTTGGCCAGTCACCGACATGTCCGACGACTATAGGGTCGTCCCCACGACCACGGGCCAAAGTTGGCCCGCCGCCGACATGTCCGTAGACTATAGGGTCGTCCCCACGCCCCGGGCCAAAGTTGGCCAGCCCCCGACATGTCCGACGACTATAGGGTCGTCCCCACGACCCCGGGTCTAGGTTGGCCCGCCGCCGACTTGTCCGACGACTATAGGGTCGTCTCCACGACCCCGGGACTAGGTTGGCCAGTCACCGACATGTCCGACGACTATAGGGTCGTCCCCACGACCCGGGCCAATGTTGGACAGCCGCCGACATGTCCGACGACTATAGGGTCGTCCCCGCGAACCCGGGACTACGTTGGCCAGTCACCGACATGTCCGACGACTATAGGGTCGTCCCCACGACCCCGGGGCTAGGTTGGCCCGCCGCCGACTTGTCCGACGACTATAGGGTCGTCCCCACGACCCCGGGACTATGTTGGCCAGTCACCGACATGTCCGACGACTATAGGGTCGTCCCCACGACCACAGGCCAAAGTTGCCCAGCCGCCGACATGTCCGACGACTATAGGGTCGTCCCCACGACCCCGGGACTAGGTTGGCCAGTCACCGACATGTCCGACGACTATAGGGTCGTCCCCACGACCACAGGCCAAAGTTGCCCAGCCGCCGACATGTCCGACGACTATAGGGTCGTCCCCACGACCACAGGCCAAAGTTGCCCAGCCGCCGACATGTCCGACGACTATAGGGTCGTCCCCACGACCCGGGCCAAAGTTGGACAGCCGCCGACATGTCCGACGACTATAGGGTCGTCCCCGCGAACCCGGGACTACGTTGGCTAGTCACCGACATGTCCGACGACTATAGGGTCGTTCCCACGACCACGGGCCAAAGTTGGCCAGCCGCCGACATGTCCGACGACTATAGGGTCCTCCCCGCGAACCCGGGACTACGTTGGCCAGTCACCGACATGTCCGACGACTATAGGGTCGTCCCCACGACCACGGGCCAAAGTTGGCCCGCCGCCGACATGTCCGTAGACTATAGGGTCGTCCCCACGCCCCGGGCCAAAGTTGGCCAGCCCCCGACATGTCCGACGACTATAGGGTCGTCCCCACGACCCCGGGACTAGATTGGCCCGCCACCGTCATGTCCGACGACTATACGGTCGTCCCCACGACCCCGGCACTAGGTTGGCCCGCCGCCGACTTGTCCGACGACTATAGGGTCGTCCCCACGACCCCGGGACTAGGTTGGCCAGCCGCCGACATGTCCGACGACTATAGGGTCGTCCCCACGACCCCGGGAGTAGGTTGGCCCGCCGCCGTCTTGTCCGACGACTATAGGGTCGTCCCCAAGGCCCAGGGACTAGGTTGGCCCGCCGCCGACATGTCCTACGACTATAGGGTCGTCCACACGACCCCGGGACTAGGTTGGCCCGCCGCCGACTTGTCCGACGACTATAGGGTCGTCCCCACGACCCCGGGACTAGGTTGGCCAGTCACCGACATGTCCGACGACTATAGGGTCGTCCCCACGACCACAGGCCAAAGTTGCCCAGCCGCCGACATGTCCGACGACTATAGGTTCGTCCCTACGACCCTGGGCATACGTTGGCCTGCCGCCGACATGTCCGACGACTATAGGGTCGTCCCCACGACCACTGGCCAAAGTTGCCCAGCCGCCGACATGTCCGACGACTATAGGGTCGTCCCCACGACCCCGGGACTAGGTTGGCCCGCCGCCGACATGTCCGACGATTATAGGGTCGTCCCCACGACCCCGGGACTAGGTTGGCCCGCCGCCGACATGTCCGACGAGTATAGGGTCGTCCCCACGACCCCGGGACTAGGTTGGCCCGCCGCCGACTTGACCGACGACTATAGGGTCGTCCCCACGACCCCGGGACTAGGTTGGCCAGTCACCGACATGTCCGACGACTATAGGGTCGTCCCCACGACCACAGGCCAAAGTTGCCCAGCCGCCGACATGTCCGACGACTATAGGGTCGTCCCCACGACCCCGGGGCTAGATTGCCCCGGCACCGTCATGTCCGACGACTATAGGGTCGTCCCCACGACCCGGGCCAAAGTTGGCCAGCCGCCGACATGTCCGACGACTATAGGGTCGTCCCCATGACCCCGGGACTAGGTTTGCCCGCCGCCGACATGTCCGACGACTATACGGTCGTCCTCGCGACCACGGGACTAGGTTGGCCCGCCGCCGACTTGTCCGACGACTATAGGGTCGTCCCCACGACCACAGGCCAAAGTTGCCCAGCCGCCGACATGTCCGACGACTATAGGGTCGTCCCCACGACCCCGGGGCTAGATTGCCCCGGCACCGTCATGTCCGACGACTATAGGGTCGTCCCCACGACCCGGGCCAAAGTTGGCCAGCCGCCGACATGTCCGACGACTATAAGGTCGTCCCCACGACCCCGGGACTAGGTTGGCCCGCCGCCGACATGTCCGTAGACTATAGGGTCGTCCCCACGCCCCGGGCCAAAATTGGCCCGCCGCCGACGTGTCCTACGACTATGGGGTCGTCCCCACGACCACGTGACTAGGTTGGCCAGCCGCCGACATGTCCGACGACTATAGGGTCGTCCCCACCACCCCGGGTCTAGGTTGGCCAGCCGCCGACATGTCCGACGACTATAGGGTCGTCCCCACGACCATGGGCCAAAGTTGCCCTGCCGCCGACATGTCCGACGACTATAGGGTCGTCCCCACGACCACTGGCCAAAGTTGCCCAGCCGCCGACATGTCCGACGACTATAGGGTCGTCCCCACTACCCCGGGCCAAAGCTGGCCAGCCGCCGACTTGTCTGACGATTATAGGGTCGTCCCTACCACCCCGGGACTAGGTTGGCCAGCCGCCGACATGTCCGACGACTATAGGGTCGTCCCCACGACCACGGGCCAAAGTTGCCCTGCCGCCGACATGTCCGACGACTATAGGGTCGTCCCCACGACCTCGGGACTAGGTTGGCCGCCGCCGACATGTCCGACGACTATTGGGTCGTCCCCACGCCCCGGGCCAAAGTTGGCCAGCCGCCGACATGTCCGACGACTATAGGGTCGTCCCCACGACCCCGGGACTAGGTTGGCCCGCCGCCGACTTGACCGACGACTATAGGGTCGTCCCCACGACCCCGGGACTAGGTTGGCCCGCCGCCGACTTGACCGATGACTATAGGGTCGTCCCCACGACCCCGGGACTAGGTTGGCCCGCCGCCGACATGTCCGACGATTATAGGGTCGTCCCCACGACCCCGGGACTAGGTTGGCCCGCCGCCGACATGTCCGACGACTATAGGGTCGTCCCCACGACCCCGGGACTAGGTTGGCCCGCCGCCGACTTGACCGACGACTATAGGGTCGTCCCCACGACCCCGGGACTAGGTTGGCCAGTCACCGACATGTCCGACGACTATAGGGTCGTCCCCACGACCACAGGCCAAAGTTGCCCAGCCGCCGACATGTCCGACGACTATAGGGTCGTCCCCACGACCCCGGGGCTAGATTGCCCCGGCACCGTCATGTCCGACGACTATAGGGTCGTCCCCACGACCCGGGCCAAAGTTGGCCAGCCGCCGACATGTCCGACGACTATAGGGTCGTCCCCATGACCCCGGGACTAGGTTTGCCCGCCGCCGACATGTCCGACGACTATACGGTCGTCCTCGCGACCACGGGACTAGGTTGGCCCGCCGCCGACTTGTCCGACGACTATAGGGTCGTCCCCACGACCACAGGCCAAAGTTGCCCAGCCGCCGACATGTCCGACGACTATAGGGTCGTCCCCACGACCCCGGGGCTAGATTGCCCCGGCACCGTCATGTCCGACGACTATAGGGTCGTCCCCACGACCCGGGCCAAAGTTGGCCAGCCGCCGACATGTCCGACGACTATAAGGTCGTCCCCACGACCCCGGGACTAGGTTGGCCCGCCGCCGACATGTCCGTAGACTATAGGGTCGTCCCCACGCCCCGGGCCAAAATTGGCCCGCCGCCGACGTGTCCTACGACTATGGGGTCGTCCCCACGACCACGGGACTAGGTTGGCCAGCCGCCGACATGTCCGACGTCTATAGGGTCGTCCCCTCGACCCCGGGGCTAGATTGCCCCGGCACCGTCATGTCCGACGACTATAGGGTCGTCCCCACGACCACGGGCCAAAGTTGGCCCGCCGCCGACATGTCCGTAGACTATAGGGTCGTCCCCACGCCCCGGGCCAAAGTTGGCCAGCCCCCGACATGTCCGACGACTATAGGGTCGTCCCCACGACCCCGGGTCTAGGTTGGCCCGCCGCCGACTTGTCCGACGACTATAGGGTCGTCTCCACGACCCCGGGACTAGGTTGGCCAGTCACCGACATGTCCGACGACTATAGGGTCGTCCCCACGACCACAGGCCAAAGTTGCCCAGCCGCCGACATGTCCGACGACTATAGGGTCGTCCCCACGACCACAGGCCAAAGTTGCCCAGCCGCCGACATGTCCGACGACTATAGGGTCGTCCCCACGACCCGGGCCAAAGTTGGACAGCCGCCGACATGTCCGACGACTATAGGGTCGTCCCCGCGAACCCGGGACTACGTTGGCTAGTCACCGACATGTCCGACGACTATAGGGTCGTTCCCACGACCACGGGCCAAAGTTGGCCAGCCGCCGACATGTCCGACGACTATAGGGTCGTCCCCGCGAACCCGGGACTACGTTGGCCAGTCACCGACATGTCCGACGACTATAGGGTCGTTCCCACGACCACGGGCCAAAGTTGGCCAGCCGCCGACATGTCCGACGACTATAGGGTCGTCCCCGCGAACCCGGGACTACGTTGGCCAGTCACCGACATGTCCGACGACTATAGGGTCGTCCCCACGACCACAGGCCAAAGTTGCCCAGCCGCCGACATGTCCGACGACTATAGGGTCGTCCCCACGACCCCGGGGCTAGGTTGGCCCGCCGCCGACTTGTCCGACGACTATAGGGTCGTCCCCACGACCCCGGGACTATGTTGGCCAGTCACCGACATGTCCGACGACTATAGGGTCGTCCCCACGACCACAGGCCAAAGTTGCCCAGCCGCCGACATGTCCGACGACTATAGGGTCGTCCCCACGACCCCGGGACTAGGTTGGCCAGTCACCGACATGTCCGACGACTATAGGGTCGTCCCCACGACCACAGGCCAAAGTTGCCCAGCCGCCGACATGTCCGACGACTATAGGGTCGTCCCCACGACCACAGGCCAAAGTTGCCCAGCCGCCGACATGTCCGACGACTATAGGGTCGTCCCCACGACCCGGGCCAAAGTTGGACAGCCGCCGACATGTCCGACGACTATAGGGTCGTCCCCGCGAACCCGGGACTACGTTGGCTAGTCACCGACATGTCCGACGACTATAGGGTCGTTCCCACGACCACGGGCCAAAGTTGGCCAGCCGCCGACATGTCCGACGACTATAGGGTCGTCCCCGCGAACCCGGGACTACGTTGGCCAGTCACCGACATGTCCGACGACTATAGGGTCGTCCCCACGACCACGGGCCAAAGTTGGCCCGCCGCCGACATGTCCGTAGACTATAGGGTCGTCCCCACGCCCCGGGCCAAAGTTGGCCAGCCCCCGACATGTCCGACGACTATAGGGTCGTCCCCACGACCCCGGGTCTAGGTTGGCCCGCCGCCGACTTGTCCGACGACTATAGGGTCGTCTCCACGACCCCGGGACTAGGTTGGCCAGTCACCGACATGTCCGACGACTATAGGGTCGTCCCCACGACCCGGGCCAATGTTGGACAGCCGCCGACATGTCCGACGACTATAGGGTCGTCCCCGCGAACCCGGGACTACGTTGGCCAGTCACCGACATGTCCGACGACTATAGGGTCGTCCCCACGACCCCGGGGCTAGGTTGGCCCGCCGCCGACTTGTCCGACGACTATAGGGTCGTCCCCACGACCCCGGGACTATGTTGGCCAGTCACCGACATGTCCGACGACTATAGGGTCGTCCCCACGACCACAGGCCAAAGTTGCCCAGCCGCCGACATGTCCGACGACTATAGGGTCGTCCCCACGACCCCGGGACTAGGTTGGCCAGTCACCGACATGTCCGACGACTATAGGGTCGTCCCCACGACCACAGGCCAAAGTTGCCCAGCCGCCGACATGTCCGACGACTATAGGGTCGTCCCCACGACCACAGGCCAAAGTTGCCCAGCCGCCGACATGTCCGACGACTATAGGGTCGTCCCCACGACCCGGGCCAAAGTTGGACAGCCGCCGACATGTCCGACGACTATAGGGTCGTCCCCGCGAACCCGGGACTACGTTGGCTAGTCACCGACATGTCCGACGACTATAGGGTCGTTCCCACGACCACGGGCCAAAGTTGGCCAGCCGCCGACATGTCCGACGACTATAGGGTCGTCCCCGCGAACCCGGGACTACGTTGGCCAGTCACCGACATGTCCGACGACTATAGGGTCGTCCCCACGACCACGGGCCAAAGTTGCCCTGCCGCCGACATGTCCGACGACTATAGGGTCGTCCCCACGACCCCGGGTCTAGGTTGGCCCGCCGCCGACTTTTCCGACGACTATAGGGTCGTACCCACGACCCCGGGACTAGGTTGGCCCGCCGCCGACTTGTCCGACGACTATAGGGTCGTCCCCACGACCCCGGGACTAGGTTGGCCAGTCACCGACATGTCCGACGACTATAGGGTCGTCCCCACGACCACAGGCCAAAGTTGCCCAGCCGCCGACATGTCCGACGACTATAGGGTCGTCCCCACGACCCGGGCCAAAGTTGGACAGCCGCCGACATGTCCGACGACTATAGGGTCGTCCCCGCGAACCCGGGACTACGTTGGCTAGTCACCGACATGTCCGACGACTATAGGGTCGTCCCCACGACCACGGGCCAAAGTTGGCCCGCCGCCGACATGTCCGTAGACTATAGGGTCGTCCCCACGCCCCGGGCCAAAGTTGGCCAGCCGCCGACATGTCCGACGACTATAGGGTCGTCCCCACGACCCCGGGTCTAGGTTGGCCCACCGCCGACATGTCCGACGTCTATAGGGTCGTCCCCACGACCCCGGGGCTAGATTGGCCCGCCACCGTCATGTCCGACGACTATAGGTTCGTCCCTACGACCCTGGGCATACGTTGGCCTGCCGCCGACATGTCCGACGACTATAGGGTCGTCCCCACGACCCCAGGACTATGTTGGCCCGCCGCCGACTTGTCCGACGACTATAGGGTCGTCTCCACGACCCCGGGACTAGGTTGGCCCGCCGCCGACATGTCCGACGATTATAGGGTCGTCCCCACGACCCCGGGACTAGGTTGGCCGCCGCCGACATGTCCGACGACTATTGGGTCGTCCCCACGCCCCGGGCCAAAGTTGGCCAGCCGCCGACATGTCCGACGACTATAGGGTCGTCCCCACGACCCCGGGACTAGGTTGGCCCGCCGCCGACTTGTCCGACGACTATAGGGTCGTCCCCACGACCCCGGGACTAGGTTGGCCCGCCGCCGACATGTCCGACGATTATAGGGTCGTCCCCACGACCACTGGCCAAAGTTGCCCAGCCGCCGACATGTCCGACGACTATAGGGTCGTCCCCACTACCCCGGGCCAAAGCTGGCCAGCCGCCGACTTGTCCGACGATTATAGGGTCGTCCCTACCACCCCGGGACTAGGTTGGCCAGCCGCCGACATGTCCGACGTCTATAGGGTCGTCCCCTCGACCCCGGGGCTAGATTGCCCCGGCACCGTCATGTCCGACTACTATAGGGTCGTCCCCACGACCACGGGCCAAAGTTGGCCCGCCGCCGACATGTCCGTAGAATATAGGGTCGTCCCCACGCCCCGGGCCAAAGTTGGCCAGCCGCCGACATGTCCGACGACTATAGGGTCGTCCCCACGACCCCGGGTCTAGGTTGGCCCGCCGCCGACTTGTCCGACGACTATAGGGTCGTCTCCACGACTCCGGGACTAGGTTGGCCAGTCACCGACATGTCCGACGACTATAGGGTCGTCCCCACGACCACGAGCCAAAGTTGCCCTGCCGCCGACATGTCCGACGACTATAGGGTCGTCGCCACGACCTCGGGACTAGGTTGGCCGCCGCCGACATGTCCGACGACTATTGGGTCGTCCCCACGCCCCGGGCCAAAGTTGGCCAGCCGCCGACATGTCCGACGACTATAGGGTCGTCCCCACGCCCCGGGCCAAAGTTGGCCAGCCGCCGACATGTCCGACGACTATAGGGTCGTCCCCACGACCCCGGGACTAGGTTGGCCCGCCGCCGACTTGACCGACGACTATAGGGTCGTCCCCACGACCCCGGGACTAGGTTGGCCCGCCGCCGACATGTCCGACGATTATAGGGTCGTACCCACGACCCCGGGACCAGGTTGGCCCGCCGCCGACATGTCCGACGATTATAGGGTCGTACCCACGACCCCGGGACTAGGTTGGCCCGCCGCCGACATGTCCGTAGACTATAGGGTCGTCCCCACGCCCCGGGCCAAAGTTGGCCAGCCGCCGACATGTCCGACGACTATAGGGTCGTCCCCACCACCCCGGGTCTAGGTTGGCCAGCCGCCGACATGTCCGACGACTATAGGGTCGTCCCCACGACCATGGGCCAAAGTTGCCCTGCCGCCGACATGTCCGACGACTATAGGGTCGTCCCCACGACCACTGGCCAAAGTTGCCCAGCCGCCGACATGTCCGACGACTATAGGGTCGTCCCCACGCCCCGGTCCAAAGTTGGCCAGCCGCCGACATGTCCGACGACTATAGGGTCGTCCCCACGACCCCGGGACTTGATTGGCCCGCCACCGTCATGTCCGGCGACTATACGGTCGTCCCCACGACCCCGGGACTAGGTTGGCCCGCCGCCGACTTGTCCGACGACTATAGGGTCGTCCCCACGACCACTGGCCAAAGTTGCCCAGCCGCAGACATGTCCGACGACTATAGGGTCGTCCCCACGACCCCGGGACAAGATTGGCCCGCCACCGTGATGTCCGACGACTATAGGGTCGTCTCCACGACCCCGGGACTAGGTTGGCCCGCCGCCGACTTGTACGACGACTATAGGGTCGTCCCCACGACCACGGGCCAAAGTTGCCCTGCCGCCGACATGTCCGACGACTATAGGGTCGTCCCCACGATCCCGGGACTAGGTTGGCCCTCCGCCGACATGTCCGACGACTATAGGGTCGTCCCCACGCCCCGGGCCAAAGTTGGCCAGCCGCCGACATGTCCGACGACTATAGGGTCGTCCCCACGACCCCGGGGCTAGGTTGGCCCGCCGCCGACATGTCCGACGACTATACGGTCGTCCTCGCGACCACGGGACTAGGTTGGCCCGCCGCCGACTTGTCCGACGACTATAGGGTCGTCCCCAGGACCCCGGGACTAGGTCGGCCCGCCGCCGACTTGTCCGACGACTATAGGGTCGTTCCCACGACCACGGGCCAAAGTTGGCCAGCCGCCGACATGTCCGACGACTATAGGGTCGTCCCCGCGAACCCGGGACTACGTTGGCCAGTCACCGACATGTCCGACGACTATAGGGTCGTCCCCACGACCCCGGGACAAGATTGGCCCGCCACCGTGATGTCCGACGACTATAGGGTCGTCTCCACGACCCCGGTACTAGGTTGGCCCGCCGCCGTCTTGTCCGACGACTATAGGGTCGTCCCCACGACCCGGGCCAAAGTTGGACAGCCGCCGACATGTCCGACGACTATAGGGTCGTTCCCACGACCACGGGCCAAAGTTGGCCAGCCGCCGACATGTCCGACGACTATAGGGTCGTCCCCGCGAACCCGGGACTACGTTGGCCAGTCACCGACATGTCCGACGACTATAGGGTCGTCCCCACGACCACGGGCCAAAGTTGCCCTGCCGCCGACATGTCCGACGTCTATAGGGTCGTCCCCACGACCCCGGGGCTAGATTGGCCCGCCACCGTCATGTCCGACGACTATAGGTTCGTCCCTACGACCCTGGGCATACATTGGCCTGCCGCCGACATGTCCGACGACTATAGGGTCGTCCCCACGACACCAGGACTAGGTTGGCCCGCCGCCGACTTGTCCGACGACTATAGGGTCGTCCCCACGACCCCGGGACTAGGTTGGCCCGCCGCCGACATGTCCGACGATTATAGGGTCGTCCCCACGACCCCGGACTAGGTTGGCCCGCCGCCGACATGTCCGTAGACTATAGGGTCGTCCCCACGCCCCGGGCCAAAGTTGGCCAGCCGCCGACATGTCCGACGACTATAGGGTCGTCCCCGCGAACCCGGGACTACGTTGGCCAGTCACCGACATGTCCGACGACTATAGGGTCGTCCCCACGACCACTGGCCAAAGTTGCCCAGCCGCCGTCATGTCCGACGACTATAGGGTCGTCCCCACGCCCCGGTCCAAAGTTGGCCAGCCGCCGACATGTCCGACGACTATAGGGTCGTCCCCACGACCCCGGGACTTGATTGGCCCGCCACCGTCATGTCCGGCGACTATACGGTCGTCCCCACGACCCCGGGACTAGGTTGGCCCGCCGCCGACTTGTCCGACGACTATAGGGTCGTCCCCACGACCACTGGCCAAAGTTGCCCAGCCGCAGACATGTCCGACGACTATAGGGTCGTCCTCACGACCCCGGGACTAGATTGGCCCGCCACCGTGATGTCCGACGACTATAGGGTCGTCTCCACGACCCCGGGACTAGGTTGGCCCGCCGCCGACTTGTCCGACGACTATAGGGTCGTCCCCACGACCACGGGCCAAAGTTGCCCTGCCGCCGACATGTCCGACGACTATAGGGTCGTCCCCACGATCCCGGGACTAGGTTGGCCCTCCTCCGACATGTCCGACGACTATAGGGTCGTCCCCACGCCCCGGGCCAAAGTTGGCCAGCCGCCGACATGTCCGACGACTATAGGGTCGTCCCCACGACCCCGGGGCTAGGTTGGCCCATAGGGTCGTCCCCACGACCCCGGGGCTAGGTTGGCCCGCCGCCGACATGTCCGACGACTATACGGTCGTCCTCGCGACCACGGGACTAGGTTGGCCCGCCGCCGACTTGTCCGACGACTATAGGGTCGTCCCCAGGACCCCGGGACTAGGTCGGCCCGCCGCCGGCTTGTCCGACGACTATAGGGTCGTCCCCACGACCCGGGCCAAAGTTGGACAGCCGCCGACATGTCCGACGACTATAGGGTCGTCCCCGCGAACCCGGGACTACGTTGGCCAGTCACCGACATGTCCGACGACTATAGGGTCGTTCCCACGACCACGGGCCAAAGTTGGCCAGCCGCCGACATGTCCGACGACTATAGGGTCGTCCCCGCGAACCCGGGACTACGTTGGCCAGTCACCGACATGTCCGACGACTATAGGGTCGTTCCCACGACCACGGGCCAAAGTTGGCCAGCCGCCGACATGTCCGACGTCTATAGGGTCGTCCCCACGACCCCGGGGCTAGATTGCCCCGGCACCGTCATGTCCGACGACTATAGGGTCGTCCCCACGACACCAGGACTAGGTTGGCCCGCCGCCGACTTGTCCGACGACTATAGGGTCGTCCCCACGACCCCGGGACTAGGTTGGCCCGCCGCCGACATGTCCGACGATTATAGGGTCGTCCCCACGACCCCGGACTAGGTTGGCCCGCCGCCGACATGTCCGTAGACTATAGGGTCGTCCCCACGCCCCGGGCCAAAGTTGGCCAGCCGCCGACATGTCCGACGACTATAGGGTCGTCCCCGCGAACCCGGGACTACGTTGGCCAGTCACCGACATGTCCGACGACTATAGGGTCGTCCCCACGACCACTGGCCAAAGTTGCCCAGCCGCCGTCATGTCCGACGACTATAGGGTCGTCCCCACGCCCCGGTCCAAAGTTGGCCAGCCGCCGACATGTCCGACGACTATAGGGTCGTCCCCACGACCCCGGGACTTGATTGGCCCGCCACCGTCATGTCCGGCGACTATACGGTCGTCCCCACGACCCCGGGACTAGGTTGGCCCGCCGCCGACTTGTCCGACGACTATAGGGTCGTCCCCACGACCACTGGCCAAAGTTGCCCAGCCGCAGACATGTCCGACGACTATAGGGTCGTCCTCACGACCCCGGGACTAGATTGGCCCGCCACCGTGATGTCCGACGACTATAGGGTCGTCTCCACGACCCCGGGACTAGGTTGGCCCGCCGCCGACTTGTCCGACGACTATAGGGTCGTCCCCACGACCACGGGCCAAAGTTGCCCTGCCGCCGACATGTCCGACGACTATAGGGTCGTCCCCACGATCCTGGGACTAGGTTGGCCCTCCTCCGACATGTCCGACGACTATAGGGTCGTCCCCACGCCCCGGGCCAAAGTTGGCCAGCCGCCGACATGTCCGACGACTATAGGGTCGTCCCCACGACCCCGGGGCTAGGTTGGCCCATAGGGTCGTCCCCACGACCCCGGGGCTAGGTTGGCCCGCCGCCGACATGTCCGACGACTATACGGTCGTCTCCACGACCCCGGTACTAGGTTGGCCCGCCGCCGTCTTGTCCGACGACTATAGGGTCGTCCCCACGACCCGGGCCAAAGTTGGACAGCCGCCGACATGTCCGACGACTATAGGGTCGTTCCCACGACCACGGGCCAAAGTTGGCCAGCCGCCGACATGTCCGACGACTATAGGGTCGTCCCCGCGAACCCGGGACTACGTTGGCTCGCCACCGTCATGTCCGACGACTATGGGGTCGTCCCGACGACCACGGGCCAAAGTTGGCCAGCCACCGTCATGTCCGACGAGTATAGGGTCGTCCCCACGACCCCGGGACTAGGTTGGCCCGCCGCCGACTTGTCCGACGACTATAGGGTCGTCCCCGCGACCACGGGACTAGGTTGGCCAGCCGCCGACATGTCCGACGACTATACGGTCGTCCCCACGACCACGGGACTAGGTTGGCCCGCCGCCAACATGTCCGACGACTATAGGGTCGTATCCACGGCCCCGAGACTAGATTGGCCTACGACCGTCATGTCCGACGACTACAGGGTCGTCCCCACGACCCCGGGACTAGATTGGCTCGCCACCGTCATGTCCGACGAGTATAGGGTCGTACCCACGACGCGGGGACTAGATTGGCCCGTCACCGTCATGTCCGACGACTACATGGTCGTCCCCACGACCCCAGGACTAGGTTGGCCAGCCGCCGACATGTCCGACGACTATAGGGTCGTCCCCACGGCCCCGGGACTAGATTGGCCCACGACCGTCATGTCCGACGACTACAGGGTCGTCCCCACGACCCCAGGACTAGATTGCCACGCCACCGTCATGTCCGACGACTATAGGGTCGTCCCCACGACCCCGGGACTAGATTGGCCCACCACCGTCATGTCCGACGACTACAGGGTCGTCCCCACGACCCCGCGACTAGGTTGGCCCGCCGCCGACTTGTCCGACGACTATAGGGTCGTCCCCACTGCCCCGGGCCAAAGTTGGCCAGCCGCCGACATGTCCGACGACTATATGGTCGTACCCACGACCCCGGGACTAGGTTGGCCCGCCGCCGACTTGTCCGACGACTATAGGGTCGTCCCCACGACCCCGGGACTAGGTTGGCCAGCCGCCGATATGTCCGACGACTATAGGGTCGTCCCCACGGCCCCGGGACTAGATTGGCCCACGACCGTCATGTCCGACGACTACAGGGTCGTCCCCACGACCCCAGGACTAGATTGCCACGCCACCGTCATGTCCCACGACTATAGGGTCGTCCCCACGACCACGGGCCAAAGTTGGCCAGCCACCGTCATGTCCGACGAGTATAGGGTCGTCCACACGACCCCGGGACTAGCATGGCCCGCCGCCGACTTGTCCGACGACTATAGGGTCGTCCCTACCAACCCGGGAGTAGGTTGGCCGGCCGCCAACATTTCCGACGACTATGTGGGTCGTCCCCACGACCTCGGGACTAGGTTGGCCCGCCGCCGACTTGTCCGACGACTATAGGGTCGTCCCCACGACCCCGGGACTAGATTGCCCCGCCACCGTCATGTCCGACGACTACAGGGTCGTCCCCGCGACCCCGAGACTAGATTGGCCCACGACCGTCATGTCTGACGACTACGGGGTCGTCCCCACGACCCCAGGACTAGATTGCCCCGCCACCGTCATGTCCGACGACTATAGGTTTGTCCCCACGACCACGGGCCAAAGTTGGCCCGCCGCCGACATGTTCGACGACTATAGGTTCGTCCCCACGACCCCGGGACTAGATTGGCTCGCCACCGTCATGTCCGACGAGTATAGGGTCGTACCCACGACGCGGGGACTAGATTGGCCCGTCACCGTCATGTCCGACGACTACATGGTCGTCCCCACGACCCCAGGACTAGGTTGGCCAGCCGCCGACATGTCCGACGACTATAGGGTCGTCCCCACGGCCCCGGGACTAGATTGGCCCACGACCGTCATGTCCGACGACTACAGGGTCGTCCCCACGACCCCAGGACTAGATTGCCACGCCACCGTCATGTCCGACGACTATAGGGTCGTCGCCACGACCCCGGGACTAGATTGGCCCACCACCGTCATGTCCGACGACTACAGGGTCGTCCCCACGACCCCGCGACTAGGTTGGCCCGCCGCCGACTTGTCCGACGACTATAGGGCCGTCCCCAGGACCACGGGACTAGGTTGGCCCGCCGCCAACTTGACCGACGACTATAGGGTCGTCCCCACGACCCCGGGACTAGGTTGGCCCGCCGCCGACATGTCCGACGACTATAGGGTCGTCTCCACGACCCCGGGACTAGATTGGCCCGCCACCGTCATGTCCGACGAGTATAGGGTCGTACCCACGACGCCGGGACTAGGTTGGCCCGCCGCCGACATGTCCGACGACTACATGGTCGTCCCCACGACCCCAGGACTAGGTTGGCCAGCCGCCGACATGTCCGACGACTATAGGGTCGTCCCCACGCCCCGGGCCAAAGTTGGCCAGCCGCCGCCATGTCCGACGCCTATAGGGTCGTCCCCACTTCCTCGGGGCTAGATTGGCCCGCCACCGTCATGTCCGACGACTATGGGGTCGTCCCGACGACCACGGGCCAAAGTTGGCCAGCCACCGTCATGTCCGACGAGTATAGGGTCGTCCCTACCACCCGGGGACTAGGTTGGCCAGCCGCCGACATGTCCGACGTCTATAGGGTCGTCCCGACGACCCCGGGGCTAGATTGCCCCGGCACCGTCATGTCCGACGACTATAGGGTCGTCCCCACGACCCCGGGACTAGGTTGGCCCGCCGCCGACATGTCCGACGACTATAGGGTTGTCCCCACGACCTCGGGACTAGGTTGGCCCGCCACCGTCATGTCCGACGACTATGGGGTCGTCCCGACGACCACGGGCCAATGTTGGCCAGCCACCGTCATGTCCGACGAGTATAGGGTCGTCCCCACGACCCCGGGACTAGGTTGGCCCGCCGCCGACATGTCCGACGACTACAGGGTCGTCCCCACGACCCCAGGACTAGGTTGGCCAGCCGCCGACGTGTCCGACGACTATAGGGTCGTCCCCACGCCCCCGGGACTAGATTGGCCCGCCACCGTCATGTCCGACGACTACAGGGTCGTCCCCACGACCCCGGGACTAGATTGGCCGACCACCGTCATGTCCGACGACTACAGGGTCGTCCCCACGACCCCGGGACTAGGTTGGCCCGCCGCCGACTTGTCCGACGACTATAGGGTCGTCCCCAGGACACCGGGACTAGATTGGCCCGCCACCGTCAAGTCCGACGAGTATAGGGTCGTACCCACGACGCCGGGACTAGATTGGCCCGTCACCGTCATGGTCGACGACTATAGGGTCGTCCCCACGACCCCGGGACTAGGTTGGCCAGCTGCCGACATGTCCGACGACAATAGGGTCGTCCCCACGACCCCGGGACTAGGTTGGCCAGCCTCCGACATATCCGACGACTATAGGGTCGTTCCCACGACTACGGGCCAAATTTGGCCAGTCGCCGACATGTCCGACGACCATAGGGTCGTCCCCACGAAACCCGGGACTAGATTGGCCCGCCACCGTCACGTCCGACGACTATAGGGTCGTACCCACGACAACGGGCCAAAGTTGGCCAGCCGCCGTCATGTCCGACGACTATAGGCTCGTCTCCACGACCCCGGGAGTAGGTTGGCCGGCCGCCAACATTTCCGACGACTATGTGGGTCGTCCCCACGACCTCGGGACTAGGTTGGCCCGCCGCCGACTTGTCCGACGACTATAGGGTCGTCCCCACGACCCCGGGACTAGATTGCCCCGCCACCGTCATGTCCGACGACTACAGGGTCGTCCCCACGACCCCGAGACTAGATTGGATTGCCACCGTCATGTCCGACGAGTATAGGGTCGTACCCACGACGCGGGGACTAGATTGGCGCGTCACCGTCATGTCCGGCGACTACATGGTCGTCCCCACGACCCCAGGACTAGGTTGGCCAGCCGCCGACATGTCCGACGACTATAGGGTCGTGCCCACGACCCCGGGACTAGGTTGGCCCGCCGCCGACTTATCCGACGACTATAGTGTCGTCCCTACGACCCTGGGCCTACGTTGGCCCGCCGCCGACATGTCCGCCGACTATTGGGTCGTCCCCACGGCCCCGGGCCAAAGTTGGCCAGCCGCCGACATGTCCGACGGCTATAGGGTCGCACCCACGACACCGGGACTAGGATGGCCCGCCGCCGACTTGTCCGACGACTATAGGGTCGTCCCCACGACCACGGGCCAAAGTTGCCCAGCCGCCGACATGTCCCACGACTATAGGGTCGTCCCCACGTCCCCGTGACTAGGTTGGCCCGCCGCCGACTTGTACGACGACTATAGGGTCGTCCCTACCACCCCGGGCCCCCGTTGGCCCGCCGCCGACATGTCCGACGACTATAGGGTCGTCCCTACGACCCTGGGCCTACATTGGCCCGCCGCCGGCTATTCCGACGAATATAGGGTCGTCCCCACGAACCCGGGACTAGGTTGGCCAGCCGCCGACATGTCCGACGACTATAGGGTCGTCCCCACAACCCCGGGGCTAGATTGGCCCGCCACCGTCATGTCCGACGACTATCGGGTCGTCCCCACGACCCCGGGACTAGGTTGGCCCGCCGCAGACTTGTCCGACGACTATAGGGTCGTCCCTACCACCCCGGGCCTCCGTTGGCCCGCCGCCGACATGTCCGACGACTATAGGGTCGTCCCTACGACCCTGGGCCTACATTGGCCCGCCGCCGGCTATTCCGACGAATATAGGGTCGTCCCCACGAACCCGGGACTAGGATGGCCCGCCGCCGACATGTCCGACGACTATAGGGTCGTCCCTACCACCCCGGGACTAGGTTGGCCAGCCGCCGACATGTCCGACGACTATAGGGTCGTCCCCACGACCCCGGGCCTAGGTTGGCCCGCCGCCGACGTGTCCAACGACTATAGGGTCGTCCCTACCACCCCGGGACTAGGTTGGCCAGCCGCCGACATGTCCGACGACTATTGGGTCGTCCCCACGACCCCGGGGCTAGATTGCCCCGGCACCGTCATGTCCGACGACTATAGGGTAGTCCCCACGACCCCGGGACTAGGTTGGCCCGCCGCCGACATGTCCGACGACTATAGGGTCGTCCCCACGACCCCGGGACTAGGTTGGCCCGCCGCCGACGTGTCCGACGACTATAGGGTCGTCCCCACTACCCCGGGCCAAAGCTGGCCAGCCGCCGACTTGTCTGACGATTATAGGGTCGTCCCCACGACCCCGGGGCTAGATTGCCCCGGCACCGTCATGTCCGACGACTATAGGGTCGTCCCCACGACCCCGGGACTAGGTTGGCCCGCCGCAGACTTGTCCGACGACTATAGGGTCGTCCCCACGACCCCGGGCCTACGTTGGCCCGCCGCCGACATGTCCGACGACTATAGGGTCGACCCCACGGCCCCGGGACTAGATTGGCCCACGACCGTCATGTCCGACGACTACAGGGTCGTCCCCACGACCCCAGGACTAGATTGCCACGCCACCGTCATGTCCGACGACTATAGGGTCGTCCCCACGACCCCGGGACTAGATTGGCCCACCACCGTCATGTCCGACGACTACAGGGTCGTCCCCACGACCCCGCGACTAGGTTGGCCCGCCGCCGACTTGTCCGACGACTATAGGGTCGTCCCCAGGACCACGGGACTAGGTTGGCCCGCCGCCGACTTGACCGACGACTATAGGGTCGTCCCCACGACCCCGGGACAGGTTGGCCCGCCGCCGACATGTCCGACGACTATAGGGTCGTCTCCACGACCCCGGGACTAGATTGGCCCGCCACCGTCAAGTCCGACGAGTATAGGGTCGTACCCACGACGCCGGGACTAGATTGGCCCGTCACCGTCATGTCCGACGGCTATAGGGTCGTCCCCACGACCCCGGGACTAGGTTGGCCCGCCTTCGACTTGTCCGACGACTATAGGGTCGTCCCCACTACCCCGGGCCAAAGCTGGCCAGCCGCCGACTTGTCTGACGATTATAGGGTCGTCCCTACCACCCCGGGACTAGGTTGGCCAGCCGCCGACATGTCCGACGTCTATAGGGTCGTCCCCTCGACCCCGGGGCTAGATTGCCACGGCACCGTCATGTCCGACGACTATAGGGTCGTCCCCACGACCACGGGCCAAAGTTGGCCCGCCGCCGACATGTCCGTAGACTATAGGGTCGTCCCCACGCCCCGGGCCAAAGTTGGCCAGCCGCCGACATGTCCGACGACTATAGGGTCGTCCCCACGACCCCGGGTCTAGGTTGGCCCGCCGCCGACTTGTCCGACGACTATAGGGTCGTCTCCACGACCCCGGGACTAGGTTGGCCAGTCACCGACATGTCCGACGACTATAGGGTCGTCCCCACGACCCGGGCCAATGTTATTATTATTATTATTATTATTATTGTAAACGGGTAAAACCCTTTGGAAGCAGAAGATTCATAGCAAGGAGCAAATATACATGTAAACTTTACAAATAATTAAAATTAAACTTAAAATTAAAGTTGAGTAACCAAGTTAACAACTAATCGCTGTGAGTACTTACTATTAACGTATCACGTTAAGTGACCTATACTGAACGCTCATACAAAAGTAATCGGAGGCCACTGAGAGAAACACGAAACAAATCAATGTCCGGGAAACATTGGTTGGCACAGCTCATGGCTCTACTTAAGGGATCAGACGTATAATTCCGGTAAGCTGGTTCACCACTCACAAAAAGTGGCCTGGGTCGCAGAGCTCGTTCAGAAGCACGAAATCGCAATGTCGCAACAAGCTCAGTGCAATTCACAAGACCATGTATGACTTTATAAAGGAAAATTAGGTCCGCGGACTGTCTCCTATCGCTAAGGGTGGCAATACCCAGTAGTCGTAAGGCCGGGCCATAGTCATGGTCACTAAAATGCATCGGCGTACCCAAAGCCCTAGAGGCAATTCTCAAGAACCTATGCTGCACCCTCTCGATCAAGCTGATATAGTGCTTATGTTTGGGATTCCAGATGACAGAAGCATATTCAAGCCGCGGCCTTACGAGAGCAGCATACAAAAGCCTCCACGACTTAAGCCTTCTGAAATGTTTTGCGTATCTAGCTACAAAACCGAGGATTCGCATTGCATTACCCGAAATATTCAAATAATGCTTGCGAAAGTCTAGCCCTGCTGAAATCGTTACGCCAAGGTCCTTAACATCTGCCACTTCTACTAGGGGAGCATCACATAGCGTATACGAAGAGGTTATACCACCTCTGGTCCTATAAGCCCTAACAAGGACACACTTGGCAATGTTCAAACCCATCCCATTGGAGATACACCACCGCTCAAACATACAAAGGTCTTCCTGCAGTAGGTCAACATCACGTTGATTCCCAATGGTACGGAAGATTTTTAAATCATCAGCATACATTAAAAATCTACTATGCCTAAATACCACCTTAAGGTCGTTAATAAAAAGGATAAAAAGTAGAGGGCCTAGATGCGACCCCTGGGGCACTCCAGATCTAACTAAGATAGGAGTGGACAGACAGTTTTCCACCCTGATGACCTGAGATCGCCCAGCTAGGTAGCTGCTAATCCAGGCCAGGAACGGACCACAGAAACCGTATGAGGCCAATTTCCCAACCAGGATCTGGTGATCTACCGAGTCAAATGCTTTTCTAAAGTCCGTGTAAACGGTATCTACCTGCAGACCTTGATCAAGTGCATCCGAGACCGCCCTATGATACACTGCAAGATTGGTAATGGTTGATCTATTCGGGACAAAACCATGTTGTTCATCACAGATAAATTTGACTAGTGATGGCGTTAGTTTGTCCGTTACAATCTCTTCAAACAACTTCGGCAGGATCGAGAGTTTACAAATAGGCCTATAATTTCTGACATCAGCACGGTCTCCAGCCTTAAAAACTGGGGTGACAATATTGGTCTTCCAGAATTCTGGAAAACACCCACTACGTAGCGAAGAATTAAAGATATGCCAGAGAGGCCTCGCAAGGATAAAACTACACTCTTTAAGAAAGAGAGGTGGAATCCCGTCATATCCCGGACCTTTCCTAACGTCGAGCGAATTAAGCTTAGAATAGATCTCACCGATCGAAATGCTCAGCTCGTGTATGTTTACATCGCAGGCCGATGTCGACGGCAAATTTAATGCATGGGCCCTAGCGGGCGCCGTGGCATATACAGACCCAAAGAAAGAAGCAAACAAGTCGGCACTCGCTGAGTACGTCGACGCCGTAACAAGGTCAAGGTGCGTATTTCTGGGGACACCTGGACAACCTCGCTTAGAATTAACATGGTTCCAGAAGCTCTTTACATTAGAAGAGACAGAGTCCTCAACACGGTCAATGTACGCACGGTGATCATTATCTATAGCTTGTTTACACAATGACCTAAGGGAGGAAAAGTCAAGGTAATCACACAACGCATTCGACTTCTTATACACCTTATGCGCTAGCTTCTTCTCCCGAATCAGGCGTTTAAGTCTAGGTGAGAACCACTGTGGATATGTAGACCGCGTTACTGTTCGAACAGGCACAAACACACTAATGGCATATCTCATGTAATCATATAGTCTTTCCACGGCAACTACCAGGTCTGCCCCTCCAATCTCCGAATCCCACTCGACACTGTTCAAGTAAGTTAACACTCCACGGTAATCACCATGCTTATAATCATAATACTCTATGACGTCACCCGAAAGATCGGGTGAGGAGACCAATGCATTGTAACAAATATAAAGCGGTGGGTGGTACGCATCGGGTACAATTAAGTCATCGATGACAAGATCAACCAATACATCACAAGCGCTGACAAAGATGAGATCGAGCATACAATCGAGCTTATTAAAAATATTGTTAACTTGCACTAGATTACAATAGTTACAGCCTCCCATCAAAAGATCTATAGCCGTAGATTCCGAGGACCGGGCCCCCGACTTCTTAAAACACGATAAACCTTTATCATTAAACCAAATTGCATGCGGAAGATTATAGTCCCCGAAAATAGAAAAAGTATCATCACTGTATGTATTATATAAGTCAATAAGACAATCCACGTGCTTAGCATACAGGGACGGTAATGACGTAGGTGGGAGGTAAATAGCGCACAACAACAAGTGTCTATTCCTACCAAGATGAACCCGAACAATAACCTGCTCAAGCGTATCGCAGTTAAGACTGATTTGACTGCACTGTAACGTGTTTCTGACCGCTATGAGAACTCCACCACCTCTGGAGAGGCAACTCGTGTTACAGGATCTGTCACACCTGAACACAGTATAATTGTCTAACCCGAGCTCAAGCGAGGATATTTTGGAGTTCAACCAGGTCTCGACAAAGATTATAACATCATACGTTACAGCGGAAGCAAGCAAGGCATTCGATAACGAGACTAGTTTGGTACGCAGGCCACGAACATTCTGGTAATAAACCAAAGGGTTCTTCAGGGGTTTTTTGGCTCAGGGTCACGGTGTTGCCTAGAAGGAACAATCTTGGGGGCTCCATTAATGTAACGGATGGTCATGTCCTTCTCTCCATTCTCGTGTAGATTCCGCAGCTTCTCCCTCAACCGTTCAAGGGATTGTCTTTGCCACAACGTCCTGTCCTCGGTGATTTTACACGGCCCCTTATAGCGGTGCTTATTCCGAAGAATCTGCTTGACTGATTCAGGCGAATCTAGGCGAACACATAAGGGTCTGCTTGCTGAACCTTTAGATTTCCCTAGACGATGGGCCCTCCGCACCTCCATTACTTCTGGGTAGATTGCACTAAGAATGGCCTTCGCTTCAACGCAGTCGGCAGCTACAGAGTCTACACCAGAAGGATTTACCGGCTCCGGTAGTCCAAATATAATGAGGTTGCACGCTCTGACTTGCCTATCGGTGATTTCACCAATTAACTCGTCCGGATCATGGACCGGGGAGCCGGACGCTGACTGGCTAGACATTAACATCCCGTTGGTCTCCAAGACACGGACACGTTCCGATAAAGTCTCAACGTTGGACAGCCGCCGACATGTCCGACGACTATAGGGTCGTCCCCGCGAACCCGGGACTACGTTGGCCAGTCACCGACATGTCCGACGACTATAGGGTCGTCCCCACGACCACAGGCCAAAGTTGCCCAGCCGCCGACATATCCGACGACTATAGGGTCGTCCCCACGACCCCGGGGCTAGGTTGGCCCGCCGCCGACTTGTCCGACGACTATAGGGTCGTCCCCACGACCCCGGGACTAGGTTGGCCAGTCACCGACATGTCCGACGACTATAGGGTCGTCCCCACGACCACAGGCCAAAGTTGCCCAGCCGCCGACATGTCCGACGACTATAGGGTCGTCCCCACGACCCGGGCCAAAGTTGGACAGCCGCCGACATGTCCGACGACTATAGGGTCGTCCCCGCGAACCCGGGACTACGTTGGCTAGTCACCGACATGTCCGACGACTATAGGGTCGTTCCCACGACCACGGGCCAAAGTTGGCCAGCCGCCGACATGTCCGACGACTATAGGGTCGTCCCCGCGAACCCGGGACTACGTTGGCCAGTCACCGACATGTCCGACGACTATAGGGTCGTCCCCACGACCACGGGCCAAAGTTGCCCTGCCGCCGACATGTCCGACGACTATAGGGTCGTCCCCACGACCCCGGGTCTAGGTTGGCCCGCCGCCGACTTTTCCGACGACTATAGGGTCGCACCCACGACCCCGGGACTAGGTTGGCCCGCCGCCGACTTGTCCGACGACTATAGGGTCGTCCCCACGACCCCGGGACTAGGTTGGCCAGTCACCGACATGTCCGACGACTATAGGGTCGTCCCCACGACCACAGGCCAAAGTTGCCCAGCCGCCGACATGTCCGACGACTATAGGGTCGTCCCCACGACCCGGGCCAAAGTTGGACAGCCGCCGACATGTCCGACGACTATAGGGTCGTCCCCGCGAACCCGGGACTACGTTGGCTAGTCACCGACATGTCCGACGACTATAGGGTCGTCCCCACGACCACGGGCCAAAGTTGGCCCGCCGCCGACATGTCCGTAGACTATAGGGTCGTCCCCACGCCCCGGGCCAAAGTTGGCCAGCCGCCGACATGTCCGACGACTATAGGGTCGTCCCCACGACCCCGGGTCTAGGTTGGCCCACCGCCGACATGTCCGACGTCTATAGGGTCGTCCCCACGACCCCGGGGCTAGATTGGCCCGACACCGTCATGTCCGACGACTATAGGTTCGTCCCTACGACCCTGGGCATACGTTGGCCTGCCGCCGACATGTCCGACGACTATAGGGTCGTCCCCACGACCCCAGGACTAGGTTGGCCCGCCGCCGACTTGTCCGACGACTATAGGGTCGTCTCCACGACCCCGGGACTAGGTTGGCCCGCCGCCGACATGTCCGACGATTATAGGGTCGTCCCCACGACCCCGGGACTAGGTTGGCCGCCGCCGACATGTCCGACGACTATTGGGTCGTCCCCACGCCCCGGGCCAAAGTTGGCCAGCCGCCGACATGTCCGACGACTATAGGGTCGTCCCCACGACCCCGGGACTAGGTTGGCCCGCCGCCGACTTGTCCGACGACTATAGGGTCGTCCCCACGACCCCGGGACTAGGTTGGCCCGCCGCCGACATGTCCGACGATTATAGGGTCGTCCCCACGACCACTGGCCAAAGTTGCCCAGCCGCCGACATGTCCGACGACTATAGGGTCGTCCCCACTACCCCGGGCCAAAGCTGGCCAGCCGCCGACTTGTCCGACGATTATAGGGTCGTCCCTACCACCCCGGGACTAGGTTGGCCAGCCGCCGACATGTCCGACGTCTATAGGGTCGTCCCCTCGACCCCGGGGCTAGATTGCCCCGGCACCGTCATGTCCGACTACTATAGGGTCGTCCCCACGACCACGGGCCAAAGTTGGCCCGCCGCCGACATGTCCGTAGAATATAGGGTCGTCCCCACGCCCCGGGCCAAAGTTGGCCAGCCGCCGACATGTCCGACCACTATTGGGTCGTCCCCACGACCCCGGGTCTAGGTTGGCCCGCCGCCGACTTGTCCGACGACTATAGGGTCGTCTCCACGACTCCGGGACTAGGTTGGCCAGTCACCGACATGTCCGACGACTATAGGGTCGTCCCCACGACCACGAGCCAAAGTTGCCCTGCCGCCGACATGTCCGACGACTATAGGGTCGTCGCCACGACCTCGGGACTAGGTTGGCCGCCGCCGACATGTCCGACGACTATTGGGTCGTCCCCACGCCCCGGGCCAAAGTTGGCCAGCCGCCGACATGTCCGACGACTATAGGGTCGTCCCCACGCCCCGGGCCAAAGTTGGCCAGCCGCCGACATGTCCGACGACTATAGGGTCGTCCCCACGACCCCGGGACTAGGTTGGCCCGCCGCCGACTTGACCGACGACTATAGGTTCGTCCCCACGACCCCGGGACTAGGTTGGCCCGCCGCCGACATGTCCGACGATTATAGGGTCGTACCCACGACCCCGGGACTAGGTTGGCCCGCCGCCGACATGTCCGTAGACTATAGGGTCGTCCCCACGCCCCGGGCCAAAGTTGGCCCGCCGCCGACGTGTCCTACGACTATGGGGTCGTCCCCACGACCACGGGACTAGGTTGGCCAGCCGCCGACATGTCCGACGACTATAGGGTCGTCCCCACCACCCCGGGTCTAGGTTGGCCAGCCGCCGACATGTCCGACGACTATAGGGTCGTCCCCACGACCATGGGCCAAAGTTGCCCTGCCGCCGACATGTCCGACGACTATAGGGTCGTCCCCACGACCACTGGCCAAAGTTGCCCAGCCGCCGACATATCCGACGACTATAGGGTCGTCCCCACGCCCCGGTCCAAAGTTGGCCAGCCGCCGACATGTCCGACGACTATAGGGTCGTCCCCACGACCCCGGGACTTGATTGGCCCGCCACCGTCATGTCCGGCGACTATACGGTCGTCCCCACGACCCCGGGACTAGGTTGGCCCGCCGCCGACTTGTCCGACGACTATAGGGTCGTCCCCACGACCACTGGCCAAAGTTGCCCAGCCGCAGACATGTCCGACGACTATAGGGTCGTCCCCACGACCCCGGGACAAGATTGGCCCGCCACCGTGATGTCCGACGACTATAGGGTCGTCTCCACGACCCCGGGACTAGGTTGGCCCGCCGCCGACTTGTCCGACGACTATAGGGTCGCCCCCACGACCACGGGCCAAAGTTGCCCTGCCGCCGACATGTCCGACGACTATAGGGTCGTCCCCACGATCCCGGGACTAGGTTGGCCCTCCGCCGACATGTCCGACGACTATAGGGTCGTCCCCACGCCCCGGGCCAAAGTTGGCCAGCCGCCGACATGTCCGACGACTATAGGGTCGTCCCCACGACCCCGGGGCTAGGTTGGCCCGCCGCCGACATGTCCGACGACTATACGGTCGTCCTCGCGACCACGGGACTAGGTTGGCCCGCCGCCGACTTGTCCGACGACTATAGGGTCGTCCCCAGGACCCCGGGACTAGGTCGGCCCGCCGCCGACTTGTCCGACGACTATAGGGTCGTCCCCACGACCCGGGCCAAAGTTGGACAGCCGCCGACATGTCCGACGACTATAGGGTCGTCCCCGCGAACCCGGGACTACGTTGGCCAGTCACCGACATGTCCGACGACTATAGGGTCGTTCCCACGACCACGGGCCAAAGTTGGCCAGCCGCCGACATGTCCGACGACTATAGGGTCGTCCCCGCGAACCCGGGACTACGTTGGCCAGTCACCGACATGTCCGACGACTATAGGGTCGTTCCCACGACCACGGGCCAAAGTTGGCCAGCCGCCGACATGTCCGACGACTATAGGGTCGTCCCCACGACCTCGGGACTAGGTTGGCCCGCCACCGTCATGTCCGACGACTATGGGGTCGTCCCGACGACCACGGGCCAAAGTTGGCCAGCCACCGTCATGTCCGACGAGTATAGGGTCGTCCCCACGACCCCGGGACTAGGTTGGCCCGCCGCCGACTTGTCCGACGACTATAGGGTCGTCCCCGCGACCACGGGACTAGGTTGGCCAGCCGCCGACATGTCCGACGACTATACGGTCGTCCCCACGACCACGGGACTAGGTTGGCCCGCCGCCAACATGTCCGACGACTATCGGGTCGTATCCACGGCCCCGAGACTAGATTGGCCTACGACCGTCATGTCCGACGACTACAGGGTCGTCCCCACGACCCCGGGACTAGATTGGCTCGCCACCGTCATGTCCGACGAGTATAGGGTCGTACCCACGACGCGGGGACTAGATTGGCCCGTCACCGTCATGTCCGACGACTACATGGTCGTCCCCACGACCCCAGGACTAGGTTGGCCAGCCGCCGACATGTCCGACGACTATAGGGTCGTCCCCACGGCCCCGGGACTAGATTGGCCCACGACCGTCATGTCCGACGACTACAGGGTCGTCCCCACGACCCCAGGACTAGATTGCCACGCCACCGTCATGTCCGACGACTATAGGGTCGTCCCCACGACCCCGGGACTAGATTGGCCCACCACCGTCATGTCCGACGACTACAGGGTCGTCCCCACGACCCCGCGTCTAGGTTGGCCCGCCGCCGACTTGTCCGACGACTATAGGGTCGTCCCCACGGCCCCGGGCCAAAGTTGGCCAGCCGCCGACATGTCCGACGACTATATGGTCGTACCCACGACCCCGGGACTAGGTTGGCCCGCCGCCGACTTGTCCGACGACTATAGGGTCGTCCCCACGACCCCGGGACTAGGTTGGCCAGCCGCCGATATGTCCGACGACTATAGGGTCGTCCCCACGGCCCCGGGACTAGATTGGCCCACGACCGTCATGTCCGACGACTACAGGGTCGTCCCCACGACCCCAGGACTAGATTGCCACGCCACCGTCATGTCCCACGACTATAGGGTCGTCCCCACGACCACGGGCCAAAGTTGGCCCGCCACCGTCATGTCCGACGACTATGGGGTCGTCCCGACGACCACGGGCCAAAGTTGGCCAGCCACCGTCATGTCCGACGAGTATAGGGTCGTCCCCACGACCCCGGGACTAGGTTGGCCCGCCGCCGACTTGTCCGACGACTATAGGGTCGTCCCCGCGACCACGGGACTAGGTTGGCCAGCCGCCGACATGTCCGACGACTATACGGTCGTCCCCACGACCACGGGACTAGGTTGGCCCGCCGCCAACATGTCCGACGACTATAGGGTCGTATCCACGGCCCCGAGACTAGATTGGCCTACGACCGTCATGTCCGACGACTACAGGGTCGTCCCCACGACCCCGGGACTAGATTGGCTCGCCACCGTCATGTCCGACGAGTATAGGGTCGTACCCACGACGCGGGGACTAGATTGGCCCGTCACCGTCATGTCCGACGACTACATGGTCGTCCCCACGACCCCAGGACTAGGTTGGCCAGCCGCCGACATGTCCGACGACTATAGGGTCGTCCCCACGGCCCCGGGACTAGATTGGCCCACGACCGTCATGTCCGACGACTACAGGGTCGTCCCCACGACCCCAGGACTAGATTGCCACGCCACCGTCATGTCCGACGACTATAGGGTCGTCCCCACGACCCCGGGACTAGATTGGCCCACCACCGTCATGTCCGACGACTACAGGGTCGTCCCCACGACCCCGCGACTAGGTTGGCCCGCCGCCGACTTGTCCGACGACTATAGGGTCGTCCCCACGGCCCCGGGCCAAAGTTGGCCAGCCGCCGACATGTCCGACGACTATATGGTCGTACCCACGACCCCGGGACTAGGTTGGCCCGCCGCCGACTTGTCCGACGACTATAGGGTCGTCCCCACGACCCCGGGACTAGGTTGGCCGGCCGCCGACTTGTCCGACGACTATAGGGTCGTCCCCACGGCCCCGGGACTAGATTGGCCCACGACCGTCATGTCCGACGACTACAGGGTCGTCCCCACGACCCCAGGACTAGATTGCCACGCCACCGTCATGTCCGACGACTATAGGGTCGTCCCCACGACCCCGGGACTAGATTGGCCCACCACCGTCATGTCCGACGACTACAGGGTCGTCCCCACGACCCCGCGACTAGGTTGGCCCGCCGCCGACTTGTCCGACGACTATAGGGTCGTCCCCACGGCCCCGGGCCAAAGTTGGCCAGCCGCCGACATGTCCGACGACTATATGGTCGTACCCACGACCCCGGGACTAGGTTGGCCCGCCGCCGACTTGTCCGACGACTATAGGGTCGTCCCCACGACCCCGGGACTAGGTTGGCCGGCCGCCGACTTGTCCGACGACTATAGGGTCGTCCCCACGACCCCGGGGCTAGAGTGGCCCGCCACCTTCATGTCCGACGAGTATAGGGTCGTACCCACGACCCCGGGACTAGGTTGGCCAGCCGCCGACATGTCCGACGACAATAGGGTCGTCCCCACGACCCCGGGACTAGATTGGCCCACCACCGTCATGTCCGACGACTACAGGGTCGTCCCCACGGCCCCGGGAATAGATTGGCCCACCACCGTCATGTCCGACGACAACAGGATCGTCCCCACGACCCCCGGACTAGATTGCCCCGCCACCGTCATGTCCGACGACTATAGGGTCGTCTCCACGACACCGGGACTAGGTTGGCCCGCCGCCGACTTGTCCGACGACTATAGGGTCGTCCCCACGACCCCGGGACTAGATTGGCCCGCCACCATCATGTCCGACGATTATAGGGTCGTTCCCACGACCACGGGCCAAAGTTGGCCAGCCGCCGACATGTCCGACGACTATAGGGTCGTCCCCACGACCCCGGGACTAGATTGGCCCGCCACCGACATGTCCGGCGACTATAGGGTCATCCCTACCACCCCGGGACTAGGTTGGCCAGCCGCCGCCATGTTCGACGACTATCGGGGCGTCCCCACGACCCGGGGACTAGGTTGGCCCGCCGCCGACTCATCCGACGACTATAGGGTCGTCCCTCCCACCCCGGAACTAGGTTGGCCAGCCGCCGAAATGTCCGACGACTATTGGGTCGTCCCCACGACCCCGGGACTAGGTTGGCCCGCCGCCGACTTTTCCGACGAATATAGGGTCGTCCCTACGACCCTGGGCGTACGTTGGCCCGCCGCCGGCTATTCCGACGAATATAGGGTCGTCCCCACGAATCCGGGACTAGGTTGGCCAGCCGTCGACATGTCCGACGTCTATAGGGTCGTCCCCACGACCACGGGCCAAAGTTGCCCAGCCGCCGACATGTCCGACGACTATAGGGTAGTCCCCACGACCCCGGGACTAGGTTGGCCCGCCGCCGACTTTTCCGACGACTATAGGGTCGTCCCCACGGCCCTGGGACTAGGTTGGCCCGCCGCCGACTTGTCCGACGACTATAGGCTCGTCCCCACGACCCCGGAACTAGGTTGGCCAGCCGCCGACATGTCCGACGATTATACGGTTGTCCCCACGATCAAGGGACTACGTTGGCCCGCCGCCGACTTGTCCGACGACTATAGGGTCGTCCCTACCACCCCGGGACTAGGTTGGCCCGCCACCATCATGTCCGACGACTATAGGGTCGTCCCCACGACCCCGGGCCTACGTTGGCCCGCCGCCGACATGTCCGACGACTATAGGGTCGTCCCCACGGCCCCGGGTCTAGATTGGCCCGCCACCATCATGTCCGACGAATATAGGGTCGTCCCCACCACCCCGGGACTAGGTTGGCCCGCCGCCGACTTGTCCAACCACTATAGGGTCGTCCCTACCACCGCGGGACTAGGTTGGCCAGCCGCCGACATGTCCGACGACTATAGGGTCGTCCCCACGACCCCGGGGCTAGATTGCCCCGGCACCGTCATGTCCGACGACCATAGGGTCGTCCCCACGACCCCGGGACTAGGTTGGCCCGCCGCCGACTTGTCCGACGACTATAGGGTCGTCCCCACGACCCCGGGACTAGGTTGGCCAGTCACCGACATGTCCGACGACTATAGGGTCGTCCCCACGACCACAGGCCAAAGTTGCCCAGCCGCCGACATGTCCGACCACTATAGGGTCGTCCCCACGACCCCGGGGCTAGATTGCCCCGGCACCGTCATGTCCGACGACTATACGGTCGTCCCCACGACCCCGGGACTAGGTTGGCCCGCCGCCGACTTGTCCGACGACTATAGGGTCGTCCCCACGACCACTGGCCAAAGTTGCCCAGCCGCAGACATGTCCGACGACTATAGGGTCGTCCCCACGACCCCGGGACTAGGTTGGCCCGCCGCCGACATGTCCGACGTCTATAGGGCCGTCCCCACGACCCCGGGGCTAGATTGCCCCGGCACCGTCATGTCCGACGACTATAGGGTCGTCCCCACGACCCCGGGACTAGGTTGGCCCGCCGCCGACTTGTCCGACGACTATAGGGTCGTCTCCACGACCCCGGGACTAGGTTGGCCAGTCACCGACATGTCCGACGACTATAGGGTCGTCTCCACGACCCCGGGACTAGGTTGGCCAGTCACCGACATGTCCGACGACTATAGGGTCGTCCCCACGACCACGGGCCAAAGTTGCCCTGCCGCCGACATGTCCGACGACTATAGGGTCGTCCCCACGATCCCGGGACTAGGTTGGCCCGCCGCCGACATGTCCGACGACTATAGGGTCGTCCCCACGCCCCGGGACAAAGTTGGCCAGCCGCCGACATGTCCAACGACTATAGGGTCGTCCCCACGACCCCGGGGCTAGATTGCCCCGGCACCGTCATGTCCGACGACTATAGGGTCGTCCCCACGACCCCGGGACTAGATTGGCCCGCCACGGTCATGTCCGACGACTATAGGTTCGTCCCTACGTCCCTGGGCATACGTTGGCCTGCCGCCGACATGTCCGACGACTATAGGGTCGTCCCCACGACCACTGGCCAAAGTTGCCCAGCCGCCGACATGTCCGACGACTATAGGGTCGTCCCCACGACCCCGGGACTAGGTTGGCCCGCCGCCGACATGTCCGACGTCTATAGGGTCGTCCCCACGACCCCGGGGCTAGATTGGCCCGCCACGGTCACGTCCGACGACTATAGGTTCGTCCCTACGACCCTGGGCATACGTTGGCCTGCCGCCGACATGTCCGACGACTATAGGGTCGTCCCCACGACCACTGGCCAAAGTTGCCCAGCCGCCGACATGTCCGACGACTATAGGGTCGTCCCCACGACCCCGGGACTAGGTTGGCCCGCCGCCGACATGTCCGACGTCTATAGGGTCGTCCCCACGACCCCGGGGCTAGATTGCCCCGGCACCGTCATGTCCGACGACTATAGGGTCGTCCCCACGACCCCGGGACTAGGTTGGCCCGCCGCCGACTTGTCCGACGACTATAGGGTCGTCTCTACGACCCCGGGACTAGGTTGGCCGGTCACCGACATGTCCGACGACTATAGGGTCGTCTCCACGACCCCGGGACTAGGTTGGCCAGTCACCGACATGTCCGACATAGGGTCGTCCCCACGACCACGGCCAAAGTTGCCCTGCCGCCGACATGTCCGACGACTATAGGGTCGTCCCCACGACCCCGGGACTAGGTTGGCCCACCACCATCATGTCCGACGACTATGGGGTCGTCCTCACGACCCCGGGACTAGATTGGCCCGCCACCGTCATGTCCGACGACTATAGGTTCGTCCCAACGACCCTGAGCATACGTTGGCCTGCCGCCGACTTGTCCGACGACTATAGGGTCGTCCCCACGAACCCGGGAATAGGTTGGCCAGTCACCGACATGTCCGACGAATATAGGGTCGTCCCCACGACCACGGGCCAAAGTTGCCCTGCCGCCGACATGTCCGACGACTATAGGGTCGTCCCCACGACCACGGCCAAAGTTGCCCTGCCGCCGACATGTCCGACGACTATAGGGTCGTCCCCACGACCCCGGGACTAGGTTGGCCCACCACCATCATGTCCGACGACTATGGGGTCGTCCTCACGACCCCGGGACTAGATTGGCCGGCCACCGTCATGTCCGACGACTATAGGTTCGTCCCAACGACCCTGAGCATACGTTGGCCTGCCGCCGACTTGTCCGACGACTATAGGGTCGTCCCCACGAACCCGGGAATATGTTGGCCAGTCACCGACATGTCCGACGAATATAGGGTCGTCCCCACGACCACGGGCCAAAGTTGCCCTGCCGCCGACATGTCCGACGACTATAGGGTCGTCCCCACGACCACGGCCAAAGTTGCCCTGCCGCCGACATGTCCGACGACTATAGGGTCGTCCCCACGACCCCGGGACTAGGTTGGCCCACCACCATCATGTCCGACGACTATGGGGTCGTCCTCACGACCCCGGGACTAGATTGGCCCGCCACCGTCATGTCCGACGACTATAGGGTCGTCCCCACGACCCCGGGACTAGGTTGGCCCACCACCATCATGTCCGACGACTATGGGGTCGTCCTCACGACCCCGGGACTAGATTGGCCCGCCACCGTCATGTCCGACGACTATAGGGTCGTCCCCACGACCCCGGGACTAGATTGGCCCGCCACCGTCATGTCCGACGACTATACGGTCGTCCCCACGACCCCGGCACTAGGTTGGCCCGCCGCCGACTTGTCCGACGACTATAGGGTCGTCCCCACGACCCCGGGACTAGGTTGGCCAGTCACCGACATGTCCGACGACTATAGGGTCGTCCCCACGACCACAGGCCAAAGTTGCCCAGCCGCCGACATGTCCGACGACTATAGGGTCGTCCCCACGACCACGGGCCAAAGTTGCCGTGCCGCCGACATATCCGACGACTATAGGGTCGTCCCCACGACCCCGGGACTAGGTTGGCCCGCCGCCGACATGTCCGACGACTATAGGGTCGTCCCCACGACCCCGGGACTAGGTTGGCCCACCACCGTCATTTCCGACGACTATGGGGTCGTCCTAACGACCCCGGGACTAGATTGGCCCGCCACCGTCATGTCCGACGACTATAGGTTCGTCCCAACGACCCTGAGCATACGTTGGCCTGCCGCCGACTTGTCCGACGACTATAGGGTCGTCCCCACGAACCCGGGAATAGGTTGGCCAGTCACCGACATGTCCGACGACTATAGGGTCGTCCCCACGACCACGGCCAAAGTTGCCCTGCCGCCGAAATGTCCGACGACTATAGGGTCGCCCCCACGACCCCGGGACTAGGTTGGCCAACCACCATCATGTCCGACGACTATGGGGTCGTCCTCACGACCCCGGGACTAGATTGGCCCGCCACCGTCATGTCCGACGACTATCGGGTCGTCCCCACGACCCCGGGACTAGGTTGGCCCACCACCGTCATGTCCGACGACTATGGGGTCGTCCTCACGACCCCGGGACTAGATTGGCCCGCCACCGTCATGTCCGACGACTATCGGGTCGTCCCCACGACCCCGGGACTAGGTTGGCCCACCACCGACATGTCCGACGACTATAGGGTCGTCCCCACGACCACGGCCAAAGTTGCCCTGCCGCCGAAATGTCCGACGACTATAGGGTCGTCCCCACGACCCCGGGACTAGGTTGGCCAGTCACCGACATGTCCGACGACTATAGGGTCGTCCACACGACCCCGGGACTAGGTTGGCCCGCCGCCGACTTGTCCGACGACTATAGGGTCGTCCCCACGACCCCGGGACTAGGTTGGCCAGTCACCGACATGTCCGACGACTATAGGGTCGTCCCCACGCCCCGGGACAAAGTTGGCCAGCCGCCGACATGTCCAACGACTATAGGGTCGTCCCCACGACCCCGGGGCTAGATTGCCCCGGCACCGTCATGTCCGACGACTATAGGGTCGTCCCCACGACCCCGGGACTAGATTGGCCCGCCACGGTCATGTCCGACGACTATAGGTTCGTCCCTACGACCCTGGGCATACGTTGGCCTGCCGCCGACATGTCCGACGACTATAGGGTCGTCCCCACGACCACTGGCCAAAGTTGCCCAGCCGCCGACATGTCCGACGACTATAGGGTCGTCCCCACGACCACTGGCCAAAGTTGCCCAGCCGCCGACATGTCCGACGACTATAGGGTCGTCCCCACGACCCCGGGACTAGGTTGGCCCGCCGCCGACATGTCCGACGTCTATAGGGTCGTCCCCACGACCCCGGGGCTAGATTGCCCCGGCACCGTCATGTCCGACGACTATAGGGTCGTCCCCACGACCCCGGGACTAGGTTGGCCCGCCGCCGACTTGTCCGACGACTATAGGGTCGTCTCCACGACCCCGGGACCAGGTTGGCCGGTCACCGACATGTCCGACGACTATAGGGTCGTCTCCACGACCCCGGGACTAGGTTGGCCAGTCACCGACATGTCCGACATAGGGTCGTCCCCACGACCACGGCCAAAGTTGCCCTGCCGCCGACATGTCCGACGACTATAGGGTCGTCCCCACGACCCCGGGACTAGGTTGGCCCACCACCGTCATGTCCGACGATTATGGGGTCGTCCTCACGACCCCGGGACTAGATTGGCCCGCCACCGTCATGTCCGACGGCCATAGGTTCGTCCCAACGACCCTGAGCAGACGTTGGCCTGCCGCCGACTTGTCCGACGACTATAGGGTCGTCCCCACGAACCCGGGAATAGGTTGGCCAGTCACCGACATGTCCGACGAATATAGGGTCGTCCCCACGACCACGGGCCAAAGTTGCCCTGCCGCCGACATGTCCGACGACTATAGGGTCGTCCCCACGACCCCGGGACTTGGTTGGCCCACCACCATCATGTCCGACGACTATGGGGTCGTCCTCACGACCCCGGGACTAGATTGGCCGGCCACCGTCATGTCCGACGACTATAGGTTCGTCCCAACGACCCTGAGCATACGTTGGCCTGCCGCCGACTTGTCCGACGACTATAGGGTCGTCCCCACGAACCCGGGAATAGGTTGGCCAGTCACCGACATGTCCGACGAATATAGGGTCGTCCCCACGACCACGGGCCAAAGTTGCCCTGCCGCCGACATGTCCGACGACTATAGGGTCGTCCCCACGACCCCGGGACTAGGTTGGCCCACCACCATCATGTCCGACGACTATGGGGTCGTCCTCACGACCCCGGGACTAGATTGGCCGGCCACCGTCATGTCCGACGACTATAGGTTCGTCCCAACGACCCTGAGCATACGTTGGCCTGCCGCCGACTTGTCCGACGACTATAGGGTCGTCCCCACGAACCCGGGAATAGGTTGGCCAGTCACCGACATGTCCGACGAATATAGGGTCGTCCCCACGACCACGGGCCAAAGTTGCCCTGCCGCCGACATGTCCGACGACTATAGGGTCGTCCCCACGACCACGGCCAAAGTTGCCCTGCCGCCGACATGTCCGACGACTATAGGGTCGTCCCCACGACCCCGGGACTAGGTTGGCCCACCACCATCATGTCCGACGACTATGGGGTCGTCCTCACGACCCCGGGACTAGATTGGCCCGCCACCGTCATGTCCGACGACTATAGGGTCGTCCCCACGACCCCGGGACTAGATTGGCCCGCCACCGTCATGTCCGACGACTATACGGTCGTCCCCACGACCCCGGCACTAGGTTGGCCCGCCGCCGACTTGTCCGACGACTATAGGGTCGTCCCCACGACCCCGGGACTAGGTTGGCCAGCCGCCGACATGTCCGACGACTATAGGGTCGTCCCCACGACCCCGGGAGTAGGTTGGCCCGCCGCCGTCTTGTCCGACGACTATAGGGTCGTCCCCAAGGCCCAGGGACTAGGTTGGCCCGCCGCCGACATGTCCTACGACTATAGGGTCGTCCACACGACCCCGGGACTAGGTTGGCCCGCCGCCGACTTGTCCGACGACTATAGGGTCGTCCCCACGACCCCGGGACTAGGTTGGCCAGTCACCGACATGTCCGACGACTATAGGGTCGTCCCCACGACTACAGGCCAAAGTTGCCCAGCCGCCGACATGTCCGACGACTATAGGTTCGTCCCTACGACCCTGGGCATACGTTGGCCTGCCGCCGACATGTCCGACGACTATAGGGTCGTCCCCACGACCACTGGCCAAAGTTGCCCAGCCGCCGACATGTCCGACGACTATAGGGTCGTCCCCACGACCCCGGGACTAGGTTGGCCCGCCGCCGACTTGTCCGACGACTATAGGGTCGTCTCCACGACCCCGGGACTAGGTTGGCCAGTCACCGACATGTCCGACGACTATAGGGTCGTCTCCACGACCCCGGGACTAGGTTGGCCCACCACCGTCATGTCCGACGACTATGGTGTCGTCCTCACGACCCCGTTACTAGATTGGCCCGCCACCGTCATGTCCGACGACTATAGGTTCGTCCCAACGACCCTGGGCATACGTTGGCCTGCCGCCGACATGTCCGACGACTATAGGGTCGTCTCCACGACCCCGGGACTAGGTTGGCCAGTCACCGACATGTCCGACGACTATAGGGTCGTCTCCACGACCCCGGGACTAGGTTGGCCCGCCACCGTCATGTCCGACGACTATACGGTCGTCCCCACGACCCCGGCACTAGGTTGGCCCGCCGCCGACTTGTCCGACGACTATAGGGTCGTCCCCACGACCCCGGGACTAGGTTGGCCAGCCGCCGACATGTCCGACGACTATAGGGTCGTCCCCACGGCCCCGGGACTAGGTTGGCCCACCACCGTCATGTCCGACGACTATGGGGTCGTCCTAACGACCCCGGGACTAGATTGGCCCGCCACCGTCATGTCCGACGACTATAGGTTCGTCCCAACGACCCTGAGCATACGTTGGCCTGCCGCCGACTTGTCCGACGACTATAGGGTCGTCCCCACGACCCCGGGACTAGGTTGGCCAGCCGCCGACATGTCCGACGACTATAGGGTCGTCCCCACGGCCCCGGGACTAGGTTGGCCCACCACCGTCATGTCCGACGACTATGGGGTCGTCCCCACGACCCCGGGACTAGGTTGGCCAGTCACCGACATGTCCGACGACTATAGGGTCGTCCCCACGACCACAGGCCAAAGTTGCCCAGCCGCCGACATGTCCGACGACTATAGGGTCGTCCCCACGACCCCGGGACTAGGTTGGCCCGCCGCCGACATGTCCGACGACTATAGGGTCGTCCCCACGCCCCGGTCCAAAGTTGGCCAGCCGCCGACATGTCCGACGACTATAGGGTCGTCCCCACGGCCCCGGGACTAGGTTGGCCCACCACCGTCATGTCCGACGACTATGGGGTCGTCCTAACGACCCCGGGACTAGATTGGCCCGCCACCGTCATGTCCGACGACTATAGGTTCGTCCCAACGACCCTGAGCATACGTTGGCCTGCCGCCGACTTGTCCGACGACTATAGGGTCGTCCCCACGAACCCGGGAATAGGTTGGCCAGTCACCGACATGTCCGACGACTATAGGGTCGTCCCCACGACCACGGCCAAAGTTGCCCTGCCGCCGACATGTCCGACGACTATAGGGTCGCCCCCACGACCCCGGGACTAGGTTGGCCAACAACCATCATGTCCGACGACTATGGGGTCGTCCTCACGACCCCGGGACTAGATTGGCCCGCCACCGTCATGTCCGACGACTATAGGGTCGTCCCCACGACCCCGGGACTAGGTTGGCCCACCACCGTCATGTCCGACGACTATGGGGTCGTCCTCACGACCCCGGGACTAGATTGGCCTGCCACCGTCATGTCCGACGACTATAGGTTCGTCTCAACGACCCTGAGCATACGTTGGCCTGCCGCCGACTTGTCCGACGACTATAGGGTCGTCCCCACGACCCCGGGACTAGGTTGGCCCGCCGCCGACATGTCCGACGTATATAGGGTCGTCCCCACGACCCCGGGGCTAGATTGGCCCGCCACGGTCATGTCCGACGACTATAGGTTCGTCCCTACGACCCTGGGCATACGTTGGCCTGCCGCCGACATGTCCGACGACTATAGGGTCATCCCCACGACCACTGGCCAAAGTTGCCCAGCCGCCGACATGTCCGACGACTATAGGGTCGTCCCCACGACCCCGGGACTAGGTTGGCCCGCCGCCGACATGTCCGACGTCTATAGGGTCGTCCCCACGACCGCGGGGCTAGATTGCCCCGGCACCGTCATGTCCGACGACTATAGGGTCGTCCCCACGACCCCGGGACTAGGTTGGCCCGCCGCCGACTTGTCCGACGACTATAGGGTCGTCTCCACGACCCCGGGACTAGGTTGGCCAGTCACCGACATGTCCGACGACTATAGGGTCGTCTCCACGACCCCGGGACTAGGTTGGCCCACCACCGTCATGTCCGACGACTATGGTGTCGTCCTCACGACCCCGGGACTAGATTGGCCCGCCACCGTCATGTCCGGCGACTATAGGTTCGTCCCAACGACTCTGGGCATACGTTGGCTTGCCGCCGACATGTCCGACGACTATAGGGTCGTCTCCACGACCCCGGGACTAGGTTGGCCAGTCACCAACATGTCCGACGACTATAGGGTCGTCCCCACGACCACGGCCAAAGTTGCCCAGCCGCCGACATGTCCGACGACTATAGGGTCGTCCCCACGACCACGGCCAAAGTTGCCCTGCCGCCGACCTGTCCGACGACTATAGGGTCGTCCCCACGACCACGGGCCAAAGTTGCCCTGCCGCCGACATGTCCGACGACTATAGGGTCGTCCCCACGACCCCGGGACTAGATTGGCCCGCCACCGTCATGTCCGACGACTATACGGTCGTCCCCACGACCCCGGGACTAGGTTGGCCATTCACCGACATGTCCGACGACTATAGGGTCGTCCCCACGACCACAGGCCAAAGTTGCCCAGCCGCCGACATGTCCGACGACTATAGGGTCGTGTCCACGACCCCGGGACTAGGTTGGCCAGTCACCGACATGTCCGACGACTATAGGGTCGTCCCCACGACCCCGGGACTAGGTTGGCCAGTCACCGACATGTCCGACGACTATAGGGTCGTCCCCACGACCACAGGCCACAGTTGCCCAGCCGCCGACATGTCCGACGACTATAGGGTCGTGTCCACGACCCCGGGACTAGGTTGGCCAGTCACCGACATGTCCGACGACTATAGGGTCGTCCCCACGACCACGGCCAAAGTTGCCCAGCCGCCGACATGTCCGACGACTATAGGGTCGTCCCCACTACCCCGGGCCAAAGCTGGCCAGCCGCCGACTTGTCCGACGATTATAGGGTCGTCCCTACCACCCCGGGACTAGGTTGGCCAGCCGCCGACATGTCCGACGTCTATAGGGTCGTCCCCACTACCCCGGGCCAAAGCTGGCCAGCCGCCGACTAGTCCGACGATTATAGGGTCGTCCCTACCACCCCGGGACTAGGTTGGCCAGCCGCCGACATGTCCGACGTCTATAGGGTCGTCCCCTCGACCCCGGGGCTAGATTGCCCCGGCACCGTCATGTCCGACGACTATAGGGTCGTCCCCACGACCACGGGCCAAAGTTGGCCCGCCGCCGACATGTCCGTAGACTATAGGGTCGTCCCCACGCCCCGGGCCAAAGTTGGCCAGCCGCCGACATGTCCGACGACTATAGGGTCGTCCCCACGACCCCGGGTCTAGGTTGGCCCGCCGCCGACTTGTCCGACGACTATAGGGTCGTCTCCACGACCCCGGGACTAGGTTGGCCTGTCACCGACATGTCCGACGACTATAGGGTCGTCCCCACGACCACGGGCCAAAGTTGCCCTGCCGCCGACATGTCCGACGACTATAGGGTCGTCCCCACGACCTCGGGACTAGGTTGGCCGCCGCCGACATGTCCGACGACTATAGGGTCGTCCCCACGACCCCGGGACTAGGTTGGCCCGCCGCCGACTTGACCGACGACTATAGGGTCGTCCCCACGACCCCGGGACTAGGTTGGCCCGCCGCCGACTTGACCGACGACTATAGGGTCGTCCCCACGACCCCGGGACTAGGTTGGCCAGTCACCGACATGTCCGACGACTATAGGGTCGTCCCCACGACCACGGGCCAAAGTTGGCCCGCCGCCGACATGTCCGTAGACTATAGGGTCGTCCCCACGCCCCGGGCCAAAGTTGGCCAGCCCCCGACATGTCCGACGACTATAGGGTCGTCCCCACGACCCCGGGTCTAGGTTGGCCCGCCGCCGACTTGTCCGACGACTATAGGGTCGTCTCCACGACCCCGGGACTAGGTTGGCCAGTCACCGACATGTCCGACGACTATAGGGTCGTCCCCACGACCCGGGCCAATGTTGGACAGCCGCCGACATGTCCGACGACTATAGGGTCGTCCCCGCGAACCCGGGACTACGTTGGCCAGTCACCGACATGTCCGACGACTATAGGGTCGTCCCCACGACCCCGGGGCTAGGTTGGCCCGCCGCCGACTTGTCCGACGACTATAGGGTCGTCCCCACGACCCCGGGACTATGTTGGCCAGTCACCGACATGTCCGACGACTATAGGGTCGTCCCCACGACCACAGGCCAAAGTTGCCCAGCCGCCGACATGTCCGACGACTATAGGGTCGTCCCCACGACCCCGGGACTAGGTTGGCCAGTCACCGACATGTCCGACGACTATAGGGTCGTCCCCACGACCACAGGCCAAAGTTGCCCAGCCGCCGACATGTCCGACGACTATAGGGTCGTCCCCACGACCACAGGCCAAAGTTGCCCAGCCGCCGACATGTCCGACGACTATAGGGTCGTCCCCACGACCCGGGCCAAAGTTGGACAGCCGCCGACATGTCCGACGACTATAGGGTCGTCCCCGCGAACCCGGGACTACGTTGGCTAGTCACCGACATGTCCGACGACTATAGGGTCGTTCCCACGACCACGGGCCAAAGTTGGCCAGCCGCCGACATGTCCGACGACTATAGGGTCGTCCCCGCGAACCCGGGACTACGTTGGCCAGTCACCGACATGTCCGACGACTATAGGGTCGTCCCCACGACCACGGGCCAAAGTTGGCCCGCCGCCGACATGTCCGTAGACTATAGGGTCGTCCCCACGCCCCGGGCCAAAGTTGGCCAGCCCCCGACATGTCCGACGACTATAGGGTCGTCCCCACGACCCCGGGACTAGATTGGCCCGCCACCGTCATGTCCGACGACTATACGGTCGTCCCCACGACCCCGGCACTAGGTTGGCCCGCCGCCGACTTGTCCGACGACTATAGGGTCGTCCCCACGACCCCGGGACTAGGTTGGCCAGCCGCCGACATGTCCGACGACTATAGGGTCGTCCCCACGACCCCGGGAGTAGGTTGGCCCGCCGCCGTCTTGTCCGACGACTATAGGGTCGTCCCCAAGGCCCAGGGACTAGGTTGGCCCGCCGCCGACATGTCCTACGACTATAGGGTCGTCCACACGACCCCGGGACTAGGTTGGCCCGCCGCCGACTTGTCCGACGACTATAGGGTCGTCCCCACGACCCCGGGACTAGGTTGGCCAGTCACCGACATGTCCGACGACTATAGGGTCGTCCCCACGACCACAGGCCAAAGTTGCCCAGCCGCCGACATGTCCGACGACTATAGGTTCGTCCCTACGACCCTGGGCATACGTTGGCCTGCCGCCGACATGTCCGACGACTATAGGGTCGTCCCCACGACCACTGGCCAAAGTTGCCCAGCCGCCGACATGTCCGACGACTATAGGGTCGTCCCCACGACCCCGGGACTAGGTTGGCCCGCCGCCGACATGTCCGACGATTATAGGGTCGTCCCCACGACCCCGGGACTAGGTTGGCCCGCCGCCGACATGTCCGACGAGTATAGGGTCGTCCCCACGACCCCGGGACTAGGTTGGCCCGCCGCCGACTTGACCGACGACTATAGGGTCGTCCCCACGACCCCGGGACTAGGTTGGCCAGTCACCGACATGTCCGACGACTATAGGGTCGTCCCCACGACCACAGGCCAAAGTTGCCCAGCCGCCGACATGTCCGACGACTATAGGGTCGTCCCCACGACCCCGGGGCTAGATTGCCCCGGCACCGTCATGTCCGACGACTATAGGGTCGTCCCCACGACCCGGGCCAAAGTTGGCCAGCCGCCGACATGTCCGACGACTATAGGGTCGTCCCCATGACCCCGGGACTAGGTTTGCCCGCCGCCGACATGTCCGACGACTATACGGTCGTCCTCGCGACCACGGGACTAGGTTGGCCCGCCGCCGACTTGTCCGACGACTATAGGGTCGTCCCCACGACCACAGGCCAAAGTTGCCCAGCCGCCGACATGTCCGACGACTATAGGGTCGTCCCCACGACCCCGGGGCTAGATTGCCCCGGCACCGTCATGTCCGACGACTATAGGGTCGTCCCCACGACCCGGGCCAAAGTTGGCCAGCCGCCGACATGTCCGACGACTATAAGGTCGTCCCCACGACCCCGGGACTAGGTTGGCCCGCCGCCGACATGTCCGTAGACTATAGGGTCGTCCCCACGCCCCGGGCCAAAATTGGCCCGCCGCCGACGTGTCCTACGACTATGGGGTCGTCCCCACGACCACGTGACTAGGTTGGCCAGCCGCCGACATGTCCGACGACTATAGGGTCGTCCCCACCACCCCGGGTCTAGGTTGGCCAGCCGCCGACATGTCCGACGACTATAGGGTCGTCCCCACGACCATGGGCCAAAGTTGCCCTGCCGCCGACATGTCCGACGACTATAGGGTCGTCCCCACGACCACTGGCCAAAGTTGCCCAGCCGCCGACATGTCCGACGACTATAGGGTCGTCCCCACTACCCCGGGCCAAAGCTGGCCAGCCGCCGACTTGTCTGACGATTATAGGGTCGTCCCTACCACCCCGGGACTAGGTTGGCCAGCCGCCGACATGTCCGACGACTATAGGGTCGTCCCCACGACCACGGGCCAAAGTTGCCCTGCCGCCGACATGTCCGACGACTATAGGGTCGTCCCCACGACCTCGGGACTAGGTTGGCCGCCGCCGACATGTCCGACGACTATTGGGTCGTCCCCACGCCCCGGGCCAAAGTTGGCCAGCCGCCGACATGTCCGACGACTATAGGGTCGTCCCCACGACCCCGGGACTAGGTTGGCCCGCCGCCGACTTGACCGACGACTATAGGGTCGTCCCCACGACCCCGGGACTAGGTTGGCCCGCCGCCGACTTGACCGATGACTATAGGGTCGTCCCCACGACCCCGGGACTAGGTTGGCCCGCCGCCGACATGTCCGACGATTATAGGGTCGTCCCCACGACCCCGGGACTAGGTTGGCCCGCCGCCGACATGTCCGACGACTATAGGGTCGTCCCCACGACCCCGGGACTAGGTTGGCCCGCCGCCGACTTGACCGACGACTATAGGGTCGTCCCCACGACCCCGGGACTAGGTTGGCCAGTCACCGACATGTCCGACGACTATAGGGTCGTCCCCACGACCACAGGCCAAAGTTGCCCAGCCGCCGACATGTCCGACGACTATAGGGTCGTCCCCACGACCCCGGGGCTAGATTGCCCCGGCACCGTCATGTCCGACGACTATAGGGTCGTCCCCACGACCCGGGCCAAAGTTGGCCAGCCGCCGACATGTCCGACGACTATAGGGTCGTCCCCATGACCCCGGGACTAGGTTTGCCCGCCGCCGACATGTCCGACGACTATACGGTCGTCCTCGCGACCACGGGACTAGGTTGGCCCGCCGCCGACTTGTCCGACGACTATAGGGTCGTCCCCACGACCACAGGCCAAAGTTGCCCAGCCGCCGACATGTCCGACGACTATAGGGTCGTCCCCACGACCCCGGGGCTAGATTGCCCCGGCACCGTCATGTCCGACGACTATAGGGTCGTCCCCACGACCCGGGCCAAAGTTGGCCAGCCGCCGACATGTCCGACGACTATAAGGTCGTCCCCACGACCCCGGGACTAGGTTGGCCCGCCGCCGACATGTCCGTAGACTATAGGGTCGTCCCCACGCCCCGGGCCAAAATTGGCCCGCCGCCGACGTGTCCTACGACTATGGGGTCGTCCCCACGACCACGGGACTAGGTTGGCCAGCCGCCGACATGTCCGACGTCTATAGGGTCGTCCCCTCGACCCCGGGGCTAGATTGCCCCGGCACCGTCATGTCCGACGACTATAGGGTCGTCCCCACGACCACGGGCCAAAGTTGGCCCGCCGCCGACATGTCCGTAGACTATAGGGTCGTCCCCACGCCCCGGGCCAAAGTTGGCCAGCCCCCGACATGTCCGACGACTATAGGGTCGTCCCCACGACCCCGGGTCTAGGTTGGCCCGCCGCCGACTTGTCCGACGACTATAGGGTCGTCTCCACGACCCCGGGACTAGGTTGGCCAGTCACCGACATGTCCGACGACTATAGGGTCGTCCCCACGACCACAGGCCAAAGTTGCCCAGCCGCCGACATGTCCGACGACTATAGGGTCGTCCCCACGACCACAGGCCAAAGTTGCCCAGCCGCCGACATGTCCGACGACTATAGGGTCGTCCCCACGACCCGGGCCAAAGTTGGACAGCCGCCGACATGTCCGACGACTATAGGGTCGTCCCCGCGAACCCGGGACTACGTTGGCTAGTCACCGACATGTCCGACGACTATAGGGTCGTTCCCACGACCACGGGCCAAAGTTGGCCAGCCGCCGACATGTCCGACGACTATAGGGTCGTCCCCGCGAACCCGGGACTACGTTGGCCAGTCACCGACATGTCCGACGACTATAGGGTCGTTCCCACGACCACGGGCCAAAGTTGGCCAGCCGCCGACATGTCCGACGACTATAGGGTCGTCCCCGCGAACCCGGGACTACGTTGGCCAGTCACCGACATGTCCGACGACTATAGGGTCGTCCCCACGACCACAGGCCAAAGTTGCCCAGCCGCCGACATGTCCGACGACTATAGGGTCGTCCCCACGACCCCGGGGCTAGGTTGGCCCGCCGCCGACTTGTCCGACGACTATAGGGTCGTCCCCACGACCCCGGGACTATGTTGGCCAGTCACCGACATGTCCGACGACTATAGGGTCGTCCCCACGACCACAGGCCAAAGTTGCCCAGCCGCCGACATGTCCGACGACTATAGGGTCGTCCCCACGACCCCGGGACTAGGTTGGCCAGTCACCGACATGTCCGACGACTATAGGGTCGTCCCCACGACCACAGGCCAAAGTTGCCCAGCCGCCGACATGTCCGACGACTATAGGGTCGTCCCCACGACCACAGGCCAAAGTTGCCCAGCCGCCGACATGTCCGACGACTATAGGGTCGTCCCCACGACCCGGGCCAAAGTTGGACAGCCGCCGACATGTCCGACGACTATAGGGTCGTCCCCGCGAACCCGGGACTACGTTGGCTAGTCACCGACATGTCCGACGACTATAGGGTCGTTCCCACGACCACGGGCCAAAGTTGGCCAGCCGCCGACATGTCCGACGACTATAGGGTCGTCCCCGCGAACCCGGGACTACGTTGGCCAGTCACCGACATGTCCGACGACTATAGGGTCGTCCCCACGACCACGGGCCAAAGTTGGCCCGCCGCCGACATGTCCGTAGACTATAGGGTCGTCCCCACGCCCCGGGCCAAAGTTGGCCAGCCCCCGACATGTCCGACGACTATAGGGTCGTCCCCACGACCCCGGGTCTAGGTTGGCCCGCCGCCGACTTGTCCGACGACTATAGGGTCGTCTCCACGACCCCGGGACTAGGTTGGCCAGTCACCGACATGTCCGACGACTATAGGGTCGTCCCCACGACCCGGGCCAATGTTGGACAGCCGCCGACATGTCCGACGACTATAGGGTCGTCCCCGCGAACCCGGGACTACGTTGGCCAGTCACCGACATGTCCGACGACTATAGGGTCGTCCCCACGACCCCGGGGCTAGGTTGGCCCGCCGCCGACTTGTCCGACGACTATAGGGTCGTCCCCACGACCCCGGGACTATGTTGGCCAGTCACCGACATGTCCGACGACTATAGGGTCGTCCCCACGACCACAGGCCAAAGTTGCCCAGCCGCCGACATGTCCGACGACTATAGGGTCGTCCCCACGACCCCGGGACTAGGTTGGCCAGTCACCGACATGTCCGACGACTATAGGGTCGTCCCCACGACCACAGGCCAAAGTTGCCCAGCCGCCGACATGTCCGACGACTATAGGGTCGTCCCCACGACCACAGGCCAAAGTTGCCCAGCCGCCGACATGTCCGACGACTATAGGGTCGTCCCCACGACCCGGGCCAAAGTTGGACAGCCGCCGACATGTCCGACGACTATAGGGTCGTCCCCGCGAACCCGGGACTACGTTGGCTAGTCACCGACATGTCCGACGACTATAGGGTCGTTCCCACGACCACGGGCCAAAGTTGGCCAGCCGCCGACATGTCCGACGACTATAGGGTCGTCCCCGCGAACCCGGGACTACGTTGGCCAGTCACCGACATGTCCGACGACTATAGGGTCGTCCCCACGACCACGGGCCAAAGTTGCCCTGCCGCCGACATGTCCGACGACTATAGGGTCGTCCCCACGACCCCGGGTCTAGGTTGGCCCGCCGCCGACTTTTCCGACGACTATAGGGTCGTACCCACGACCCCGGGACTAGGTTGGCCCGCCGCCGACTTGTCCGACGACTATAGGGTCGTCCCCACGACCCCGGGACTAGGTTGGCCAGTCACCGACATGTCCGACGACTATAGGGTCGTCCCCACGACCACAGGCCAAAGTTGCCCAGCCGCCGACATGTCCGACGACTATAGGGTCGTCCCCACGACCCGGGCCAAAGTTGGACAGCCGCCGACATGTCCGACGACTATAGGGTCGTCCCCGCGAACCCGGGACTACGTTGGCTAGTCACCGACATGTCCGACGACTATAGGGTCGTCCCCACGACCACGGGCCAAAGTTGGCCCGCCGCCGACATGTCCGTAGACTATAGGGTCGTCCCCACGCCCCGGGCCAAAGTTGGCCAGCCGCCGACATGTCCGACGACTATAGGGTCGTCCCCACGACCCCGGGTCTAGGTTGGCCCACCGCCGACATGTCCGACGTCTATAGGGTCGTCCCCACGACCCCGGGGCTAGATTGGCCCGCCACCGTCATGTCCGACGACTATAGGTTCGTCCCTACGACCCTGGGCATACGTTGGCCTGCCGCCGACATGTCCGACGACTATAGGGTCGTCCCCACGACCCCAGGACTATGTTGGCCCGCCGCCGACTTGTCCGACGACTATAGGGTCGTCTCCACGACCCCGGGACTAGGTTGGCCCGCCGCCGACATGTCCGACGATTATAGGGTCGTCCCCACGACCCCGGGACTAGGTTGGCCGCCGCCGACATGTCCGACGACTATTGGGTCGTCCCCACGCCCCGGGCCAAAGTTGGCCAGCCGCCGACATGTCCGACGACTATAGGGTCGTCCCCACGACCCCGGGACTAGGTTGGCCCGCCGCCGACTTGTCCGACGACTATAGGGTCGTCCCCACGACCCCGGGACTAGGTTGGCCCGCCGCCGACATGTCCGACGATTATAGGGTCGTCCCCACGACCACTGGCCAAAGTTGCCCAGCCGCCGACATGTCCGACGACTATAGGGTCGTCCCCACTACCCCGGGCCAAAGCTGGCCAGCCGCCGACTTGTCCGACGATTATAGGGTCGTCCCTACCACCCCGGGACTAGGTTGGCCAGCCGCCGACATGTCCGACGTCTATAGGGTCGTCCCCTCGACCCCGGGGCTAGATTGCCCCGGCACCGTCATGTCCGACTACTATAGGGTCGTCCCCACGACCACGGGCCAAAGTTGGCCCGCCGCCGACATGTCCGTAGAATATAGGGTCGTCCCCACGCCCCGGGCCAAAGTTGGCCAGCCGCCGACATGTCCGACGACTATAGGGTCGTCCCCACGACCCCGGGTCTAGGTTGGCCCGCCGCCGACTTGTCCGACGACTATAGGGTCGTCTCCACGACTCCGGGACTAGGTTGGCCAGTCACCGACATGTCCGACGACTATAGGGTCGTCCCCACGACCACGAGCCAAAGTTGCCCTGCCGCCGACATGTCCGACGACTATAGGGTCGTCGCCACGACCTCGGGACTAGGTTGGCCGCCGCCGACATGTCCGACGACTATTGGGTCGTCCCCACGCCCCGGGCCAAAGTTGGCCAGCCGCCGACATGTCCGACGACTATAGGGTCGTCCCCACGCCCCGGGCCAAAGTTGGCCAGCCGCCGACATGTCCGACGACTATAGGGTCGTCCCCACGACCCCGGGACTAGGTTGGCCCGCCGCCGACTTGACCGACGACTATAGGGTCGTCCCCACGACCCCGGGACTAGGTTGGCCCGCCGCCGACATGTCCGACGATTATAGGGTCGTACCCACGACCCCGGGACCAGGTTGGCCCGCCGCCGACATGTCCGACGATTATAGGGTCGTACCCACGACCCCGGGACTAGGTTGGCCCGCCGCCGACATGTCCGTAGACTATAGGGTCGTCCCCACGCCCCGGGCCAAAGTTGGCCAGCCGCCGACATGTCCGACGACTATAGGGTCGTCCCCACCACCCCGGGTCTAGGTTGGCCAGCCGCCGACATGTCCGACGACTATAGGGTCGTCCCCACGACCATGGGCCAAAGTTGCCCTGCCGCCGACATGTCCGACGACTATAGGGTCGTCCCCACGACCACTGGCCAAAGTTGCCCAGCCGCCGACATGTCCGACGACTATAGGGTCGTCCCCACGCCCCGGTCCAAAGTTGGCCAGCCGCCGACATGTCCGACGACTATAGGGTCGTCCCCACGACCCCGGGACTTGATTGGCCCGCCACCGTCATGTCCGGCGACTATACGGTCGTCCCCACGACCCCGGGACTAGGTTGGCCCGCCGCCGACTTGTCCGACGACTATAGGGTCGTCCCCACGACCACTGGCCAAAGTTGCCCAGCCGCAGACATGTCCGACGACTATAGGGTCGTCCCCACGACCCCGGGACAAGATTGGCCCGCCACCGTGATGTCCGACGACTATAGGGTCGTCTCCACGACCCCGGGACTAGGTTGGCCCGCCGCCGACTTGTACGACGACTATAGGGTCGTCCCCACGACCACGGGCCAAAGTTGCCCTGCCGCCGACATGTCCGACGACTATAGGGTCGTCCCCACGATCCCGGGACTAGGTTGGCCCTCCGCCGACATGTCCGACGACTATAGGGTCGTCCCCACGCCCCGGGCCAAAGTTGGCCAGCCGCCGACATGTCCGACGACTATAGGGTCGTCCCCACGACCCCGGGGCTAGGTTGGCCCGCCGCCGACATGTCCGACGACTATACGGTCGTCCTCGCGACCACGGGACTAGGTTGGCCCGCCGCCGACTTGTCCGACGACTATAGGGTCGTCCCCAGGACCCCGGGACTAGGTCGGCCCGCCGCCGACTTGTCCGACGACTATAGGGTCGTTCCCACGACCACGGGCCAAAGTTGGCCAGCCGCCGACATGTCCGACGACTATAGGGTCGTCCCCGCGAACCCGGGACTACGTTGGCCAGTCACCGACATGTCCGACGACTATAGGGTCGTCCCCACGACCCCGGGACAAGATTGGCCCGCCACCGTGATGTCCGACGACTATAGGGTCGTCTCCACGACCCCGGTACTAGGTTGGCCCGCCGCCGTCTTGTCCGACGACTATAGGGTCGTCCCCACGACCCGGGCCAAAGTTGGACAGCCGCCGACATGTCCGACGACTATAGGGTCGTTCCCACGACCACGGGCCAAAGTTGGCCAGCCGCCGACATGTCCGACGACTATAGGGTCGTCCCCGCGAACCCGGGACTACGTTGGCCAGTCACCGACATGTCCGACGACTATAGGGTCGTCCCCACGACCACGGGCCAAAGTTGCCCTGCCGCCGACATGTCCGACGTCTATAGGGTCGTCCCCACGACCCCGGGGCTAGATTGGCCCGCCACCGTCATGTCCGACGACTATAGGTTCGTCCCTACGACCCTGGGCATACATTGGCCTGCCGCCGACATGTCCGACGACTATAGGGTCGTCCCCACGACACCAGGACTAGGTTGGCCCGCCGCCGACTTGTCCGACGACTATAGGGTCGTCCCCACGACCCCGGGACTAGGTTGGCCCGCCGCCGACATGTCCGACGATTATAGGGTCGTCCCCACGACCCCGGACTAGGTTGGCCCGCCGCCGACATGTCCGTAGACTATAGGGTCGTCCCCACGCCCCGGGCCAAAGTTGGCCAGCCGCCGACATGTCCGACGACTATAGGGTCGTCCCCGCGAACCCGGGACTACGTTGGCCAGTCACCGACATGTCCGACGACTATAGGGTCGTCCCCACGACCACTGGCCAAAGTTGCCCAGCCGCCGTCATGTCCGACGACTATAGGGTCGTCCCCACGCCCCGGTCCAAAGTTGGCCAGCCGCCGACATGTCCGACGACTATAGGGTCGTCCCCACGACCCCGGGACTTGATTGGCCCGCCACCGTCATGTCCGGCGACTATACGGTCGTCCCCACGACCCCGGGACTAGGTTGGCCCGCCGCCGACTTGTCCGACGACTATAGGGTCGTCCCCACGACCACTGGCCAAAGTTGCCCAGCCGCAGACATGTCCGACGACTATAGGGTCGTCCTCACGACCCCGGGACTAGATTGGCCCGCCACCGTGATGTCCGACGACTATAGGGTCGTCTCCACGACCCCGGGACTAGGTTGGCCCGCCGCCGACTTGTCCGACGACTATAGGGTCGTCCCCACGACCACGGGCCAAAGTTGCCCTGCCGCCGACATGTCCGACGACTATAGGGTCGTCCCCACGATCCCGGGACTAGGTTGGCCCTCCTCCGACATGTCCGACGACTATAGGGTCGTCCCCACGCCCCGGGCCAAAGTTGGCCAGCCGCCGACATGTCCGACGACTATAGGGTCGTCCCCACGACCCCGGGGCTAGGTTGGCCCATAGGGTCGTCCCCACGACCCCGGGGCTAGGTTGGCCCGCCGCCGACATGTCCGACGACTATACGGTCGTCCTCGCGACCACGGGACTAGGTTGGCCCGCCGCCGACTTGTCCGACGACTATAGGGTCGTCCCCAGGACCCCGGGACTAGGTCGGCCCGCCGCCGGCTTGTCCGACGACTATAGGGTCGTCCCCACGACCCGGGCCAAAGTTGGACAGCCGCCGACATGTCCGACGACTATAGGGTCGTCCCCGCGAACCCGGGACTACGTTGGCCAGTCACCGACATGTCCGACGACTATAGGGTCGTTCCCACGACCACGGGCCAAAGTTGGCCAGCCGCCGACATGTCCGACGACTATAGGGTCGTCCCCGCGAACCCGGGACTACGTTGGCCAGTCACCGACATGTCCGACGACTATAGGGTCGTTCCCACGACCACGGGCCAAAGTTGGCCAGCCGCCGACATGTCCGACGTCTATAGGGTCGTCCCCACGACCCCGGGGCTAGATTGCCCCGGCACCGTCATGTCCGACGACTATAGGGTCGTCCCCACGACACCAGGACTAGGTTGGCCCGCCGCCGACTTGTCCGACGACTATAGGGTCGTCCCCACGACCCCGGGACTAGGTTGGCCCGCCGCCGACATGTCCGACGATTATAGGGTCGTCCCCACGACCCCGGACTAGGTTGGCCCGCCGCCGACATGTCCGTAGACTATAGGGTCGTCCCCACGCCCCGGGCCAAAGTTGGCCAGCCGCCGACATGTCCGACGACTATAGGGTCGTCCCCGCGAACCCGGGACTACGTTGGCCAGTCACCGACATGTCCGACGACTATAGGGTCGTCCCCACGACCACTGGCCAAAGTTGCCCAGCCGCCGTCATGTCCGACGACTATAGGGTCGTCCCCACGCCCCGGTCCAAAGTTGGCCAGCCGCCGACATGTCCGACGACTATAGGGTCGTCCCCACGACCCCGGGACTTGATTGGCCCGCCACCGTCATGTCCGGCGACTATACGGTCGTCCCCACGACCCCGGGACTAGGTTGGCCCGCCGCCGACTTGTCCGACGACTATAGGGTCGTCCCCACGACCACTGGCCAAAGTTGCCCAGCCGCAGACATGTCCGACGACTATAGGGTCGTCCTCACGACCCCGGGACTAGATTGGCCCGCCACCGTGATGTCCGACGACTATAGGGTCGTCTCCACGACCCCGGGACTAGGTTGGCCCGCCGCCGACTTGTCCGACGACTATAGGGTCGTCCCCACGACCACGGGCCAAAGTTGCCCTGCCGCCGACATGTCCGACGACTATAGGGTCGTCCCCACGATCCTGGGACTAGGTTGGCCCTCCTCCGACATGTCCGACGACTATAGGGTCGTCCCCACGCCCCGGGCCAAAGTTGGCCAGCCGCCGACATGTCCGACGACTATAGGGTCGTCCCCACGACCCCGGGGCTAGGTTGGCCCATAGGGTCGTCCCCACGACCCCGGGGCTAGGTTGGCCCGCCGCCGACATGTCCGACGACTATACGGTCGTCTCCACGACCCCGGTACTAGGTTGGCCCGCCGCCGTCTTGTCCGACGACTATAGGGTCGTCCCCACGACCCGGGCCAAAGTTGGACAGCCGCCGACATGTCCGACGACTATAGGGTCGTTCCCACGACCACGGGCCAAAGTTGGCCAGCCGCCGACATGTCCGACGACTATAGGGTCGTCCCCGCGAACCCGGGACTACGTTGGCTCGCCACCGTCATGTCCGACGACTATGGGGTCGTCCCGACGACCACGGGCCAAAGTTGGCCAGCCACCGTCATGTCCGACGAGTATAGGGTCGTCCCCACGACCCCGGGACTAGGTTGGCCCGCCGCCGACTTGTCCGACGACTATAGGGTCGTCCCCGCGACCACGGGACTAGGTTGGCCAGCCGCCGACATGTCCGACGACTATACGGTCGTCCCCACGACCACGGGACTAGGTTGGCCCGCCGCCAACATGTCCGACGACTATAGGGTCGTATCCACGGCCCCGAGACTAGATTGGCCTACGACCGTCATGTCCGACGACTACAGGGTCGTCCCCACGACCCCGGGACTAGATTGGCTCGCCACCGTCATGTCCGACGAGTATAGGGTCGTACCCACGACGCGGGGACTAGATTGGCCCGTCACCGTCATGTCCGACGACTACATGGTCGTCCCCACGACCCCAGGACTAGGTTGGCCAGCCGCCGACATGTCCGACGACTATAGGGTCGTCCCCACGGCCCCGGGACTAGATTGGCCCACGACCGTCATGTCCGACGACTACAGGGTCGTCCCCACGACCCCAGGACTAGATTGCCACGCCACCGTCATGTCCGACGACTATAGGGTCGTCCCCACGACCCCGGGACTAGATTGGCCCACCACCGTCATGTCCGACGACTACAGGGTCGTCCCCACGACCCCGCGACTAGGTTGGCCCGCCGCCGACTTGTCCGACGACTATAGGGTCGTCCCCACTGCCCCGGGCCAAAGTTGGCCAGCCGCCGACATGTCCGACGACTATATGGTCGTACCCACGACCCCGGGACTAGGTTGGCCCGCCGCCGACTTGTCCGACGACTATAGGGTCGTCCCCACGACCCCGGGACTAGGTTGGCCAGCCGCCGATATGTCCGACGACTATAGGGTCGTCCCCACGGCCCCGGGACTAGATTGGCCCACGACCGTCATGTCCGACGACTACAGGGTCGTCCCCACGACCCCAGGACTAGATTGCCACGCCACCGTCATGTCCCACGACTATAGGGTCGTCCCCACGACCACGGGCCAAAGTTGGCCAGCCACCGTCATGTCCGACGAGTATAGGGTCGTCCACACGACCCCGGGACTAGCATGGCCCGCCGCCGACTTGTCCGACGACTATAGGGTCGTCCCTACCAACCCGGGAGTAGGTTGGCCGGCCGCCAACATTTCCGACGACTATGTGGGTCGTCCCCACGACCTCGGGACTAGGTTGGCCCGCCGCCGACTTGTCCGACGACTATAGGGTCGTCCCCACGACCCCGGGACTAGATTGCCCCGCCACCGTCATGTCCGACGACTACAGGGTCGTCCCCGCGACCCCGAGACTAGATTGGCCCACGACCGTCATGTCTGACGACTACGGGGTCGTCCCCACGACCCCAGGACTAGATTGCCCCGCCACCGTCATGTCCGACGACTATAGGTTTGTCCCCACGACCACGGGCCAAAGTTGGCCCGCCGCCGACATGTTCGACGACTATAGGTTCGTCCCCACGACCCCGGGACTAGATTGGCTCGCCACCGTCATGTCCGACGAGTATAGGGTCGTACCCACGACGCGGGGACTAGATTGGCCCGTCACCGTCATGTCCGACGACTACATGGTCGTCCCCACGACCCCAGGACTAGGTTGGCCAGCCGCCGACATGTCCGACGACTATAGGGTCGTCCCCACGGCCCCGGGACTAGATTGGCCCACGACCGTCATGTCCGACGACTACAGGGTCGTCCCCACGACCCCAGGACTAGATTGCCACGCCACCGTCATGTCCGACGACTATAGGGTCGTCGCCACGACCCCGGGACTAGATTGGCCCACCACCGTCATGTCCGACGACTACAGGGTCGTCCCCACGACCCCGCGACTAGGTTGGCCCGCCGCCGACTTGTCCGACGACTATAGGGCCGTCCCCAGGACCACGGGACTAGGTTGGCCCGCCGCCAACTTGACCGACGACTATAGGGTCGTCCCCACGACCCCGGGACTAGGTTGGCCCGCCGCCGACATGTCCGACGACTATAGGGTCGTCTCCACGACCCCGGGACTAGATTGGCCCGCCACCGTCATGTCCGACGAGTATAGGGTCGTACCCACGACGCCGGGACTAGGTTGGCCCGCCGCCGACATGTCCGACGACTACATGGTCGTCCCCACGACCCCAGGACTAGGTTGGCCAGCCGCCGACATGTCCGACGACTATAGGGTCGTCCCCACGCCCCGGGCCAAAGTTGGCCAGCCGCCGCCATGTCCGACGCCTATAGGGTCGTCCCCACTTCCTCGGGGCTAGATTGGCCCGCCACCGTCATGTCCGACGACTATGGGGTCGTCCCGACGACCACGGGCCAAAGTTGGCCAGCCACCGTCATGTCCGACGAGTATAGGGTCGTCCCTACCACCCGGGGACTAGGTTGGCCAGCCGCCGACATGTCCGACGTCTATAGGGTCGTCCCGACGACCCCGGGGCTAGATTGCCCCGGCACCGTCATGTCCGACGACTATAGGGTCGTCCCCACGACCCCGGGACTAGGTTGGCCCGCCGCCGACATGTCCGACGACTATAGGGTTGTCCCCACGACCTCGGGACTAGGTTGGCCCGCCACCGTCATGTCCGACGACTATGGGGTCGTCCCGACGACCACGGGCCAAAGTTGGCCAGCCACCGTCATGTCCGACGAGTATAGGGTCGTCCCCACGACCCCGGGACTAGGTTGGCCCGCCGCCGACATGTCCGACGACTACAGGGTCGTCCCCACGACCCCAGGACTAGGTTGGCCAGCCGCCGACGTGTCCGACGACTATAGGGTCGTCCCCACGCCCCCGGGACTAGATTGGCCCGCCACCGTCATGTCCGACGACTACAGGGTCGTCCCCACGACCCCGGGACTAGATTGGCCGACCACCGTCATGTCCGACGACTACAGGGTCGTCCCCACGACCCCGGGACTAGGTTGGCCCGCCGCCGACTTGTCCGACGACTATAGGGTCGTCCCCAGGACACCGGGACTAGATTGGCCCGCCACCGTCAAGTCCGACGAGTATAGGGTCGTACCCACGACGCCGGGACTAGATTGGCCCGTCACCGTCATGGTCGACGACTATAGGGTCGTCCCCACGACCCCGGGACTAGGTTGGCCAGCTGCCGACATGTCCGACGACAATAGGGTCGTCCCCACGACCCCGGGACTAGGTTGGCCAGCCTCCGACATATCCGACGACTATAGGGTCGTTCCCACGACTACGGGCCAAATTTGGCCAGTCGCCGACATGTCCGACGACCATAGGGTCGTCCCCACGGCCCCGGGACTAGATTGGCCCACGACCGTCATGTCCGACGACTACAGGGTCGTCCCCACGACCCCAGGACTAGATTGCCACGCCACCGTCATGTCCCACGACTATAGGGTCGTCCCCACGACCACGGGCCAAAGTTGGCCAGCCACCGTCATGTCCGACGAGTATAGGGTCGTCCACACGACCCCGGGACTAGCATGGCCCGCCGCCGACTTGTCCGACGACTATAGGGTCGTCCCTACCAACCCGGGAGTAGGTTGGCCGGCCGCCAACATTTCCGACGACTATGTGGGTCGTCCCCACGACCTCGGGACTAGGTTGGCCCGCCGCCGACTTGTCCGACGACTATAGGGTCGTCCCCACGACCCCGGGACTAGATTGCCCCGCCACCGTCATGTCCGACGACTACAGGGTCGTCCCCACGACCCCGAGACTAGATTGGCCCACGACCGTCATGTCTGACGACTACGGGGTCGTCCCCACGACCCCAGGACTAGATTGCCCCGCCACCGTCATGTCCGACGACTATAGGTTTGTCCCCACGACCACGGGCCAAAGTTGGCCCGCCGCCGACATGTTCGACGACTATAGGTTCGTCCCCACGACCCCGGGACTAGATTGGCTCGCCACCGTCATGTCCGACGAGTATAGGGTCGTACCCACGACGCGGGGACTAGATTGGCCCGTCACCGTCATGTCCGACGACTACATGGTCGTCCCCACGACCCCAGGACTAGGTTGGCCAGCCGCCGACATGTCCGACGACTATAGGGTCGTCCCCACGGCCCCGGGACTAGATTGGCCCACGACCGTCACGTCCGACGACTACAGGGTCGTCCCCACGACCCCAGGACTAGATTGCCACGCCACCGTCATGTCCGACGACTATAGGGTCGTCGCCACGACCCCGGGACTAGATTGGCCCACCACCGTCATGTCCGACGACTACAGGGTCGTCCCCACGACCCCGCGACTAGGTTGGCCCGCCGCCGACTTGTCCGACGACTATAGGGCCGTCCCCAGGACCACGGGACTAGGTTGGCCCGCCGCCAACTTGACCGACGACTATAGGGTCGTCCCCACGACCCCGGGACTAGGTTGGCCCGCCGCCGACATGTCCGACGACTATAGGGTCGTCTCCACGACCCCGGGACTAGATTGGCCCGCCACCGTCATGTCCGACGAGTATAGGGTCGTACCCACGACGCCGGGACTAGGTTGGCCCGCCGCCGACATGTCCGACGACTACATGGTCGTCCCCACGACCCCAGGACTAGGTTGGCCAGCCGCCGACATGTCCGACGACTATAGGGTCGTCCCCACGCCCCGGGCCAAAGTTGGCCAGCCGCCGCCATGTCCGACGCCTATAGGGTCGTCCCCACTTCCTCGGGGCTAGATTGGCCCGCCACCGTCATGTCCGACGACTATGGGGTCGTCCCGACGACCACGGGCCAAAGTTGGCCAGCCACCGTCATGTCCGACGAGTATAGGGTCGTCCCTACCACCCGGGGACTAGGTTGGCCAGCCGCCGACATGTCCGACGTCTATAGGGTCGTCCCGACGACCCCGGGGCTAGATTGCCCCGGCACCGTCATGTCCGACGACTATAGGGTCGTCCCCACGACCCCGGGACTAGGTTGGCCCGCCGCCGACATGTCCGACGACTATAGGGTTGTCCCCACGACCTCGGGACTAGGTTGGCCCGCCACCGTCATGTCCGACGACTATGGGGTCGTCCCGACGACCACGGGCCAATGTTGGCCAGCCACCGTCATGTCCGACGAGTATAGGGTCGTCCCCACGACCCCGGGACTAGGTTGGCCCGCCGCCGACATGTCCGACGACTACAGGGTCGTCCCCACGACCCCAGGACTAGGTTGGCCAGCCGCCGACGTGTCCGACGACTATAGGGTCGTCCCCACGCCCCCGGGACTAGATTGGCCCGCCACCGTCATGTCCGACGACTACAGGGTCGTCCCCACGACCCCGGGACTAGATTGGCCGACCACCGTCATGTCCGACGACTACAGGGTCGTCCCCACGACCCCGGGACTAGGTTGGCCCGCCGCCGACTTGTCCGACGACTATAGGGTCGTCCCCAGGACACCGGGACTAGATTGGCCCGCCACCGTCAAGTCCGACGAGTATAGGGTCGTACCCACGACGCCGGGACTAGATTGGCCCGTCACCGTCATGGTCGACGACTATAGGGTCGTCCCCACGACCCCGGGACTAGGTTGGCCAGCTGCCGACATGTCCGACGACAATAGGGTCGTCCCCACGACCCCGGGACTAGGTTGGCCAGCCTCCGACATATCCGACGACTATAGGGTCGTTCCCACGACTACGGGCCAAATTTGGCCAGTCGCCGACATGTCCGACGACCATAGGGTCGTCCCCACGAAACCCGGGACTAGATTGGCCCGCCACCGTCACGTCCGACGACTATAGGGTCGTACCCACGACAACGGGCCAAAGTTGGCCAGCCGCCGTCATGTCCGACGACTATAGGCTCGTCTCCACGACCCCGGGAGTAGGTTGGCCGGCCGCCAACAATTCCGACGACTATGTGGGTCGTCCCCACGACCTCGGGACTAGGTTGGCCCGCCGCCGACTTGTCCGACGACTATAGGGTCGTCCCCACGACCCCGGGACTAGATTGCCCCGCCACCGTCATGTCCGACGACTACAGGGTCGTCCCCACGACCCCGAGACTAGATTGGATTGCCACCGTCATGTCCGACGAGTATAGGGTCGTACCCACGACGCGGGGACTAGATTGGCGCGTCACCGTCATGTCCGGCGACTACATGGTCGTCCCCACGACCCCAGGACTAGGTTGGCCAGCCGCCGACATGTCCGACGACTATAGGGTCGTGCCCACGACCCCGGGACTAGGTTGGCCCGCCGCCGACTTATCCGACGACTATAGTGTCGTCCCTACGACCCTGGGCCTACGTTGGCCCGCCGCCGACATGTCCGCCGACTATTGGGTCGTCCCCACGGCCCCGGGCCAAAGTTGGCCAGCCGCCGACATGTCCGACGGCTATAGGGTCGCACCCACGACACCGGGACTAGGATGGCCCGCCGCCGACTTGTCCGACGACTATAGGGTCGTCCCCACGACCACGGGCCAAAGTTGCCCAGCCGCCGACATGTCCCACGACTATAGGGTCGTCCCCACGTCCCCGTGACTAGGTTGGCCCGCCGCCGACTTGTACGACGACTATAGGGTCGTCCCTACCACCCCGGGCCCCCGTTGGCCCGCCGCCGACATGTCCGACGACTATAGGGTCGTCCCTACGACCCTGGGCCTACATTGGCCCGCCGCCGGCTATTCCGACGAATATAGGGTCGTCCCCACGAACCCGGGACTAGGTTGGCCAGCCGCCGACATGTCCGACGACTATAGGGTCGTCCCCACAACCCCGGGGCTAGATTGGCCCGCCACCGTCATGTCCGACGACTATCGGGTCGTCCCCACGACCCCGGGACTAGGTTGGCCCGCCGCAGACTTGTCCGACGACTATAGGGTCGTCCCTACCACCCCGGGCCTCCGTTGGCCCGCCGCCGACATGTCCGACGACTATAGGGTCGTCCCTACGACCCTGGGCCTACATTGGCCCGCCGCCGGCTATTCCGACGAATATAGGGTCGTCCCCACGAACCCGGGACTAGGATGGCCCGCCGCCGACATGTCCGACGACTATAGGGTCGTCCCTACCACCCCGGGACTAGGTTGGCCAGCCGCCGACATGTCCGACGACTATAGGGTCGTCCCCACGACCCCGGGCCTAGGTTGGCCCGCCGCCGACGTGTCCAACGACTATAGGGTCGTCCCTACCACCCCGGGACTAGGTTGGCCAGCCGCCGACATGTCCGACGACTATTGGGTCGTCCCCACGACCCCGGGGCTAGATTGCCCCGGCACCGTCATGTCCGACGACTATAGGGTAGTCCCCACGACCCCGGGACTAGGTTGGCCCGCCGCCGACATGTCCGACGACTATAGGGTCGTCCCCACGACCCCGGGACTAGGTTGGCCCGCCGCCGACGTGTCCGACGACTATAGGGTCGTCCCCACTACCCCGGGCCAAAGCTGGCCAGCCGCCGACTTGTCTGACGATTATAGGGTCGTCCCCACGACCCCGGGGCTAGATTGCCCCGGCACCGTCATGTCCGACGACTATAGGGTCGTCCCCACGACCCCGGGACTAGGTTGGCCCGCCGCAGACTTGTCCGACGACTATAGGGTCGTCCCCACGACCCCGGGCCTACGTTGGCCCGCCGCCGACATGTCCGACGACTATAGGGTCGACCCCACGGCCCCGGGACTAGATTGGCCCACGACCGTCATGTCCGACGACTACAGGGTCGTCCCCACGACCCCAGGACTAGATTGCCACGCCACCGTCATGTCCGACGACTATAGGGTCGTCCCCACGACCCCGGGACTAGATTGGCCCACCACCGTCATGTCCGACGACTACAGGGTCGTCCCCACGACCCCGCGACTAGGTTGGCCCGCCGCCGACTTGTCCGACGACTATAGGGTCGTCCCCAGGACCACGGGACTAGGTTGGCCCGCCGCCGACTTGACCGACGACTATAGGGTCGTCCCCACGACCCCGGGACAGGTTGGCCCGCCGCCGACATGTCCGACGACTATAGGGTCGTCTCCACGACCCCGGGACTAGATTGGCCCGCCACCGTCAAGTCCGACGAGTATAGGGTCGTACCCACGACGCCGGGACTAGATTGGCCCGTCACCGTCATGTCCGACGGCTATAGGGTCGTCCCCACGACCCCGGGACTAGGTTGGCCCGCCTTCGACTTGTCCGACGACTATAGGGTCGTCCCCACTACCCCGGGCCAAAGCTGGCCAGCCGCCGACTTGTCTGACGATTATAGGGTCGTCCCTACCACCCCGGGACTAGGTTGGCCAGCCGCCGACATGTCCGACGTCTATAGGGTCGTCCCCTCGACCCCGGGGCTAGATTGCCACGGCACCGTCATGTCCGACGACTATAGGGTCGTCCCCACGACCACGGGCCAAAGTTGGCCCGCCGCCGACATGTCCGTAGACTATAGGGTCGTCCCCACGCCCCGGGCCAAAGTTGGCCAGCCGCCGACATGTCCGACGACTATAGGGTCGTCCCCACGACCCCGGGTCTAGGTTGGCCCGCCGCCGACTTGTCCGACGACTATAGGGTCGTCTCCACGACCCCGGGACTAGGTTGGCCAGTCACCGACATGTCCGACGACTATAGGGTCGTCCCCACGACCCGGGCCAATGTTATTATTATTATTATTATTATTATTGTAAACGGGTAAAACCCTTTGGAAGCAGAAGATTCATAGCAAGGAGCAAATATACATGTAAACTTTACAAATAATTAAAATTAAACTTAAAATTAAAGTTGAGTAACCAAGTTAACAACTAATCGCTGTGAGTACTTACTATTAACGTATCACGTTAAGTGACCTATACTGAACGCTCATACAAAAGTAATCGGAGGCCACTGAGAGAAACACGAAACAAATCAATGTCCGGGAAACATTGGTTGGCACAGCTCATGGCTCTACTTAAGGGATCAGACGTATAATTCCGGTAAGCTGGTTCACCACTCACAAAAAGTGGCCTGGGTCGCAGAGCTCGTTCAGAAGCACGAAATCGCAATGTCGCAACAAGCTCAGTGCAATTCACAAGACCATGTATGACTTTATAAAGGAAAATTAGGTCCGCGGACTGTCTCCTATCGCTAAGGGTGGCAATACCCAGTAGTCGTAAGGCCGGGCCATAGTCATGGTCACTAAAATGCATCGGCGTACCCAAAGCCCTAGAGGCAATTCTCAAGAACCTATGCTGCACCCTCTCGATCAAGCTGATATAGTGCTTATGTTTGGGATTCCAGATGACAGAAGCATATTCAAGCCGCGGCCTTACGAGAGCAGCATACAAAAGCCTCCACGACTTAAGCCTTCTGAAATGTTTTGCGTATCTAGCTACAAAACCGAGGATTCGCATTGCATTACCCGAAATATTCAAATAATGCTTGCGAAAGTCTAGCCCTGCTGAAATCGTTACGCCAAGGTCCTTAACATCTGCCACTTCTACTAGGGGAGCATCACATAGCGTATACGAAGAGGTTATACCACCTCTGGTCCTATAAGCCCTAACAAGGACACACTTGGCAATGTTCAAACCCATCCCATTGGAGATACACCACCGCTCAAACATACAAAGGTCTTCCTGCAGTAGGTCAACATCACGTTGATTCCCAATGGTACGGAAGATTTTTAAATCATCAGCATACATTAAAAATCTACTATGCCTAAATACCACCTTAAGGTCGTTAATAAAAAGGATAAAAAGTAGAGGGCCTAGATGCGACCCCTGGGGCACTCCAGATCTAACTAAGATAGGAGTGGACAGACAGTTTTCCACCCTGATGACCTGAGATCGCCCAGCTAGGTAGCTGCTAATCCAGGCCAGGAACGGACCACAGAAACCGTATGAGGCCAATTTCCCAACCAGGATCTGGTGATCTACCGAGTCAAATGCTTTTCTAAAGTCCGTGTAAACGGTATCTACCTGCAGACCTTGATCAAGTGCATCCGAGACCGCCCTATGATACACTGCAAGATTGGTAATGGTTGATCTATTCGGGACAAAACCATGTTGTTCATCACAGATAAATTTGACTAGTGATGGCGTTAGTTTGTCCGTTACAATCTCTTCAAACAACTTCGGCAGGATCGAGAGTTTACAAATAGGCCTATAATTTCTGACATCAGCACGGTCTCCAGCCTTAAAAACTGGGGTGACAATATTGGTCTTCCAGAATTCTGGAAAACACCCACTACGTAGCGAAGAATTAAAGATATGCCAGAGAGGCCTCGCAAGGATAAAACTACACTCTTTAAGAAAGAGAGGTGGAATCCCGTCATATCCCGGACCTTTCCTAACGTCGAGCGAATTAAGCTTAGAATAGATCTCACCGATCGAAATGCTCAGCTCGTGTATGTTTACATCGCAGGCCGATGTCGACGGCAAATTTAATGCATGGGCCCTAGCGGGCGCCGTGGCATATACAGACCCAAAGAAAGAAGCAAACAAGTCGGCACTCGCTGAGTACGTCGACGCCGTAACAAGGTCAAGGTGCGTATTTCTGGGGACACCTGGACAACCTCGCTTAGAATTAACATGGTTCCAGAAGCTCTTTACATTAGAAGAGACAGAGTCCTCAACACGGTCAATGTACGCACGGTGATCATTATCTATAGCTTGTTTACACAATGACCTAAGGGAGGAAAAGTCAAGGTAATCACACAACGCATTCGACTTCTTATACACCTTATGCGCTAGCTTCTTCTCCCGAATCAGGCGTTTAAGTCTAGGTGAGAACCACTGTGGATATGTAGACCGCGTTACTGTTCGAACAGGCACAAACACACTAATGGCATATCTCATGTAATCATATAGTCTTTCCACGGCAACTACCAGGTCTGCCCCTCCAATCTCCGAATCCCACTCGACACTGTTCAAGTAAGTTAACACTCCACGGTAATCACCATGCTTATAATCATAATACTCTATGACGTCACCCGAAAGATCGGGTGAGGAGACCAATGCATTGTAACAAATATAAAGCGGTGGGTGGTACGCATCGGGTACAATTAAGTCATCGATGACAAGATCAACCAATACATCACAAGCGCTGACAAAGATGAGATCGAGCATACAATCGAGCTTATTAAAAATATTGTTAACTTGCACTAGATTACAATAGTTACAGCCTCCCATCAAAAGATCTATAGCCGTAGATTCCGAGGACCGGGCCCCCGACTTCTTAAAACACGATAAACCTTTATCATTAAACCAAATTGCATGCGGAAGATTATAGTCCCCGAAAATAGAAAAAGTATCATCACTGTATGTATTATATAAGTCAATAAGACAATCCACGTGCTTAGCATACAGGGACGGTAATGACGTAGGTGGGAGGTAAATAGCGCACAACAACAAGTGTCTATTCCTACCAAGATGAACCCGAACAATAACCTGCTCAAGCGTATCGCAGTTAAGACTGATTTGACTGCACTGTAACGTGTTTCTGACCGCTATGAGAACTCCACCACCTCTGGAGAGGCAACTCGTGTTACAGGATCTGTCACACCTGAACACAGTATAATTGTCTAACCCGAGCTCAAGCGAGGATATTTTGGAGTTCAACCAGGTCTCGACAAAGATTATAACATCATACGTTACAGCGGAAGCAAGCAAGGCATTCGATAACGAGACTAGTTTGGTACGCAGGCCACGAACATTCTGGTAATAAACCAAAGGGTTCTTCAGGGGTTTTTTGGCTCAGGGTCACGGTGTTGCCTAGAAGGAACAATCTTGGGGGCTCCATTAATGTAACGGATGGTCATGTCCTTCTCTCCATTCTCGTGTAGATTCCGCAGCTTCTCCCTCAACCGTTCAAGGGATTGTCTTTGCCACAACGTCCTGTCCTCGGTGATTTTACACGGCCCCTTATAGCGGTGCTTATTCCGAAGAATCTGCTTGACTGATTCAGGCGAATCTAGGCGAACACATAAGGGTCTGCTTGCTGAACCTTTAGATTTCCCTAGACGATGGGCCCTCCGCACCTCCATTACTTCTGGGTAGATTGCACTAAGAATGGCCTTCGCTTCAACGCAGTCGGCAGCTACAGAGTCTACACCAGAAGGATTTACCGGCTCCGGTAGTCCAAATATAATGAGGTTGCACGCTCTGACTTGCCTATCGGTGATTTCACCAATTAACTCGTCCGGATCATGGACCGGGGAGCCGGACGCTGACTGGCTAGACATTAACATCCCGTTGGTCTCCAAGACACGGACACGTTCCGATAAAGTCTCAACGTTGGACAGCCGCCGACATGTCCGACGACTATAGGGTCGTCCCCGCGAACCCGGGACTACGTTGGCCAGTCACCGACATGTCCGACGACTATAGGGTCGTCCCCACGACCACAGGCCAAAGTTGCCCAGCCGCCGACATATCCGACGACTATAGGGTCGTCCCCACGACCCCGGGGCTAGGTTGGCCCGCCGCCGACTTGTCCGACGACTATAGGGTCGTCCCCACGACCCCGGGACTAGGTTGGCCAGTCACCGACATGTCCGACGACTATAGGGTCGTCCCCACGACCACAGGCCAAAGTTGCCCAGCCGCCGACATGTCCGACGACTATAGGGTCGTCCCCACGACCCGGGCCAAAGTTGGACAGCCGCCGACATGTCCGACGACTATAGGGTCGTCCCCGCGAACCCGGGACTACGTTGGCTAGTCACCGACATGTCCGACGACTATAGGGTCGTTCCCACGACCACGGGCCAAAGTTGGCCAGCCGCCGACATGTCCGACGACTATAGGGTCGTCCCCGCGAACCCGGGACTACGTTGGCCAGTCACCGACATGTCCGACGACTATAGGGTCGTCCCCACGACCACGGGCCAAAGTTGCCCTGCCGCCGACATGTCCGACGACTATAGGGTCGTCCCCACGACCCCGGGTCTAGGTTGGCCCGCCGCCGACTTTTCCGACGACTATAGGGTCGCACCCACGACCCCGGGACTAGGTTGGCCCGCCGCCGACTTGTCCGACGACTATAGGGTCGTCCCCACGACCCCGGGACTAGGTTGGCCAGTCACCGACATGTCCGACGACTATAGGGTCGTCCCCACGACCACAGGCCAAAGTTGCCCAGCCGCCGACATGTCCGACGACTATAGGGTCGTCCCCACGACCCGGGCCAAAGTTGGACAGCCGCCGACATGTCCGACGACTATAGGGTCGTCCCCGCGAACCCGGGACTACGTTGGCTAGTCACCGACATGTCCGACGACTATAGGGTCGTCCCCACGACCACGGGCCAAAGTTGGCCCGCCGCCGACATGTCCGTAGACTATAGGGTCGTCCCCACGCCCCGGGCCAAAGTTGGCCAGCCGCCGACATGTCCGACGACTATAGGGTCGTCCCCACGACCCCGGGTCTAGGTTGGCCCACCGCCGACATGTCCGACGTCTATAGGGTCGTCCCCACGACCCCGGGGCTAGATTGGCCCGACACCGTCATGTCCGACGACTATAGGTTCGTCCCTACGACCCTGGGCATACGTTGGCCTGCCGCCGACATGTCCGACGACTATAGGGTCGTCCCCACGACCCCAGGACTAGGTTGGCCCGCCGCCGACTTGTCCGACGACTATAGGGTCGTCTCCACGACCCCGGGACTAGGTTGGCCCGCCGCCGACATGTCCGACGATTATAGGGTCGTCCCCACGACCCCGGGACTAGGTTGGCCGCCGCCGACATGTCCGACGACTATTGGGTCGTCCCCACGCCCCGGGCCAAAGTTGGCCAGCCGCCGACATGTCCGACGACTATAGGGTCGTCCCCACGACCCCGGGACTAGGTTGGCCCGCCGCCGACTTGTCCGACGACTATAGGGTCGTCCCCACGACCCCGGGACTAGGTTGGCCCGCCGCCGACATGTCCGACGATTATAGGGTCGTCCCCACGACCACTGGCCAAAGTTGCCCAGCCGCCGACATGTCCGACGACTATAGGGTCGTCCCCACTACCCCGGGCCAAAGCTGGCCAGCCGCCGACTTGTCCGACGATTATAGGGTCGTCCCTACCACCCCGGGACTAGGTTGGCCAGCCGCCGACATGTCCGACGTCTATAGGGTCGTCCCCTCGACCCCGGGGCTAGATTGCCCCGGCACCGTCATGTCCGACTACTATAGGGTCGTCCCCACGACCACGGGCCAAAGTTGGCCCGCCGCCGACATGTCCGTAGAATATAGGGTCGTCCCCACGCCCCGGGCCAAAGTTGGCCAGCCGCCGACATGTCCGACCACTATTGGGTCGTCCCCACGACCCCGGGTCTAGGTTGGCCCGCCGCCGACTTGTCCGACGACTATAGGGTCGTCTCCACGACTCCGGGACTAGGTTGGCCAGTCACCGACATGTCCGACGACTATAGGGTCGTCCCCACGACCACGAGCCAAAGTTGCCCTGCCGCCGACATGTCCGACGACTATAGGGTCGTCGCCACGACCTCGGGACTAGGTTGGCCGCCGCCGACATGTCCGACGACTATTGGGTCGTCCCCACGCCCCGGGCCAAAGTTGGCCAGCCGCCGACATGTCCGACGACTATAGGGTCGTCCCCACGCCCCGGGCCAAAGTTGGCCAGCCGCCGACATGTCCGACGACTATAGGGTCGTCCCCACGACCCCGGGACTAGGTTGGCCCGCCGCCGACTTGACCGACGACTATAGGTTCGTCCCCACGACCCCGGGACTAGGTTGGCCCGCCGCCGACATGTCCGACGATTATAGGGTCGTACCCACGACCCCGGGACTAGGTTGGCCCGCCGCCGACATGTCCGTAGACTATAGGGTCGTCCCCACGCCCCGGGCCAAAGTTGGCCCGCCGCCGACGTGTCCTACGACTATGGGGTCGTCCCCACGACCACGGGACTAGGTTGGCCAGCCGCCGACATGTCCGACGACTATAGGGTCGTCCCCACCACCCCGGGTCTAGGTTGGCCAGCCGCCGACATGTCCGACGACTATAGGGTCGTCCCCACGACCATGGGCCAAAGTTGCCCTGCCGCCGACATGTCCGACGACTATAGGGTCGTCCCCACGACCACTGGCCAAAGTTGCCCAGCCGCCGACATATCCGACGACTATAGGGTCGTCCCCACGCCCCGGTCCAAAGTTGGCCAGCCGCCGACATGTCCGACGACTATAGGGTCGTCCCCACGACCCCGGGACTTGATTGGCCCGCCACCGTCATGTCCGGCGACTATACGGTCGTCCCCACGACCCCGGGACTAGGTTGGCCCGCCGCCGACTTGTCCGACGACTATAGGGTCGTCCCCACGACCACTGGCCAAAGTTGCCCAGCCGCAGACATGTCCGACGACTATAGGGTCGTCCCCACGACCCCGGGACAAGATTGGCCCGCCACCGTGATGTCCGACGACTATAGGGTCGTCTCCACGACCCCGGGACTAGGTTGGCCCGCCGCCGACTTGTCCGACGACTATAGGGTCGCCCCCACGACCACGGGCCAAAGTTGCCCTGCCGCCGACATGTCCGACGACTATAGGGTCGTCCCCACGATCCCGGGACTAGGTTGGCCCTCCGCCGACATGTCCGACGACTATAGGGTCGTCCCCACGCCCCGGGCCAAAGTTGGCCAGCCGCCGACATGTCCGACGACTATAGGGTCGTCCCCACGACCCCGGGGCTAGGTTGGCCCGCCGCCGACATGTCCGACGACTATACGGTCGTCCTCGCGACCACGGGACTAGGTTGGCCCGCCGCCGACTTGTCCGACGACTATAGGGTCGTCCCCAGGACCCCGGGACTAGGTCGGCCCGCCGCCGACTTGTCCGACGACTATAGGGTCGTCCCCACGACCCGGGCCAAAGTTGGACAGCCGCCGACATGTCCGACGACTATAGGGTCGTCCCCGCGAACCCGGGACTACGTTGGCCAGTCACCGACATGTCCGACGACTATAGGGTCGTTCCCACGACCACGGGCCAAAGTTGGCCAGCCGCCGACATGTCCGACGACTATAGGGTCGTCCCCGCGAACCCGGGACTACGTTGGCCAGTCACCGACATGTCCGACGACTATAGGGTCGTTCCCACGACCACGGGCCAAAGTTGGCCAGCCGCCGACATGTCCGACGACTATAGGGTCGTCCCCACGACCTCGGGACTAGGTTGGCCCGCCACCGTCATGTCCGACGACTATGGGGTCGTCCCGACGACCACGGGCCAAAGTTGGCCAGCCACCGTCATGTCCGACGAGTATAGGGTCGTCCCCACGACCCCGGGACTAGGTTGGCCCGCCGCCGACTTGTCCGACGACTATAGGGTCGTCCCCGCGACCACGGGACTAGGTTGGCCAGCCGCCGACATGTCCGACGACTATACGGTCGTCCCCACGACCACGGGACTAGGTTGGCCCGCCGCCAACATGTCCGACGACTATCGGGTCGTATCCACGGCCCCGAGACTAGATTGGCCTACGACCGTCATGTCCGACGACTACAGGGTCGTCCCCACGACCCCGGGACTAGATTGGCTCGCCACCGTCATGTCCGACGAGTATAGGGTCGTACCCACGACGCGGGGACTAGATTGGCCCGTCACCGTCATGTCCGACGACTACATGGTCGTCCCCACGACCCCAGGACTAGGTTGGCCAGCCGCCGACATGTCCGACGACTATAGGGTCGTCCCCACGGCCCCGGGACTAGATTGGCCCACGACCGTCATGTCCGACGACTACAGGGTCGTCCCCACGACCCCAGGACTAGATTGCCACGCCACCGTCATGTCCGACGACTATAGGGTCGTCCCCACGACCCCGGGACTAGATTGGCCCACCACCGTCATGTCCGACGACTACAGGGTCGTCCCCACGACCCCGCGTCTAGGTTGGCCCGCCGCCGACTTGTCCGACGACTATAGGGTCGTCCCCACGGCCCCGGGCCAAAGTTGGCCAGCCGCCGACATGTCCGACGACTATATGGTCGTACCCACGACCCCGGGACTAGGTTGGCCCGCCGCCGACTTGTCCGACGACTATAGGGTCGTCCCCACGACCCCGGGACTAGGTTGGCCAGCCGCCGATATGTCCGACGACTATAGGGTCGTCCCCACGGCCCCGGGACTAGATTGGCCCACGACCGTCATGTCCGACGACTACAGGGTCGTCCCCACGACCCCAGGACTAGATTGCCACGCCACCGTCATGTCCCACGACTATAGGGTCGTCCCCACGACCACGGGCCAAAGTTGGCCCGCCACCGTCATGTCCGACGACTATGGGGTCGTCCCGACGACCACGGGCCAAAGTTGGCCAGCCACCGTCATGTCCGACGAGTATAGGGTCGTCCCCACGACCCCGGGACTAGGTTGGCCCGCCGCCGACTTGTCCGACGACTATAGGGTCGTCCCCGCGACCACGGGACTAGGTTGGCCAGCCGCCGACATGTCCGACGACTATACGGTCGTCCCCACGACCACGGGACTAGGTTGGCCCGCCGCCAACATGTCCGACGACTATAGGGTCGTATCCACGGCCCCGAGACTAGATTGGCCTACGACCGTCATGTCCGACGACTACAGGGTCGTCCCCACGACCCCGGGACTAGATTGGCTCGCCACCGTCATGTCCGACGAGTATAGGGTCGTACCCACGACGCGGGGACTAGATTGGCCCGTCACCGTCATGTCCGACGACTACATGGTCGTCCCCACGACCCCAGGACTAGGTTGGCCAGCCGCCGACATGTCCGACGACTATAGGGTCGTCCCCACGGCCCCGGGACTAGATTGGCCCACGACCGTCATGTCCGACGACTACAGGGTCGTCCCCACGACCCCAGGACTAGATTGCCACGCCACCGTCATGTCCGACGACTATAGGGTCGTCCCCACGACCCCGGGACTAGATTGGCCCACCACCGTCATGTCCGACGACTACAGGGTCGTCCCCACGACCCCGCGACTAGGTTGGCCCGCCGCCGACTTGTCCGACGACTATAGGGTCGTCCCCACGGCCCCGGGCCAAAGTTGGCCAGCCGCCGACATGTCCGACGACTATATGGTCGTACCCACGACCCCGGGACTAGGTTGGCCCGCCGCCGACTTGTCCGACGACTATAGGGTCGTCCCCACGACCCCGGGACTAGGTTGGCCGGCCGCCGACTTGTCCGACGACTATAGGGTCGTCCCCACGGCCCCGGGACTAGATTGGCCCACGACCGTCATGTCCGACGACTACAGGGTCGTCCCCACGACCCCAGGACTAGATTGCCACGCCACCGTCATGTCCGACGACTATAGGGTCGTCCCCACGACCCCGGGACTAGATTGGCCCACCACCGTCATGTCCGACGACTACAGGGTCGTCCCCACGACCCCGCGACTAGGTTGGCCCGCCGCCGACTTGTCCGACGACTATAGGGTCGTCCCCACGGCCCCGGGCCAAAGTTGGCCAGCCGCCGACATGTCCGACGACTATATGGTCGTACCCACGACCCCGGGACTAGGTTGGCCCGCCGCCGACTTGTCCGACGACTATAGGGTCGTCCCCACGACCCCGGGACTAGGTTGGCCGGCCGCCGACTTGTCCGACGACTATAGGGTCGTCCCCACGACCCCGGGGCTAGAGTGGCCCGCCACCTTCATGTCCGACGAGTATAGGGTCGTACCCACGACCCCGGGACTAGGTTGGCCAGCCGCCGACATGTCCGACGACAATAGGGTCGTCCCCACGACCCCGGGACTAGATTGGCCCACCACCGTCATGTCCGACGACTACAGGGTCGTCCCCACGGCCCCGGGAATAGATTGGCCCACCACCGTCATGTCCGACGACAACAGGATCGTCCCCACGACCCCCGGACTAGATTGCCCCGCCACCGTCATGTCCGACGACTATAGGGTCGTCTCCACGACACCGGGACTAGGTTGGCCCGCCGCCGACTTGTCCGACGACTATAGGGTCGTCCCCACGACCCCGGGACTAGATTGGCCCGCCACCATCATGTCCGACGATTATAGGGTCGTTCCCACGACCACGGGCCAAAGTTGGCCAGCCGCCGACATGTCCGACGACTATAGGGTCGTCCCCACGACCCCGGGACTAGATTGGCCCGCCACCGACATGTCCGGCGACTATAGGGTCATCCCTACCACCCCGGGACTAGGTTGGCCAGCCGCCGCCATGTTCGACGACTATCGGGGCGTCCCCACGACCCGGGGACTAGGTTGGCCCGCCGCCGACTCATCCGACGACTATAGGGTCGTCCCTCCCACCCCGGAACTAGGTTGGCCAGCCGCCGAAATGTCCGACGACTATTGGGTCGTCCCCACGACCCCGGGACTAGGTTGGCCCGCCGCCGACTTTTCCGACGAATATAGGGTCGTCCCTACGACCCTGGGCGTACGTTGGCCCGCCGCCGGCTATTCCGACGAATATAGGGTCGTCCCCACGAATCCGGGACTAGGTTGGCCAGCCGTCGACATGTCCGACGTCTATAGGGTCGTCCCCACGACCACGGGCCAAAGTTGCCCAGCCGCCGACATGTCCGACGACTATAGGGTAGTCCCCACGACCCCGGGACTAGGTTGGCCCGCCGCCGACTTTTCCGACGACTATAGGGTCGTCCCCACGGCCCTGGGACTAGGTTGGCCCGCCGCCGACTTGTCCGACGACTATAGGCTCGTCCCCACGACCCCGGAACTAGGTTGGCCAGCCGCCGACATGTCCGACGATTATACGGTTGTCCCCACGATCAAGGGACTACGTTGGCCCGCCGCCGACTTGTCCGACGACTATAGGGTCGTCCCTACCACCCCGGGACTAGGTTGGCCCGCCACCATCATGTCCGACGACTATAGGGTCGTCCCCACGACCCCGGGCCTACGTTGGCCCGCCGCCGACATGTCCGACGACTATAGGGTCGTCCCCACGGCCCCGGGTCTAGATTGGCCCGCCACCATCATGTCCGACGAATATAGGGTCGTCCCCACCACCCCGGGACTAGGTTGGCCCGCCGCCGACTTGTCCAACCACTATAGGGTCGTCCCTACCACCGCGGGACTAGGTTGGCCAGCCGCCGACATGTCCGACGACTATAGGGTCGTCCCCACGACCCCGGGGCTAGATTGCCCCGGCACCGTCATGTCCGACGACCATAGGGTCGTCCCCACGACCCCGGGACTAGGTTGGCCCGCCGCCGACTTGTCCGACGACTATAGGGTCGTCCCCACGACCCCGGGACTAGGTTGGCCAGTCACCGACATGTCCGACGACTATAGGGTCGTCCCCACGACCACAGGCCAAAGTTGCCCAGCCGCCGACATGTCCGACCACTATAGGGTCGTCCCCACGACCCCGGGGCTAGATTGCCCCGGCACCGTCATGTCCGACGACTATACGGTCGTCCCCACGACCCCGGGACTAGGTTGGCCCGCCGCCGACTTGTCCGACGACTATAGGGTCGTCCCCACGACCACTGGCCAAAGTTGCCCAGCCGCAGACATGTCCGACGACTATAGGGTCGTCCCCACGACCCCGGGACTAGGTTGGCCCGCCGCCGACATGTCCGACGTCTATAGGGCCGTCCCCACGACCCCGGGGCTAGATTGCCCCGGCACCGTCATGTCCGACGACTATAGGGTCGTCCCCACGACCCCGGGACTAGGTTGGCCCGCCGCCGACTTGTCCGACGACTATAGGGTCGTCTCCACGACCCCGGGACTAGGTTGGCCAGTCACCGACATGTCCGACGACTATAGGGTCGTCTCCACGACCCCGGGACTAGGTTGGCCAGTCACCGACATGTCCGACGACTATAGGGTCGTCCCCACGACCACGGGCCAAAGTTGCCCTGCCGCCGACATGTCCGACGACTATAGGGTCGTCCCCACGATCCCGGGACTAGGTTGGCCCGCCGCCGACATGTCCGACGACTATAGGGTCGTCCCCACGCCCCGGGACAAAGTTGGCCAGCCGCCGACATGTCCAACGACTATAGGGTCGTCCCCACGACCCCGGGGCTAGATTGCCCCGGCACCGTCATGTCCGACGACTATAGGGTCGTCCCCACGACCCCGGGACTAGATTGGCCCGCCACGGTCATGTCCGACGACTATAGGTTCGTCCCTACGTCCCTGGGCATACGTTGGCCTGCCGCCGACATGTCCGACGACTATAGGGTCGTCCCCACGACCACTGGCCAAAGTTGCCCAGCCGCCGACATGTCCGACGACTATAGGGTCGTCCCCACGACCCCGGGACTAGGTTGGCCCGCCGCCGACATGTCCGACGTCTATAGGGTCGTCCCCACGACCCCGGGGCTAGATTGGCCCGCCACGGTCACGTCCGACGACTATAGGTTCGTCCCTACGACCCTGGGCATACGTTGGCCTGCCGCCGACATGTCCGACGACTATAGGGTCGTCCCCACGACCACTGGCCAAAGTTGCCCAGCCGCCGACATGTCCGACGACTATAGGGTCGTCCCCACGACCCCGGGACTAGGTTGGCCCGCCGCCGACATGTCCGACGTCTATAGGGTCGTCCCCACGACCCCGGGGCTAGATTGCCCCGGCACCGTCATGTCCGACGACTATAGGGTCGTCCCCACGACCCCGGGACTAGGTTGGCCCGCCGCCGACTTGTCCGACGACTATAGGGTCGTCTCTACGACCCCGGGACTAGGTTGGCCGGTCACCGACATGTCCGACGACTATAGGGTCGTCTCCACGACCCCGGGACTAGGTTGGCCAGTCACCGACATGTCCGACATAGGGTCGTCCCCACGACCACGGCCAAAGTTGCCCTGCCGCCGACATGTCCGACGACTATAGGGTCGTCCCCACGACCCCGGGACTAGGTTGGCCCACCACCATCATGTCCGACGACTATGGGGTCGTCCTCACGACCCCGGGACTAGATTGGCCCGCCACCGTCATGTCCGACGACTATAGGTTCGTCCCAACGACCCTGAGCATACGTTGGCCTGCCGCCGACTTGTCCGACGACTATAGGGTCGTCCCCACGAACCCGGGAATAGGTTGGCCAGTCACCGACATGTCCGACGAATATAGGGTCGTCCCCACGACCACGGGCCAAAGTTGCCCTGCCGCCGACATGTCCGACGACTATAGGGTCGTCCCCACGACCACGGCCAAAGTTGCCCTGCCGCCGACATGTCCGACGACTATAGGGTCGTCCCCACGACCCCGGGACTAGGTTGGCCCACCACCATCATGTCCGACGACTATGGGGTCGTCCTCACGACCCCGGGACTAGATTGGCCGGCCACCGTCATGTCCGACGACTATAGGTTCGTCCCAACGACCCTGAGCATACGTTGGCCTGCCGCCGACTTGTCCGACGACTATAGGGTCGTCCCCACGAACCCGGGAATATGTTGGCCAGTCACCGACATGTCCGACGAATATAGGGTCGTCCCCACGACCACGGGCCAAAGTTGCCCTGCCGCCGACATGTCCGACGACTATAGGGTCGTCCCCACGACCACGGCCAAAGTTGCCCTGCCGCCGACATGTCCGACGACTATAGGGTCGTCCCCACGACCCCGGGACTAGGTTGGCCCACCACCATCATGTCCGACGACTATGGGGTCGTCCTCACGACCCCGGGACTAGATTGGCCCGCCACCGTCATGTCCGACGACTATAGGGTCGTCCCCACGACCCCGGGACTAGGTTGGCCCACCACCATCATGTCCGACGACTATGGGGTCGTCCTCACGACCCCGGGACTAGATTGGCCCGCCACCGTCATGTCCGACGACTATAGGGTCGTCCCCACGACCCCGGGACTAGATTGGCCCGCCACCGTCATGTCCGACGACTATACGGTCGTCCCCACGACCCCGGCACTAGGTTGGCCCGCCGCCGACTTGTCCGACGACTATAGGGTCGTCCCCACGACCCCGGGACTAGGTTGGCCAGTCACCGACATGTCCGACGACTATAGGGTCGTCCCCACGACCACAGGCCAAAGTTGCCCAGCCGCCGACATGTCCGACGACTATAGGGTCGTCCCCACGACCACGGGCCAAAGTTGCCGTGCCGCCGACATATCCGACGACTATAGGGTCGTCCCCACGACCCCGGGACTAGGTTGGCCCGCCGCCGACATGTCCGACGACTATAGGGTCGTCCCCACGACCCCGGGACTAGGTTGGCCCACCACCGTCATTTCCGACGACTATGGGGTCGTCCTAACGACCCCGGGACTAGATTGGCCCGCCACCGTCATGTCCGACGACTATAGGTTCGTCCCAACGACCCTGAGCATACGTTGGCCTGCCGCCGACTTGTCCGACGACTATAGGGTCGTCCCCACGAACCCGGGAATAGGTTGGCCAGTCACCGACATGTCCGACGACTATAGGGTCGTCCCCACGACCACGGCCAAAGTTGCCCTGCCGCCGAAATGTCCGACGACTATAGGGTCGCCCCCACGACCCCGGGACTAGGTTGGCCAACCACCATCATGTCCGACGACTATGGGGTCGTCCTCACGACCCCGGGACTAGATTGGCCCGCCACCGTCATGTCCGACGACTATCGGGTCGTCCCCACGACCCCGGGACTAGGTTGGCCCACCACCGTCATGTCCGACGACTATGGGGTCGTCCTCACGACCCCGGGACTAGATTGGCCCGCCACCGTCATGTCCGACGACTATCGGGTCGTCCCCACGACCCCGGGACTAGGTTGGCCCACCACCGACATGTCCGACGACTATAGGGTCGTCCCCACGACCACGGCCAAAGTTGCCCTGCCGCCGAAATGTCCGACGACTATAGGGTCGTCCCCACGACCCCGGGACTAGGTTGGCCAGTCACCGACATGTCCGACGACTATAGGGTCGTCCACACGACCCCGGGACTAGGTTGGCCCGCCGCCGACTTGTCCGACGACTATAGGGTCGTCCCCACGACCCCGGGACTAGGTTGGCCAGTCACCGACATGTCCGACGACTATAGGGTCGTCCCCACGCCCCGGGACAAAGTTGGCCAGCCGCCGACATGTCCAACGACTATAGGGTCGTCCCCACGACCCCGGGGCTAGATTGCCCCGGCACCGTCATGTCCGACGACTATAGGGTCGTCCCCACGACCCCGGGACTAGATTGGCCCGCCACGGTCATGTCCGACGACTATAGGTTCGTCCCTACGACCCTGGGCATACGTTGGCCTGCCGCCGACATGTCCGACGACTATAGGGTCGTCCCCACGACCACTGGCCAAAGTTGCCCAGCCGCCGACATGTCCGACGACTATAGGGTCGTCCCCACGACCACTGGCCAAAGTTGCCCAGCCGCCGACATGTCCGACGACTATAGGGTCGTCCCCACGACCCCGGGACTAGGTTGGCCCGCCGCCGACATGTCCGACGTCTATAGGGTCGTCCCCACGACCCCGGGGCTAGATTGCCCCGGCACCGTCATGTCCGACGACTATAGGGTCGTCCCCACGACCCCGGGACTAGGTTGGCCCGCCGCCGACTTGTCCGACGACTATAGGGTCGTCTCCACGACCCCGGGACCAGGTTGGCCGGTCACCGACATGTCCGACGACTATAGGGTCGTCTCCACGACCCCGGGACTAGGTTGGCCAGTCACCGACATGTCCGACATAGGGTCGTCCCCACGACCACGGCCAAAGTTGCCCTGCCGCCGACATGTCCGACGACTATAGGGTCGTCCCCACGACCCCGGGACTAGGTTGGCCCACCACCGTCATGTCCGACGATTATGGGGTCGTCCTCACGACCCCGGGACTAGATTGGCCCGCCACCGTCATGTCCGACGGCCATAGGTTCGTCCCAACGACCCTGAGCAGACGTTGGCCTGCCGCCGACTTGTCCGACGACTATAGGGTCGTCCCCACGAACCCGGGAATAGGTTGGCCAGTCACCGACATGTCCGACGAATATAGGGTCGTCCCCACGACCACGGGCCAAAGTTGCCCTGCCGCCGACATGTCCGACGACTATAGGGTCGTCCCCACGACCCCGGGACTTGGTTGGCCCACCACCATCATGTCCGACGACTATGGGGTCGTCCTCACGACCCCGGGACTAGATTGGCCGGCCACCGTCATGTCCGACGACTATAGGTTCGTCCCAACGACCCTGAGCATACGTTGGCCTGCCGCCGACTTGTCCGACGACTATAGGGTCGTCCCCACGAACCCGGGAATAGGTTGGCCAGTCACCGACATGTCCGACGAATATAGGGTCGTCCCCACGACCACGGGCCAAAGTTGCCCTGCCGCCGACATGTCCGACGACTATAGGGTCGTCCCCACGACCCCGGGACTAGGTTGGCCCACCACCATCATGTCCGACGACTATGGGGTCGTCCTCACGACCCCGGGACTAGATTGGCCGGCCACCGTCATGTCCGACGACTATAGGTTCGTCCCAACGACCCTGAGCATACGTTGGCCTGCCGCCGACTTGTCCGACGACTATAGGGTCGTCCCCACGAACCCGGGAATAGGTTGGCCAGTCACCGACATGTCCGACGAATATAGGGTCGTCCCCACGACCACGGGCCAAAGTTGCCCTGCCGCCGACATGTCCGACGACTATAGGGTCGTCCCCACGACCACGGCCAAAGTTGCCCTGCCGCCGACATGTCCGACGACTATAGGGTCGTCCCCACGACCCCGGGACTAGGTTGGCCCACCACCATCATGTCCGACGACTATGGGGTCGTCCTCACGACCCCGGGACTAGATTGGCCCGCCACCGTCATGTCCGACGACTATAGGGTCGTCCCCACGACCCCGGGACTAGATTGGCCCGCCACCGTCATGTCCGACGACTATACGGTCGTCCCCACGACCCCGGCACTAGGTTGGCCCGCCGCCGACTTGTCCGACGACTATAGGGTCGTCCCCACGACCCCGGGACTAGGTTGGCCAGCCGCCGACATGTCCGACGACTATAGGGTCGTCCCCACGACCCCGGGAGTAGGTTGGCCCGCCGCCGTCTTGTCCGACGACTATAGGGTCGTCCCCAAGGCCCAGGGACTAGGTTGGCCCGCCGCCGACATGTCCTACGACTATAGGGTCGTCCACACGACCCCGGGACTAGGTTGGCCCGCCGCCGACTTGTCCGACGACTATAGGGTCGTCCCCACGACCCCGGGACTAGGTTGGCCAGTCACCGACATGTCCGACGACTATAGGGTCGTCCCCACGACTACAGGCCAAAGTTGCCCAGCCGCCGACATGTCCGACGACTATAGGTTCGTCCCTACGACCCTGGGCATACGTTGGCCTGCCGCCGACATGTCCGACGACTATAGGGTCGTCCCCACGACCACTGGCCAAAGTTGCCCAGCCGCCGACATGTCCGACGACTATAGGGTCGTCCCCACGACCCCGGGACTAGGTTGGCCCGCCGCCGACTTGTCCGACGACTATAGGGTCGTCTCCACGACCCCGGGACTAGGTTGGCCAGTCACCGACATGTCCGACGACTATAGGGTCGTCTCCACGACCCCGGGACTAGGTTGGCCCACCACCGTCATGTCCGACGACTATGGTGTCGTCCTCACGACCCCGTTACTAGATTGGCCCGCCACCGTCATGTCCGACGACTATAGGTTCGTCCCAACGACCCTGGGCATACGTTGGCCTGCCGCCGACATGTCCGACGACTATAGGGTCGTCTCCACGACCCCGGGACTAGGTTGGCCAGTCACCGACATGTCCGACGACTATAGGGTCGTCTCCACGACCCCGGGACTAGGTTGGCCCGCCACCGTCATGTCCGACGACTATACGGTCGTCCCCACGACCCCGGCACTAGGTTGGCCCGCCGCCGACTTGTCCGACGACTATAGGGTCGTCCCCACGACCCCGGGACTAGGTTGGCCAGCCGCCGACATGTCCGACGACTATAGGGTCGTCCCCACGGCCCCGGGACTAGGTTGGCCCACCACCGTCATGTCCGACGACTATGGGGTCGTCCTAACGACCCCGGGACTAGATTGGCCCGCCACCGTCATGTCCGACGACTATAGGTTCGTCCCAACGACCCTGAGCATACGTTGGCCTGCCGCCGACTTGTCCGACGACTATAGGGTCGTCCCCACGACCCCGGGACTAGGTTGGCCAGCCGCCGACATGTCCGACGACTATAGGGTCGTCCCCACGGCCCCGGGACTAGGTTGGCCCACCACCGTCATGTCCGACGACTATGGGGTCGTCCCCACGACCCCGGGACTAGGTTGGCCAGTCACCGACATGTCCGACGACTATAGGGTCGTCCCCACGACCACAGGCCAAAGTTGCCCAGCCGCCGACATGTCCGACGACTATAGGGTCGTCCCCACGACCCCGGGACTAGGTTGGCCCGCCGCCGACATGTCCGACGACTATAGGGTCGTCCCCACGCCCCGGTCCAAAGTTGGCCAGCCGCCGACATGTCCGACGACTATAGGGTCGTCCCCACGGCCCCGGGACTAGGTTGGCCCACCACCGTCATGTCCGACGACTATGGGGTCGTCCTAACGACCCCGGGACTAGATTGGCCCGCCACCGTCATGTCCGACGACTATAGGTTCGTCCCAACGACCCTGAGCATACGTTGGCCTGCCGCCGACTTGTCCGACGACTATAGGGTCGTCCCCACGAACCCGGGAATAGGTTGGCCAGTCACCGACATGTCCGACGACTATAGGGTCGTCCCCACGACCACGGCCAAAGTTGCCCTGCCGCCGACATGTCCGACGACTATAGGGTCGCCCCCACGACCCCGGGACTAGGTTGGCCAACAACCATCATGTCCGACGACTATGGGGTCGTCCTCACGACCCCGGGACTAGATTGGCCCGCCACCGTCATGTCCGACGACTATAGGGTCGTCCCCACGACCCCGGGACTAGGTTGGCCCACCACCGTCATGTCCGACGACTATGGGGTCGTCCTCACGACCCCGGGACTAGATTGGCCTGCCACCGTCATGTCCGACGACTATAGGTTCGTCTCAACGACCCTGAGCATACGTTGGCCTGCCGCCGACTTGTCCGACGACTATAGGGTCGTCCCCACGACCCCGGGACTAGGTTGGCCCGCCGCCGACATGTCCGACGTATATAGGGTCGTCCCCACGACCCCGGGGCTAGATTGGCCCGCCACGGTCATGTCCGACGACTATAGGTTCGTCCCTACGACCCTGGGCATACGTTGGCCTGCCGCCGACATGTCCGACGACTATAGGGTCATCCCCACGACCACTGGCCAAAGTTGCCCAGCCGCCGACATGTCCGACGACTATAGGGTCGTCCCCACGACCCCGGGACTAGGTTGGCCCGCCGCCGACATGTCCGACGTCTATAGGGTCGTCCCCACGACCGCGGGGCTAGATTGCCCCGGCACCGTCATGTCCGACGACTATAGGGTCGTCCCCACGACCCCGGGACTAGGTTGGCCCGCCGCCGACTTGTCCGACGACTATAGGGTCGTCTCCACGACCCCGGGACTAGGTTGGCCAGTCACCGACATGTCCGACGACTATAGGGTCGTCTCCACGACCCCGGGACTAGGTTGGCCCACCACCGTCATGTCCGACGACTATGGTGTCGTCCTCACGACCCCGGGACTAGATTGGCCCGCCACCGTCATGTCCGGCGACTATAGGTTCGTCCCAACGACTCTGGGCATACGTTGGCTTGCCGCCGACATGTCCGACGACTATAGGGTCGTCTCCACGACCCCGGGACTAGGTTGGCCAGTCACCAACATGTCCGACGACTATAGGGTCGTCCCCACGACCACGGCCAAAGTTGCCCAGCCGCCGACATGTCCGACGACTATAGGGTCGTCCCCACGACCACGGCCAAAGTTGCCCTGCCGCCGACCTGTCCGACGACTATAGGGTCGTCCCCACGACCACGGGCCAAAGTTGCCCTGCCGCCGACATGTCCGACGACTATAGGGTCGTCCCCACGACCCCGGGACTAGATTGGCCCGCCACCGTCATGTCCGACGACTATACGGTCGTCCCCACGACCCCGGGACTAGGTTGGCCATTCACCGACATGTCCGACGACTATAGGGTCGTCCCCACGACCACAGGCCAAAGTTGCCCAGCCGCCGACATGTCCGACGACTATAGGGTCGTGTCCACGACCCCGGGACTAGGTTGGCCAGTCACCGACATGTCCGACGACTATAGGGTCGTCCCCACGACCCCGGGACTAGGTTGGCCAGTCACCGACATGTCCGACGACTATAGGGTCGTCCCCACGACCACAGGCCACAGTTGCCCAGCCGCCGACATGTCCGACGACTATAGGGTCGTGTCCACGACCCCGGGACTAGGTTGGCCAGTCACCGACATGTCCGACGACTATAGGGTCGTCCCCACGACCACGGCCAAAGTTGCCCAGCCGCCGACATGTCCGACGACTATAGGGTCGTCCCCACTACCCCGGGCCAAAGCTGGCCAGCCGCCGACTTGTCCGACGATTATAGGGTCGTCCCTACCACCCCGGGACTAGGTTGGCCAGCCGCCGACATGTCCGACGTCTATAGGGTCGTCCCCACTACCCCGGGCCAAAGCTGGCCAGCCGCCGACTAGTCCGACGATTATAGGGTCGTCCCTACCACCCCGGGACTAGGTTGGCCAGCCGCCGACATGTCCGACGTCTATAGGGTCGTCCCCTCGACCCCGGGGCTAGATTGCCCCGGCACCGTCATGTCCGACGACTATAGGGTCGTCCCCACGACCACGGGCCAAAGTTGGCCCGCCGCCGACATGTCCGTAGACTATAGGGTCGTCCCCACGCCCCGGGCCAAAGTTGGCCAGCCGCCGACATGTCCGACGACTATAGGGTCGTCCCCACGACCCCGGGTCTAGGTTGGCCCGCCGCCGACTTGTCCGACGACTATAGGGTCGTCTCCACGACCCCGGGACTAGGTTGGCCTGTCACCGACATGTCCGACGACTATAGGGTCGTCCCCACGACCACGGGCCAAAGTTGCCCTGCCGCCGACATGTCCGACGACTATAGGGTCGTCCCCACGACCTCGGGACTAGGTTGGCCGCCGCCGACATGTCCGACGACTATAGGGTCGTCCCCACGACCCCGGGACTAGGTTGGCCCGCCGCCGACTTGACCGACGACTATAGGGTCGTCCCCACGACCCCGGGACTAGGTTGGCCCGCCGCCGACTTGACCGACGACTATAGGGTCGTCCCCACGACCCCGGGACTAGGTTGGCCAGTCACCGACATGTCCGACGACTATAGGGTCGTCCCCACGACCACGGGCCAAAGTTGGCCCGCCGCCGACATGTCCGTAGACTATAGGGTCGTCCCCACGCCCCGGGCCAAAGTTGGCCAGCCCCCGACATGTCCGACGACTATAGGGTCGTCCCCACGACCCCGGGTCTAGGTTGGCCCGCCGCCGACTTGTCCGACGACTATAGGGTCGTCTCCACGACCCCGGGACTAGGTTGGCCAGTCACCGACATGTCCGACGACTATAGGGTCGTCCCCACGACCCGGGCCAATGTTGGACAGCCGCCGACATGTCCGACGACTATAGGGTCGTCCCCGCGAACCCGGGACTACGTTGGCCAGTCACCGACATGTCCGACGACTATAGGGTCGTCCCCACGACCCCGGGGCTAGGTTGGCCCGCCGCCGACTTGTCCGACGACTATAGGGTCGTCCCCACGACCCCGGGACTATGTTGGCCAGTCACCGACATGTCCGACGACTATAGGGTCGTCCCCACGACCACAGGCCAAAGTTGCCCAGCCGCCGACATGTCCGACGACTATAGGGTCGTCCCCACGACCCCGGGACTAGGTTGGCCAGTCACCGACATGTCCGACGACTATAGGGTCGTCCCCACGACCACAGGCCAAAGTTGCCCAGCCGCCGACATGTCCGACGACTATAGGGTCGTCCCCACGACCACAGGCCAAAGTTGCCCAGCCGCCGACATGTCCGACGACTATAGGGTCGTCCCCACGACCCGGGCCAAAGTTGGACAGCCGCCGACATGTCCGACGACTATAGGGTCGTCCCCGCGAACCCGGGACTACGTTGGCTAGTCACCGACATGTCCGACGACTATAGGGTCGTTCCCACGACCACGGGCCAAAGTTGGCCAGCCGCCGACATGTCCGACGACTATAGGGTCGTCCCCGCGAACCCGGGACTACGTTGGCCAGTCACCGACATGTCCGACGACTATAGGGTCGTCCCCACGACCACGGGCCAAAGTTGGCCCGCCGCCGACATGTCCGTAGACTATAGGGTCGTCCCCACGCCCCGGGCCAAAGTTGGCCAGCCCCCGACATGTCCGACGACTATAGGGTCGTCCCCACGACCCCGGGACTAGATTGGCCCGCCACCGTCATGTCCGACGACTATACGGTCGTCCCCACGACCCCGGCACTAGGTTGGCCCGCCGCCGACTTGTCCGACGACTATAGGGTCGTCCCCACGACCCCGGGACTAGGTTGGCCAGCCGCCGACATGTCCGACGACTATAGGGTCGTCCCCACGACCCCGGGAGTAGGTTGGCCCGCCGCCGTCTTGTCCGACGACTATAGGGTCGTCCCCAAGGCCCAGGGACTAGGTTGGCCCGCCGCCGACATGTCCTACGACTATAGGGTCGTCCACACGACCCCGGGACTAGGTTGGCCCGCCGCCGACTTGTCCGACGACTATAGGGTCGTCCCCACGACCCCGGGACTAGGTTGGCCAGTCACCGACATGTCCGACGACTATAGGGTCGTCCCCACGACCACAGGCCAAAGTTGCCCAGCCGCCGACATGTCCGACGACTATAGGTTCGTCCCTACGACCCTGGGCATACGTTGGCCTGCCGCCGACATGTCCGACGACTATAGGGTCGTCCCCACGACCACTGGCCAAAGTTGCCCAGCCGCCGACATGTCCGACGACTATAGGGTCGTCCCCACGACCCCGGGACTAGGTTGGCCCGCCGCCGACATGTCCGACGATTATAGGGTCGTCCCCACGACCCCGGGACTAGGTTGGCCCGCCGCCGACATGTCCGACGAGTATAGGGTCGTCCCCACGACCCCGGGACTAGGTTGGCCCGCCGCCGACTTGACCGACGACTATAGGGTCGTCCCCACGACCCCGGGACTAGGTTGGCCAGTCACCGACATGTCCGACGACTATAGGGTCGTCCCCACGACCACAGGCCAAAGTTGCCCAGCCGCCGACATGTCCGACGACTATAGGGTCGTCCCCACGACCCCGGGGCTAGATTGCCCCGGCACCGTCATGTCCGACGACTATAGGGTCGTCCCCACGACCCGGGCCAAAGTTGGCCAGCCGCCGACATGTCCGACGACTATAGGGTCGTCCCCATGACCCCGGGACTAGGTTTGCCCGCCGCCGACATGTCCGACGACTATACGGTCGTCCTCGCGACCACGGGACTAGGTTGGCCCGCCGCCGACTTGTCCGACGACTATAGGGTCGTCCCCACGACCACAGGCCAAAGTTGCCCAGCCGCCGACATGTCCGACGACTATAGGGTCGTCCCCACGACCCCGGGGCTAGATTGCCCCGGCACCGTCATGTCCGACGACTATAGGGTCGTCCCCACGACCCGGGCCAAAGTTGGCCAGCCGCCGACATGTCCGACGACTATAAGGTCGTCCCCACGACCCCGGGACTAGGTTGGCCCGCCGCCGACATGTCCGTAGACTATAGGGTCGTCCCCACGCCCCGGGCCAAAATTGGCCCGCCGCCGACGTGTCCTACGACTATGGGGTCGTCCCCACGACCACGTGACTAGGTTGGCCAGCCGCCGACATGTCCGACGACTATAGGGTCGTCCCCACCACCCCGGGTCTAGGTTGGCCAGCCGCCGACATGTCCGACGACTATAGGGTCGTCCCCACGACCATGGGCCAAAGTTGCCCTGCCGCCGACATGTCCGACGACTATAGGGTCGTCCCCACGACCACTGGCCAAAGTTGCCCAGCCGCCGACATGTCCGACGACTATAGGGTCGTCCCCACTACCCCGGGCCAAAGCTGGCCAGCCGCCGACTTGTCTGACGATTATAGGGTCGTCCCTACCACCCCGGGACTAGGTTGGCCAGCCGCCGACATGTCCGACGACTATAGGGTCGTCCCCACGACCACGGGCCAAAGTTGCCCTGCCGCCGACATGTCCGACGACTATAGGGTCGTCCCCACGACCTCGGGACTAGGTTGGCCGCCGCCGACATGTCCGACGACTATTGGGTCGTCCCCACGCCCCGGGCCAAAGTTGGCCAGCCGCCGACATGTCCGACGACTATAGGGTCGTCCCCACGACCCCGGGACTAGGTTGGCCCGCCGCCGACTTGACCGACGACTATAGGGTCGTCCCCACGACCCCGGGACTAGGTTGGCCCGCCGCCGACTTGACCGATGACTATAGGGTCGTCCCCACGACCCCGGGACTAGGTTGGCCCGCCGCCGACATGTCCGACGATTATAGGGTCGTCCCCACGACCCCGGGACTAGGTTGGCCCGCCGCCGACATGTCCGACGACTATAGGGTCGTCCCCACGACCCCGGGACTAGGTTGGCCCGCCGCCGACTTGACCGACGACTATAGGGTCGTCCCCACGACCCCGGGACTAGGTTGGCCAGTCACCGACATGTCCGACGACTATAGGGTCGTCCCCACGACCACAGGCCAAAGTTGCCCAGCCGCCGACATGTCCGACGACTATAGGGTCGTCCCCACGACCCCGGGGCTAGATTGCCCCGGCACCGTCATGTCCGACGACTATAGGGTCGTCCCCACGACCCGGGCCAAAGTTGGCCAGCCGCCGACATGTCCGACGACTATAGGGTCGTCCCCATGACCCCGGGACTAGGTTTGCCCGCCGCCGACATGTCCGACGACTATACGGTCGTCCTCGCGACCACGGGACTAGGTTGGCCCGCCGCCGACTTGTCCGACGACTATAGGGTCGTCCCCACGACCACAGGCCAAAGTTGCCCAGCCGCCGACATGTCCGACGACTATAGGGTCGTCCCCACGACCCCGGGGCTAGATTGCCCCGGCACCGTCATGTCCGACGACTATAGGGTCGTCCCCACGACCCGGGCCAAAGTTGGCCAGCCGCCGACATGTCCGACGACTATAAGGTCGTCCCCACGACCCCGGGACTAGGTTGGCCCGCCGCCGACATGTCCGTAGACTATAGGGTCGTCCCCACGCCCCGGGCCAAAATTGGCCCGCCGCCGACGTGTCCTACGACTATGGGGTCGTCCCCACGACCACGGGACTAGGTTGGCCAGCCGCCGACATGTCCGACGTCTATAGGGTCGTCCCCTCGACCCCGGGGCTAGATTGCCCCGGCACCGTCATGTCCGACGACTATAGGGTCGTCCCCACGACCACGGGCCAAAGTTGGCCCGCCGCCGACATGTCCGTAGACTATAGGGTCGTCCCCACGCCCCGGGCCAAAGTTGGCCAGCCCCCGACATGTCCGACGACTATAGGGTCGTCCCCACGACCCCGGGTCTAGGTTGGCCCGCCGCCGACTTGTCCGACGACTATAGGGTCGTCTCCACGACCCCGGGACTAGGTTGGCCAGTCACCGACATGTCCGACGACTATAGGGTCGTCCCCACGACCACAGGCCAAAGTTGCCCAGCCGCCGACATGTCCGACGACTATAGGGTCGTCCCCACGACCACAGGCCAAAGTTGCCCAGCCGCCGACATGTCCGACGACTATAGGGTCGTCCCCACGACCCGGGCCAAAGTTGGACAGCCGCCGACATGTCCGACGACTATAGGGTCGTCCCCGCGAACCCGGGACTACGTTGGCTAGTCACCGACATGTCCGACGACTATAGGGTCGTTCCCACGACCACGGGCCAAAGTTGGCCAGCCGCCGACATGTCCGACGACTATAGGGTCGTCCCCGCGAACCCGGGACTACGTTGGCCAGTCACCGACATGTCCGACGACTATAGGGTCGTTCCCACGACCACGGGCCAAAGTTGGCCAGCCGCCGACATGTCCGACGACTATAGGGTCGTCCCCGCGAACCCGGGACTACGTTGGCCAGTCACCGACATGTCCGACGACTATAGGGTCGTCCCCACGACCACAGGCCAAAGTTGCCCAGCCGCCGACATGTCCGACGACTATAGGGTCGTCCCCACGACCCCGGGGCTAGGTTGGCCCGCCGCCGACTTGTCCGACGACTATAGGGTCGTCCCCACGACCCCGGGACTATGTTGGCCAGTCACCGACATGTCCGACGACTATAGGGTCGTCCCCACGACCACAGGCCAAAGTTGCCCAGCCGCCGACATGTCCGACGACTATAGGGTCGTCCCCACGACCCCGGGACTAGGTTGGCCAGTCACCGACATGTCCGACGACTATAGGGTCGTCCCCACGACCACAGGCCAAAGTTGCCCAGCCGCCGACATGTCCGACGACTATAGGGTCGTCCCCACGACCACAGGCCAAAGTTGCCCAGCCGCCGACATGTCCGACGACTATAGGGTCGTCCCCACGACCCGGGCCAAAGTTGGACAGCCGCCGACATGTCCGACGACTATAGGGTCGTCCCCGCGAACCCGGGACTACGTTGGCTAGTCACCGACATGTCCGACGACTATAGGGTCGTTCCCACGACCACGGGCCAAAGTTGGCCAGCCGCCGACATGTCCGACGACTATAGGGTCGTCCCCGCGAACCCGGGACTACGTTGGCCAGTCACCGACATGTCCGACGACTATAGGGTCGTCCCCACGACCACGGGCCAAAGTTGGCCCGCCGCCGACATGTCCGTAGACTATAGGGTCGTCCCCACGCCCCGGGCCAAAGTTGGCCAGCCCCCGACATGTCCGACGACTATAGGGTCGTCCCCACGACCCCGGGTCTAGGTTGGCCCGCCGCCGACTTGTCCGACGACTATAGGGTCGTCTCCACGACCCCGGGACTAGGTTGGCCAGTCACCGACATGTCCGACGACTATAGGGTCGTCCCCACGACCCGGGCCAATGTTGGACAGCCGCCGACATGTCCGACGACTATAGGGTCGTCCCCGCGAACCCGGGACTACGTTGGCCAGTCACCGACATGTCCGACGACTATAGGGTCGTCCCCACGACCCCGGGGCTAGGTTGGCCCGCCGCCGACTTGTCCGACGACTATAGGGTCGTCCCCACGACCCCGGGACTATGTTGGCCAGTCACCGACATGTCCGACGACTATAGGGTCGTCCCCACGACCACAGGCCAAAGTTGCCCAGCCGCCGACATGTCCGACGACTATAGGGTCGTCCCCACGACCCCGGGACTAGGTTGGCCAGTCACCGACATGTCCGACGACTATAGGGTCGTCCCCACGACCACAGGCCAAAGTTGCCCAGCCGCCGACATGTCCGACGACTATAGGGTCGTCCCCACGACCACAGGCCAAAGTTGCCCAGCCGCCGACATGTCCGACGACTATAGGGTCGTCCCCACGACCCGGGCCAAAGTTGGACAGCCGCCGACATGTCCGACGACTATAGGGTCGTCCCCGCGAACCCGGGACTACGTTGGCTAGTCACCGACATGTCCGACGACTATAGGGTCGTTCCCACGACCACGGGCCAAAGTTGGCCAGCCGCCGACATGTCCGACGACTATAGGGTCGTCCCCGCGAACCCGGGACTACGTTGGCCAGTCACCGACATGTCCGACGACTATAGGGTCGTCCCCACGACCACGGGCCAAAGTTGCCCTGCCGCCGACATGTCCGACGACTATAGGGTCGTCCCCACGACCCCGGGTCTAGGTTGGCCCGCCGCCGACTTTTCCGACGACTATAGGGTCGTACCCACGACCCCGGGACTAGGTTGGCCCGCCGCCGACTTGTCCGACGACTATAGGGTCGTCCCCACGACCCCGGGACTAGGTTGGCCAGTCACCGACATGTCCGACGACTATAGGGTCGTCCCCACGACCACAGGCCAAAGTTGCCCAGCCGCCGACATGTCCGACGACTATAGGGTCGTCCCCACGACCCGGGCCAAAGTTGGACAGCCGCCGACATGTCCGACGACTATAGGGTCGTCCCCGCGAACCCGGGACTACGTTGGCTAGTCACCGACATGTCCGACGACTATAGGGTCGTCCCCACGACCACGGGCCAAAGTTGGCCCGCCGCCGACATGTCCGTAGACTATAGGGTCGTCCCCACGCCCCGGGCCAAAGTTGGCCAGCCGCCGACATGTCCGACGACTATAGGGTCGTCCCCACGACCCCGGGTCTAGGTTGGCCCACCGCCGACATGTCCGACGTCTATAGGGTCGTCCCCACGACCCCGGGGCTAGATTGGCCCGCCACCGTCATGTCCGACGACTATAGGTTCGTCCCTACGACCCTGGGCATACGTTGGCCTGCCGCCGACATGTCCGACGACTATAGGGTCGTCCCCACGACCCCAGGACTATGTTGGCCCGCCGCCGACTTGTCCGACGACTATAGGGTCGTCTCCACGACCCCGGGACTAGGTTGGCCCGCCGCCGACATGTCCGACGATTATAGGGTCGTCCCCACGACCCCGGGACTAGGTTGGCCGCCGCCGACATGTCCGACGACTATTGGGTCGTCCCCACGCCCCGGGCCAAAGTTGGCCAGCCGCCGACATGTCCGACGACTATAGGGTCGTCCCCACGACCCCGGGACTAGGTTGGCCCGCCGCCGACTTGTCCGACGACTATAGGGTCGTCCCCACGACCCCGGGACTAGGTTGGCCCGCCGCCGACATGTCCGACGATTATAGGGTCGTCCCCACGACCACTGGCCAAAGTTGCCCAGCCGCCGACATGTCCGACGACTATAGGGTCGTCCCCACTACCCCGGGCCAAAGCTGGCCAGCCGCCGACTTGTCCGACGATTATAGGGTCGTCCCTACCACCCCGGGACTAGGTTGGCCAGCCGCCGACATGTCCGACGTCTATAGGGTCGTCCCCTCGACCCCGGGGCTAGATTGCCCCGGCACCGTCATGTCCGACTACTATAGGGTCGTCCCCACGACCACGGGCCAAAGTTGGCCCGCCGCCGACATGTCCGTAGAATATAGGGTCGTCCCCACGCCCCGGGCCAAAGTTGGCCAGCCGCCGACATGTCCGACGACTATAGGGTCGTCCCCACGACCCCGGGTCTAGGTTGGCCCGCCGCCGACTTGTCCGACGACTATAGGGTCGTCTCCACGACTCCGGGACTAGGTTGGCCAGTCACCGACATGTCCGACGACTATAGGGTCGTCCCCACGACCACGAGCCAAAGTTGCCCTGCCGCCGACATGTCCGACGACTATAGGGTCGTCGCCACGACCTCGGGACTAGGTTGGCCGCCGCCGACATGTCCGACGACTATTGGGTCGTCCCCACGCCCCGGGCCAAAGTTGGCCAGCCGCCGACATGTCCGACGACTATAGGGTCGTCCCCACGCCCCGGGCCAAAGTTGGCCAGCCGCCGACATGTCCGACGACTATAGGGTCGTCCCCACGACCCCGGGACTAGGTTGGCCCGCCGCCGACTTGACCGACGACTATAGGGTCGTCCCCACGACCCCGGGACTAGGTTGGCCCGCCGCCGACATGTCCGACGATTATAGGGTCGTACCCACGACCCCGGGACCAGGTTGGCCCGCCGCCGACATGTCCGACGATTATAGGGTCGTACCCACGACCCCGGGACTAGGTTGGCCCGCCGCCGACATGTCCGTAGACTATAGGGTCGTCCCCACGCCCCGGGCCAAAGTTGGCCAGCCGCCGACATGTCCGACGACTATAGGGTCGTCCCCACCACCCCGGGTCTAGGTTGGCCAGCCGCCGACATGTCCGACGACTATAGGGTCGTCCCCACGACCATGGGCCAAAGTTGCCCTGCCGCCGACATGTCCGACGACTATAGGGTCGTCCCCACGACCACTGGCCAAAGTTGCCCAGCCGCCGACATGTCCGACGACTATAGGGTCGTCCCCACGCCCCGGTCCAAAGTTGGCCAGCCGCCGACATGTCCGACGACTATAGGGTCGTCCCCACGACCCCGGGACTTGATTGGCCCGCCACCGTCATGTCCGGCGACTATACGGTCGTCCCCACGACCCCGGGACTAGGTTGGCCCGCCGCCGACTTGTCCGACGACTATAGGGTCGTCCCCACGACCACTGGCCAAAGTTGCCCAGCCGCAGACATGTCCGACGACTATAGGGTCGTCCCCACGACCCCGGGACAAGATTGGCCCGCCACCGTGATGTCCGACGACTATAGGGTCGTCTCCACGACCCCGGGACTAGGTTGGCCCGCCGCCGACTTGTACGACGACTATAGGGTCGTCCCCACGACCACGGGCCAAAGTTGCCCTGCCGCCGACATGTCCGACGACTATAGGGTCGTCCCCACGATCCCGGGACTAGGTTGGCCCTCCGCCGACATGTCCGACGACTATAGGGTCGTCCCCACGCCCCGGGCCAAAGTTGGCCAGCCGCCGACATGTCCGACGACTATAGGGTCGTCCCCACGACCCCGGGGCTAGGTTGGCCCGCCGCCGACATGTCCGACGACTATACGGTCGTCCTCGCGACCACGGGACTAGGTTGGCCCGCCGCCGACTTGTCCGACGACTATAGGGTCGTCCCCAGGACCCCGGGACTAGGTCGGCCCGCCGCCGACTTGTCCGACGACTATAGGGTCGTTCCCACGACCACGGGCCAAAGTTGGCCAGCCGCCGACATGTCCGACGACTATAGGGTCGTCCCCGCGAACCCGGGACTACGTTGGCCAGTCACCGACATGTCCGACGACTATAGGGTCGTCCCCACGACCCCGGGACAAGATTGGCCCGCCACCGTGATGTCCGACGACTATAGGGTCGTCTCCACGACCCCGGTACTAGGTTGGCCCGCCGCCGTCTTGTCCGACGACTATAGGGTCGTCCCCACGACCCGGGCCAAAGTTGGACAGCCGCCGACATGTCCGACGACTATAGGGTCGTTCCCACGACCACGGGCCAAAGTTGGCCAGCCGCCGACATGTCCGACGACTATAGGGTCGTCCCCGCGAACCCGGGACTACGTTGGCCAGTCACCGACATGTCCGACGACTATAGGGTCGTCCCCACGACCACGGGCCAAAGTTGCCCTGCCGCCGACATGTCCGACGTCTATAGGGTCGTCCCCACGACCCCGGGGCTAGATTGGCCCGCCACCGTCATGTCCGACGACTATAGGTTCGTCCCTACGACCCTGGGCATACATTGGCCTGCCGCCGACATGTCCGACGACTATAGGGTCGTCCCCACGACACCAGGACTAGGTTGGCCCGCCGCCGACTTGTCCGACGACTATAGGGTCGTCCCCACGACCCCGGGACTAGGTTGGCCCGCCGCCGACATGTCCGACGATTATAGGGTCGTCCCCACGACCCCGGACTAGGTTGGCCCGCCGCCGACATGTCCGTAGACTATAGGGTCGTCCCCACGCCCCGGGCCAAAGTTGGCCAGCCGCCGACATGTCCGACGACTATAGGGTCGTCCCCGCGAACCCGGGACTACGTTGGCCAGTCACCGACATGTCCGACGACTATAGGGTCGTCCCCACGACCACTGGCCAAAGTTGCCCAGCCGCCGTCATGTCCGACGACTATAGGGTCGTCCCCACGCCCCGGTCCAAAGTTGGCCAGCCGCCGACATGTCCGACGACTATAGGGTCGTCCCCACGACCCCGGGACTTGATTGGCCCGCCACCGTCATGTCCGGCGACTATACGGTCGTCCCCACGACCCCGGGACTAGGTTGGCCCGCCGCCGACTTGTCCGACGACTATAGGGTCGTCCCCACGACCACTGGCCAAAGTTGCCCAGCCGCAGACATGTCCGACGACTATAGGGTCGTCCTCACGACCCCGGGACTAGATTGGCCCGCCACCGTGATGTCCGACGACTATAGGGTCGTCTCCACGACCCCGGGACTAGGTTGGCCCGCCGCCGACTTGTCCGACGACTATAGGGTCGTCCCCACGACCACGGGCCAAAGTTGCCCTGCCGCCGACATGTCCGACGACTATAGGGTCGTCCCCACGATCCCGGGACTAGGTTGGCCCTCCTCCGACATGTCCGACGACTATAGGGTCGTCCCCACGCCCCGGGCCAAAGTTGGCCAGCCGCCGACATGTCCGACGACTATAGGGTCGTCCCCACGACCCCGGGGCTAGGTTGGCCCATAGGGTCGTCCCCACGACCCCGGGGCTAGGTTGGCCCGCCGCCGACATGTCCGACGACTATACGGTCGTCCTCGCGACCACGGGACTAGGTTGGCCCGCCGCCGACTTGTCCGACGACTATAGGGTCGTCCCCAGGACCCCGGGACTAGGTCGGCCCGCCGCCGGCTTGTCCGACGACTATAGGGTCGTCCCCACGACCCGGGCCAAAGTTGGACAGCCGCCGACATGTCCGACGACTATAGGGTCGTCCCCGCGAACCCGGGACTACGTTGGCCAGTCACCGACATGTCCGACGACTATAGGGTCGTTCCCACGACCACGGGCCAAAGTTGGCCAGCCGCCGACATGTCCGACGACTATAGGGTCGTCCCCGCGAACCCGGGACTACGTTGGCCAGTCACCGACATGTCCGACGACTATAGGGTCGTTCCCACGACCACGGGCCAAAGTTGGCCAGCCGCCGACATGTCCGACGTCTATAGGGTCGTCCCCACGACCCCGGGGCTAGATTGCCCCGGCACCGTCATGTCCGACGACTATAGGGTCGTCCCCACGACACCAGGACTAGGTTGGCCCGCCGCCGACTTGTCCGACGACTATAGGGTCGTCCCCACGACCCCGGGACTAGGTTGGCCCGCCGCCGACATGTCCGACGATTATAGGGTCGTCCCCACGACCCCGGACTAGGTTGGCCCGCCGCCGACATGTCCGTAGACTATAGGGTCGTCCCCACGCCCCGGGCCAAAGTTGGCCAGCCGCCGACATGTCCGACGACTATAGGGTCGTCCCCGCGAACCCGGGACTACGTTGGCCAGTCACCGACATGTCCGACGACTATAGGGTCGTCCCCACGACCACTGGCCAAAGTTGCCCAGCCGCCGTCATGTCCGACGACTATAGGGTCGTCCCCACGCCCCGGTCCAAAGTTGGCCAGCCGCCGACATGTCCGACGACTATAGGGTCGTCCCCACGACCCCGGGACTTGATTGGCCCGCCACCGTCATGTCCGGCGACTATACGGTCGTCCCCACGACCCCGGGACTAGGTTGGCCCGCCGCCGACTTGTCCGACGACTATAGGGTCGTCCCCACGACCACTGGCCAAAGTTGCCCAGCCGCAGACATGTCCGACGACTATAGGGTCGTCCTCACGACCCCGGGACTAGATTGGCCCGCCACCGTGATGTCCGACGACTATAGGGTCGTCTCCACGACCCCGGGACTAGGTTGGCCCGCCGCCGACTTGTCCGACGACTATAGGGTCGTCCCCACGACCACGGGCCAAAGTTGCCCTGCCGCCGACATGTCCGACGACTATAGGGTCGTCCCCACGATCCTGGGACTAGGTTGGCCCTCCTCCGACATGTCCGACGACTATAGGGTCGTCCCCACGCCCCGGGCCAAAGTTGGCCAGCCGCCGACATGTCCGACGACTATAGGGTCGTCCCCACGACCCCGGGGCTAGGTTGGCCCATAGGGTCGTCCCCACGACCCCGGGGCTAGGTTGGCCCGCCGCCGACATGTCCGACGACTATACGGTCGTCTCCACGACCCCGGTACTAGGTTGGCCCGCCGCCGTCTTGTCCGACGACTATAGGGTCGTCCCCACGACCCGGGCCAAAGTTGGACAGCCGCCGACATGTCCGACGACTATAGGGTCGTTCCCACGACCACGGGCCAAAGTTGGCCAGCCGCCGACATGTCCGACGACTATAGGGTCGTCCCCGCGAACCCGGGACTACGTTGGCTCGCCACCGTCATGTCCGACGACTATGGGGTCGTCCCGACGACCACGGGCCAAAGTTGGCCAGCCACCGTCATGTCCGACGAGTATAGGGTCGTCCCCACGACCCCGGGACTAGGTTGGCCCGCCGCCGACTTGTCCGACGACTATAGGGTCGTCCCCGCGACCACGGGACTAGGTTGGCCAGCCGCCGACATGTCCGACGACTATACGGTCGTCCCCACGACCACGGGACTAGGTTGGCCCGCCGCCAACATGTCCGACGACTATAGGGTCGTATCCACGGCCCCGAGACTAGATTGGCCTACGACCGTCATGTCCGACGACTACAGGGTCGTCCCCACGACCCCGGGACTAGATTGGCTCGCCACCGTCATGTCCGACGAGTATAGGGTCGTACCCACGACGCGGGGACTAGATTGGCCCGTCACCGTCATGTCCGACGACTACATGGTCGTCCCCACGACCCCAGGACTAGGTTGGCCAGCCGCCGACATGTCCGACGACTATAGGGTCGTCCCCACGGCCCCGGGACTAGATTGGCCCACGACCGTCATGTCCGACGACTACAGGGTCGTCCCCACGACCCCAGGACTAGATTGCCACGCCACCGTCATGTCCGACGACTATAGGGTCGTCCCCACGACCCCGGGACTAGATTGGCCCACCACCGTCATGTCCGACGACTACAGGGTCGTCCCCACGACCCCGCGACTAGGTTGGCCCGCCGCCGACTTGTCCGACGACTATAGGGTCGTCCCCACTGCCCCGGGCCAAAGTTGGCCAGCCGCCGACATGTCCGACGACTATATGGTCGTACCCACGACCCCGGGACTAGGTTGGCCCGCCGCCGACTTGTCCGACGACTATAGGGTCGTCCCCACGACCCCGGGACTAGGTTGGCCAGCCGCCGATATGTCCGACGACTATAGGGTCGTCCCCACGGCCCCGGGACTAGATTGGCCCACGACCGTCATGTCCGACGACTACAGGGTCGTCCCCACGACCCCAGGACTAGATTGCCACGCCACCGTCATGTCCCACGACTATAGGGTCGTCCCCACGACCACGGGCCAAAGTTGGCCAGCCACCGTCATGTCCGACGAGTATAGGGTCGTCCACACGACCCCGGGACTAGCATGGCCCGCCGCCGACTTGTCCGACGACTATAGGGTCGTCCCTACCAACCCGGGAGTAGGTTGGCCGGCCGCCAACATTTCCGACGACTATGTGGGTCGTCCCCACGACCTCGGGACTAGGTTGGCCCGCCGCCGACTTGTCCGACGACTATAGGGTCGTCCCCACGACCCCGGGACTAGATTGCCCCGCCACCGTCATGTCCGACGACTACAGGGTCGTCCCCGCGACCCCGAGACTAGATTGGCCCACGACCGTCATGTCTGACGACTACGGGGTCGTCCCCACGACCCCAGGACTAGATTGCCCCGCCACCGTCATGTCCGACGACTATAGGTTTGTCCCCACGACCACGGGCCAAAGTTGGCCCGCCGCCGACATGTTCGACGACTATAGGTTCGTCCCCACGACCCCGGGACTAGATTGGCTCGCCACCGTCATGTCCGACGAGTATAGGGTCGTACCCACGACGCGGGGACTAGATTGGCCCGTCACCGTCATGTCCGACGACTACATGGTCGTCCCCACGACCCCAGGACTAGGTTGGCCAGCCGCCGACATGTCCGACGACTATAGGGTCGTCCCCACGGCCCCGGGACTAGATTGGCCCACGACCGTCATGTCCGACGACTACAGGGTCGTCCCCACGACCCCAGGACTAGATTGCCACGCCACCGTCATGTCCGACGACTATAGGGTCGTCGCCACGACCCCGGGACTAGATTGGCCCACCACCGTCATGTCCGACGACTACAGGGTCGTCCCCACGACCCCGCGACTAGGTTGGCCCGCCGCCGACTTGTCCGACGACTATAGGGCCGTCCCCAGGACCACGGGACTAGGTTGGCCCGCCGCCAACTTGACCGACGACTATAGGGTCGTCCCCACGACCCCGGGACTAGGTTGGCCCGCCGCCGACATGTCCGACGACTATAGGGTCGTCTCCACGACCCCGGGACTAGATTGGCCCGCCACCGTCATGTCCGACGAGTATAGGGTCGTACCCACGACGCCGGGACTAGGTTGGCCCGCCGCCGACATGTCCGACGACTACATGGTCGTCCCCACGACCCCAGGACTAGGTTGGCCAGCCGCCGACATGTCCGACGACTATAGGGTCGTCCCCACGCCCCGGGCCAAAGTTGGCCAGCCGCCGCCATGTCCGACGCCTATAGGGTCGTCCCCACTTCCTCGGGGCTAGATTGGCCCGCCACCGTCATGTCCGACGACTATGGGGTCGTCCCGACGACCACGGGCCAAAGTTGGCCAGCCACCGTCATGTCCGACGAGTATAGGGTCGTCCCTACCACCCGGGGACTAGGTTGGCCAGCCGCCGACATGTCCGACGTCTATAGGGTCGTCCCGACGACCCCGGGGCTAGATTGCCCCGGCACCGTCATGTCCGACGACTATAGGGTCGTCCCCACGACCCCGGGACTAGGTTGGCCCGCCGCCGACATGTCCGACGACTATAGGGTTGTCCCCACGACCTCGGGACTAGGTTGGCCCGCCACCGTCATGTCCGACGACTATGGGGTCGTCCCGACGACCACGGGCCAAAGTTGGCCAGCCACCGTCATGTCCGACGAGTATAGGGTCGTCCCCACGACCCCGGGACTAGGTTGGCCCGCCGCCGACATGTCCGACGACTACAGGGTCGTCCCCACGACCCCAGGACTAGGTTGGCCAGCCGCCGACGTGTCCGACGACTATAGGGTCGTCCCCACGCCCCCGGGACTAGATTGGCCCGCCACCGTCATGTCCGACGACTACAGGGTCGTCCCCACGACCCCGGGACTAGATTGGCCGACCACCGTCATGTCCGACGACTACAGGGTCGTCCCCACGACCCCGGGACTAGGTTGGCCCGCCGCCGACTTGTCCGACGACTATAGGGTCGTCCCCAGGACACCGGGACTAGATTGGCCCGCCACCGTCAAGTCCGACGAGTATAGGGTCGTACCCACGACGCCGGGACTAGATTGGCCCGTCACCGTCATGGTCGACGACTATAGGGTCGTCCCCACGACCCCGGGACTAGGTTGGCCAGCTGCCGACATGTCCGACGACAATAGGGTCGTCCCCACGACCCCGGGACTAGGTTGGCCAGCCTCCGACATATCCGACGACTATAGGGTCGTTCCCACGACTACGGGCCAAATTTGGCCAGTCGCCGACATGTCCGACGACCATAGGGTCGTCCCCACGGCCCCGGGACTAGATTGGCCCACGACCGTCATGTCCGACGACTACAGGGTCGTCCCCACGACCCCAGGACTAGATTGCCACGCCACCGTCATGTCCCACGACTATAGGGTCGTCCCCACGACCACGGGCCAAAGTTGGCCAGCCACCGTCATGTCCGACGAGTATAGGGTCGTCCACACGACCCCGGGACTAGCATGGCCCGCCGCCGACTTGTCCGACGACTATAGGGTCGTCCCTACCAACCCGGGAGTAGGTTGGCCGGCCGCCAACATTTCCGACGACTATGTGGGTCGTCCCCACGACCTCGGGACTAGGTTGGCCCGCCGCCGACTTGTCCGACGACTATAGGGTCGTCCCCACGACCCCGGGACTAGATTGCCCCGCCACCGTCATGTCCGACGACTACAGGGTCGTCCCCACGACCCCGAGACTAGATTGGCCCACGACCGTCATGTCTGACGACTACGGGGTCGTCCCCACGACCCCAGGACTAGATTGCCCCGCCACCGTCATGTCCGACGACTATAGGTTTGTCCCCACGACCACGGGCCAAAGTTGGCCCGCCGCCGACATGTTCGACGACTATAGGTTCGTCCCCACGACCCCGGGACTAGATTGGCTCGCCACCGTCATGTCCGACGAGTATAGGGTCGTACCCACGACGCGGGGACTAGATTGGCCCGTCACCGTCATGTCCGACGACTACATGGTCGTCCCCACGACCCCAGGACTAGGTTGGCCAGCCGCCGACATGTCCGACGACTATAGGGTCGTCCCCACGGCCCCGGGACTAGATTGGCCCACGACCGTCACGTCCGACGACTACAGGGTCGTCCCCACGACCCCAGGACTAGATTGCCACGCCACCGTCATGTCCGACGACTATAGGGTCGTCGCCACGACCCCGGGACTAGATTGGCCCACCACCGTCATGTCCGACGACTACAGGGTCGTCCCCACGACCCCGCGACTAGGTTGGCCCGCCGCCGACTTGTCCGACGACTATAGGGCCGTCCCCAGGACCACGGGACTAGGTTGGCCCGCCGCCAACTTGACCGACGACTATAGGGTCGTCCCCACGACCCCGGGACTAGGTTGGCCCGCCGCCGACATGTCCGACGACTATAGGGTCGTCTCCACGACCCCGGGACTAGATTGGCCCGCCACCGTCATGTCCGACGAGTATAGGGTCGTACCCACGACGCCGGGACTAGGTTGGCCCGCCGCCGACATGTCCGACGACTACATGGTCGTCCCCACGACCCCAGGACTAGGTTGGCCAGCCGCCGACATGTCCGACGACTATAGGGTCGTCCCCACGCCCCGGGCCAAAGTTGGCCAGCCGCCGCCATGTCCGACGCCTATAGGGTCGTCCCCACTTCCTCGGGGCTAGATTGGCCCGCCACCGTCATGTCCGACGACTATGGGGTCGTCCCGACGACCACGGGCCAAAGTTGGCCAGCCACCGTCATGTCCGACGAGTATAGGGTCGTCCCTACCACCCGGGGACTAGGTTGGCCAGCCGCCGACATGTCCGACGTCTATAGGGTCGTCCCGACGACCCCGGGGCTAGATTGCCCCGGCACCGTCATGTCCGACGACTATAGGGTCGTCCCCACGACCCCGGGACTAGGTTGGCCCGCCGCCGACATGTCCGACGACTATAGGGTTGTCCCCACGACCTCGGGACTAGGTTGGCCCGCCACCGTCATGTCCGACGACTATGGGGTCGTCCCGACGACCACGGGCCAATGTTGGCCAGCCACCGTCATGTCCGACGAGTATAGGGTCGTCCCCACGACCCCGGGACTAGGTTGGCCCGCCGCCGACATGTCCGACGACTACAGGGTCGTCCCCACGACCCCAGGACTAGGTTGGCCAGCCGCCGACGTGTCCGACGACTATAGGGTCGTCCCCACGCCCCCGGGACTAGATTGGCCCGCCACCGTCATGTCCGACGACTACAGGGTCGTCCCCACGACCCCGGGACTAGATTGGCCGACCACCGTCATGTCCGACGACTACAGGGTCGTCCCCACGACCCCGGGACTAGGTTGGCCCGCCGCCGACTTGTCCGACGACTATAGGGTCGTCCCCAGGACACCGGGACTAGATTGGCCCGCCACCGTCAAGTCCGACGAGTATAGGGTCGTACCCACGACGCCGGGACTAGATTGGCCCGTCACCGTCATGGTCGACGACTATAGGGTCGTCCCCACGACCCCGGGACTAGGTTGGCCAGCTGCCGACATGTCCGACGACAATAGGGTCGTCCCCACGACCCCGGGACTAGGTTGGCCAGCCTCCGACATATCCGACGACTATAGGGTCGTTCCCACGACTACGGGCCAAATTTGGCCAGTCGCCGACATGTCCGACGACCATAGGGTCGTCCCCACGAAACCCGGGACTAGATTGGCCCGCCACCGTCACGTCCGACGACTATAGGGTCGTACCCACGACAACGGGCCAAAGTTGGCCAGCCGCCGTCATGTCCGACGACTATAGGCTCGTCTCCACGACCCCGGGAGTAGGTTGGCCGGCCGCCAACAATTCCGACGACTATGTGGGTCGTCCCCACGACCTCGGGACTAGGTTGGCCCGCCGCCGACTTGTCCGACGACTATAGGGTCGTCCCCACGACCCCGGGACTAGATTGCCCCGCCACCGTCATGTCCGACGACTACAGGGTCGTCCCCACGACCCCGAGACTAGATTGGATTGCCACCGTCATGTCCGACGAGTATAGGGTCGTACCCACGACGCGGGGACTAGATTGGCGCGTCACCGTCATGTCCGGCGACTACATGGTCGTCCCCACGACCCCAGGACTAGGTTGGCCAGCCGCCGACATGTCCGACGACTATAGGGTCGTGCCCACGACCCCGGGACTAGGTTGGCCCGCCGCCGACTTATCCGACGACTATAGTGTCGTCCCTACGACCCTGGGCCTACGTTGGCCCGCCGCCGACATGTCCGCCGACTATTGGGTCGTCCCCACGGCCCCGGGCCAAAGTTGGCCAGCCGCCGACATGTCCGACGGCTATAGGGTCGCACCCACGACACCGGGACTAGGATGGCCCGCCGCCGACTTGTCCGACGACTATAGGGTCGTCCCCACGACCACGGGCCAAAGTTGCCCAGCCGCCGACATGTCCCACGACTATAGGGTCGTCCCCACGTCCCCGTGACTAGGTTGGCCCGCCGCCGACTTGTACGACGACTATAGGGTCGTCCCTACCACCCCGGGCCCCCGTTGGCCCGCCGCCGACATGTCCGACGACTATAGGGTCGTCCCTACGACCCTGGGCCTACATTGGCCCGCCGCCGGCTATTCCGACGAATATAGGGTCGTCCCCACGAACCCGGGACTAGGTTGGCCAGCCGCCGACATGTCCGACGACTATAGGGTCGTCCCCACAACCCCGGGGCTAGATTGGCCCGCCACCGTCATGTCCGACGACTATCGGGTCGTCCCCACGACCCCGGGACTAGGTTGGCCCGCCGCAGACTTGTCCGACGACTATAGGGTCGTCCCTACCACCCCGGGCCTCCGTTGGCCCGCCGCCGACATGTCCGACGACTATAGGGTCGTCCCTACGACCCTGGGCCTACATTGGCCCGCCGCCGGCTATTCCGACGAATATAGGGTCGTCCCCACGAACCCGGGACTAGGATGGCCCGCCGCCGACATGTCCGACGACTATAGGGTCGTCCCTACCACCCCGGGACTAGGTTGGCCAGCCGCCGACATGTCCGACGACTATAGGGTCGTCCCCACGACCCCGGGCCTAGGTTGGCCCGCCGCCGACGTGTCCAACGACTATAGGGTCGTCCCTACCACCCCGGGACTAGGTTGGCCAGCCGCCGACATGTCCGACGACTATTGGGTCGTCCCCACGACCCCGGGGCTAGATTGCCCCGGCACCGTCATGTCCGACGACTATAGGGTAGTCCCCACGACCCCGGGACTAGGTTGGCCCGCCGCCGACATGTCCGACGACTATAGGGTCGTCCCCACGACCCCGGGACTAGGTTGGCCCGCCGCCGACGTGTCCGACGACTATAGGGTCGTCCCCACTACCCCGGGCCAAAGCTGGCCAGCCGCCGACTTGTCTGACGATTATAGGGTCGTCCCCACGACCCCGGGGCTAGATTGCCCCGGCACCGTCATGTCCGACGACTATAGGGTCGTCCCCACGACCCCGGGACTAGGTTGGCCCGCCGCAGACTTGTCCGACGACTATAGGGTCGTCCCCACGACCCCGGGCCTACGTTGGCCCGCCGCCGACATGTCCGACGACTATAGGGTCGACCCCACGGCCCCGGGACTAGATTGGCCCACGACCGTCATGTCCGACGACTACAGGGTCGTCCCCACGACCCCAGGACTAGATTGCCACGCCACCGTCATGTCCGACGACTATAGGGTCGTCCCCACGACCCCGGGACTAGATTGGCCCACCACCGTCATGTCCGACGACTACAGGGTCGTCCCCACGACCCCGCGACTAGGTTGGCCCGCCGCCGACTTGTCCGACGACTATAGGGTCGTCCCCAGGACCACGGGACTAGGTTGGCCCGCCGCCGACTTGACCGACGACTATAGGGTCGTCCCCACGACCCCGGGACAGGTTGGCCCGCCGCCGACATGTCCGACGACTATAGGGTCGTCTCCACGACCCCGGGACTAGATTGGCCCGCCACCGTCAAGTCCGACGAGTATAGGGTCGTACCCACGACGCCGGGACTAGATTGGCCCGTCACCGTCATGTCCGACGGCTATAGGGTCGTCCCCACGACCCCGGGACTAGGTTGGCCCGCCTTCGACTTGTCCGACGACTATAGGGTCGTCCCCACTACCCCGGGCCAAAGCTGGCCAGCCGCCGACTTGTCTGACGATTATAGGGTCGTCCCTACCACCCCGGGACTAGGTTGGCCAGCCGCCGACATGTCCGACGTCTATAGGGTCGTCCCCTCGACCCCGGGGCTAGATTGCCACGGCACCGTCATGTCCGACGACTATAGGGTCGTCCCCACGACCACGGGCCAAAGTTGGCCCGCCGCCGACATGTCCGTAGACTATAGGGTCGTCCCCACGCCCCGGGCCAAAGTTGGCCAGCCGCCGACATGTCCGACGACTATAGGGTCGTCCCCACGACCCCGGGTCTAGGTTGGCCCGCCGCCGACTTGTCCGACGACTATAGGGTCGTCTCCACGACCCCGGGACTAGGTTGGCCAGTCACCGACATGTCCGACGACTATAGGGTCGTCCCCACGACCCGGGCCAATGTTATTATTATTATTATTATTATTATTGTAAACGGGTAAAACCCTTTGGAAGCAGAAGATTCATAGCAAGGAGCAAATATACATGTAAACTTTACAAATAATTAAAATTAAACTTAAAATTAAAGTTGAGTAACCAAGTTAACAACTAATCGCTGTGAGTACTTACTATTAACGTATCACGTTAAGTGACCTATACTGAACGCTCATACAAAAGTAATCGGAGGCCACTGAGAGAAACACGAAACAAATCAATGTCCGGGAAACATTGGTTGGCACAGCTCATGGCTCTACTTAAGGGATCAGACGTATAATTCCGGTAAGCTGGTTCACCACTCACAAAAAGTGGCCTGGGTCGCAGAGCTCGTTCAGAAGCACGAAATCGCAATGTCGCAACAAGCTCAGTGCAATTCACAAGACCATGTATGACTTTATAAAGGAAAATTAGGTCCGCGGACTGTCTCCTATCGCTAAGGGTGGCAATACCCAGTAGTCGTAAGGCCGGGCCATAGTCATGGTCACTAAAATGCATCGGCGTACCCAAAGCCCTAGAGGCAATTCTCAAGAACCTATGCTGCACCCTCTCGATCAAGCTGATATAGTGCTTATGTTTGGGATTCCAGATGACAGAAGCATATTCAAGCCGCGGCCTTACGAGAGCAGCATACAAAAGCCTCCACGACTTAAGCCTTCTGAAATGTTTTGCGTATCTAGCTACAAAACCGAGGATTCGCATTGCATTACCCGAAATATTCAAATAATGCTTGCGAAAGTCTAGCCCTGCTGAAATCGTTACGCCAAGGTCCTTAACATCTGCCACTTCTACTAGGGGAGCATCACATAGCGTATACGAAGAGGTTATACCACCTCTGGTCCTATAAGCCCTAACAAGGACACACTTGGCAATGTTCAAACCCATCCCATTGGAGATACACCACCGCTCAAACATACAAAGGTCTTCCTGCAGTAGGTCAACATCACGTTGATTCCCAATGGTACGGAAGATTTTTAAATCATCAGCATACATTAAAAATCTACTATGCCTAAATACCACCTTAAGGTCGTTAATAAAAAGGATAAAAAGTAGAGGGCCTAGATGCGACCCCTGGGGCACTCCAGATCTAACTAAGATAGGAGTGGACAGACAGTTTTCCACCCTGATGACCTGAGATCGCCCAGCTAGGTAGCTGCTAATCCAGGCCAGGAACGGACCACAGAAACCGTATGAGGCCAATTTCCCAACCAGGATCTGGTGATCTACCGAGTCAAATGCTTTTCTAAAGTCCGTGTAAACGGTATCTACCTGCAGACCTTGATCAAGTGCATCCGAGACCGCCCTATGATACACTGCAAGATTGGTAATGGTTGATCTATTCGGGACAAAACCATGTTGTTCATCACAGATAAATTTGACTAGTGATGGCGTTAGTTTGTCCGTTACAATCTCTTCAAACAACTTCGGCAGGATCGAGAGTTTACAAATAGGCCTATAATTTCTGACATCAGCACGGTCTCCAGCCTTAAAAACTGGGGTGACAATATTGGTCTTCCAGAATTCTGGAAAACACCCACTACGTAGCGAAGAATTAAAGATATGCCAGAGAGGCCTCGCAAGGATAAAACTACACTCTTTAAGAAAGAGAGGTGGAATCCCGTCATATCCCGGACCTTTCCTAACGTCGAGCGAATTAAGCTTAGAATAGATCTCACCGATCGAAATGCTCAGCTCGTGTATGTTTACATCGCAGGCCGATGTCGACGGCAAATTTAATGCATGGGCCCTAGCGGGCGCCGTGGCATATACAGACCCAAAGAAAGAAGCAAACAAGTCGGCACTCGCTGAGTACGTCGACGCCGTAACAAGGTCAAGGTGCGTATTTCTGGGGACACCTGGACAACCTCGCTTAGAATTAACATGGTTCCAGAAGCTCTTTACATTAGAAGAGACAGAGTCCTCAACACGGTCAATGTACGCACGGTGATCATTATCTATAGCTTGTTTACACAATGACCTAAGGGAGGAAAAGTCAAGGTAATCACACAACGCATTCGACTTCTTATACACCTTATGCGCTAGCTTCTTCTCCCGAATCAGGCGTTTAAGTCTAGGTGAGAACCACTGTGGATATGTAGACCGCGTTACTGTTCGAACAGGCACAAACACACTAATGGCATATCTCATGTAATCATATAGTCTTTCCACGGCAACTACCAGGTCTGCCCCTCCAATCTCCGAATCCCACTCGACACTGTTCAAGTAAGTTAACACTCCACGGTAATCACCATGCTTATAATCATAATACTCTATGACGTCACCCGAAAGATCGGGTGAGGAGACCAATGCATTGTAACAAATATAAAGCGGTGGGTGGTACGCATCGGGTACAATTAAGTCATCGATGACAAGATCAACCAATACATCACAAGCGCTGACAAAGATGAGATCGAGCATACAATCGAGCTTATTAAAAATATTGTTAACTTGCACTAGATTACAATAGTTACAGCCTCCCATCAAAAGATCTATAGCCGTAGATTCCGAGGACCGGGCCCCCGACTTCTTAAAACACGATAAACCTTTATCATTAAACCAAATTGCATGCGGAAGATTATAGTCCCCGAAAATAGAAAAAGTATCATCACTGTATGTATTATATAAGTCAATAAGACAATCCACGTGCTTAGCATACAGGGACGGTAATGACGTAGGTGGGAGGTAAATAGCGCACAACAACAAGTGTCTATTCCTACCAAGATGAACCCGAACAATAACCTGCTCAAGCGTATCGCAGTTAAGACTGATTTGACTGCACTGTAACGTGTTTCTGACCGCTATGAGAACTCCACCACCTCTGGAGAGGCAACTCGTGTTACAGGATCTGTCACACCTGAACACAGTATAATTGTCTAACCCGAGCTCAAGCGAGGATATTTTGGAGTTCAACCAGGTCTCGACAAAGATTATAACATCATACGTTACAGCGGAAGCAAGCAAGGCATTCGATAACGAGACTAGTTTGGTACGCAGGCCACGAACATTCTGGTAATAAACCAAAGGGTTCTTCAGGGGTTTTTTGGCTCAGGGTCACGGTGTTGCCTAGAAGGAACAATCTTGGGGGCTCCATTAATGTAACGGATGGTCATGTCCTTCTCTCCATTCTCGTGTAGATTCCGCAGCTTCTCCCTCAACCGTTCAAGGGATTGTCTTTGCCACAACGTCCTGTCCTCGGTGATTTTACACGGCCCCTTATAGCGGTGCTTATTCCGAAGAATCTGCTTGACTGATTCAGGCGAATCTAGGCGAACACATAAGGGTCTGCTTGCTGAACCTTTAGATTTCCCTAGACGATGGGCCCTCCGCACCTCCATTACTTCTGGGTAGATTGCACTAAGAATGGCCTTCGCTTCAACGCAGTCGGCAGCTACAGAGTCTACACCAGAAGGATTTACCGGCTCCGGTAGTCCAAATATAATGAGGTTGCACGCTCTGACTTGCCTATCGGTGATTTCACCAATTAACTCGTCCGGATCATGGACCGGGGAGCCGGACGCTGACTGGCTAGACATTAACATCCCGTTGGTCTCCAAGACACGGACACGTTCCGATAAAGTCTCAACGTTGGACAGCCGCCGACATGTCCGACGACTATAGGGTCGTCCCCGCGAACCCGGGACTACGTTGGCCAGTCACCGACATGTCCGACGACTATAGGGTCGTCCCCACGACCACAGGCCAAAGTTGCCCAGCCGCCGACATATCCGACGACTATAGGGTCGTCCCCACGACCCCGGGGCTAGGTTGGCCCGCCGCCGACTTGTCCGACGACTATAGGGTCGTCCCCACGACCCCGGGACTAGGTTGGCCAGTCACCGACATGTCCGACGACTATAGGGTCGTCCCCACGACCACAGGCCAAAGTTGCCCAGCCGCCGACATGTCCGACGACTATAGGGTCGTCCCCACGACCCGGGCCAAAGTTGGACAGCCGCCGACATGTCCGACGACTATAGGGTCGTCCCCGCGAACCCGGGACTACGTTGGCTAGTCACCGACATGTCCGACGACTATAGGGTCGTTCCCACGACCACGGGCCAAAGTTGGCCAGCCGCCGACATGTCCGACGACTATAGGGTCGTCCCCGCGAACCCGGGACTACGTTGGCCAGTCACCGACATGTCCGACGACTATAGGGTCGTCCCCACGACCACGGGCCAAAGTTGCCCTGCCGCCGACATGTCCGACGACTATAGGGTCGTCCCCACGACCCCGGGTCTAGGTTGGCCCGCCGCCGACTTTTCCGACGACTATAGGGTCGCACCCACGACCCCGGGACTAGGTTGGCCCGCCGCCGACTTGTCCGACGACTATAGGGTCGTCCCCACGACCCCGGGACTAGGTTGGCCAGTCACCGACATGTCCGACGACTATAGGGTCGTCCCCACGACCACAGGCCAAAGTTGCCCAGCCGCCGACATGTCCGACGACTATAGGGTCGTCCCCACGACCCGGGCCAAAGTTGGACAGCCGCCGACATGTCCGACGACTATAGGGTCGTCCCCGCGAACCCGGGACTACGTTGGCTAGTCACCGACATGTCCGACGACTATAGGGTCGTCCCCACGACCACGGGCCAAAGTTGGCCCGCCGCCGACATGTCCGTAGACTATAGGGTCGTCCCCACGCCCCGGGCCAAAGTTGGCCAGCCGCCGACATGTCCGACGACTATAGGGTCGTCCCCACGACCCCGGGTCTAGGTTGGCCCACCGCCGACATGTCCGACGTCTATAGGGTCGTCCCCACGACCCCGGGGCTAGATTGGCCCGACACCGTCATGTCCGACGACTATAGGTTCGTCCCTACGACCCTGGGCATACGTTGGCCTGCCGCCGACATGTCCGACGACTATAGGGTCGTCCCCACGACCCCAGGACTAGGTTGGCCCGCCGCCGACTTGTCCGACGACTATAGGGTCGTCTCCACGACCCCGGGACTAGGTTGGCCCGCCGCCGACATGTCCGACGATTATAGGGTCGTCCCCACGACCCCGGGACTAGGTTGGCCGCCGCCGACATGTCCGACGACTATTGGGTCGTCCCCACGCCCCGGGCCAAAGTTGGCCAGCCGCCGACATGTCCGACGACTATAGGGTCGTCCCCACGACCCCGGGACTAGGTTGGCCCGCCGCCGACTTGTCCGACGACTATAGGGTCGTCCCCACGACCCCGGGACTAGGTTGGCCCGCCGCCGACATGTCCGACGATTATAGGGTCGTCCCCACGACCACTGGCCAAAGTTGCCCAGCCGCCGACATGTCCGACGACTATAGGGTCGTCCCCACTACCCCGGGCCAAAGCTGGCCAGCCGCCGACTTGTCCGACGATTATAGGGTCGTCCCTACCACCCCGGGACTAGGTTGGCCAGCCGCCGACATGTCCGACGTCTATAGGGTCGTCCCCTCGACCCCGGGGCTAGATTGCCCCGGCACCGTCATGTCCGACTACTATAGGGTCGTCCCCACGACCACGGGCCAAAGTTGGCCCGCCGCCGACATGTCCGTAGAATATAGGGTCGTCCCCACGCCCCGGGCCAAAGTTGGCCAGCCGCCGACATGTCCGACCACTATAGGGTCGTCCCCACGACCCCGGGTCTAGGTTGGCCCGCCGCCGACTTGTCCGACGACTATAGGGTCGTCTCCACGACTCCGGGACTAGGTTGGCCAGTCACCGACATGTCCGACGACTATAGGGTCGTCCCCACGACCACGAGCCAAAGTTGCCCTGCCGCCGACATGTCCGACGACTATAGGGTCGTCGCCACGACCTCGGGACTAGGTTGGCCGCCGCCGACATGTCCGACGACTATTGGGTCGTCCCCACGCCCCGGGCCAAAGTTGGCCAGCCGCCGACATGTCCGACGACTATAGGGTCGTCCCCACGCCCCGGGCCAAAGTTGGCCAGCCGCCGACATGTCCGACGACTATAGGGTCGTCCCCACGACCCCGGGACTAGGTTGGCCCGCCGCCGACTTGACCGACGACTATAGGTTCGTCCCCACGACCCCGGGACTAGGTTGGCCCGCCGCCGACATGTCCGACGATTATAGGGTCGTACCCACGACCCCGGGACTAGGTTGGCCCGCCGCCGACATGTCCGTAGACTATAGGGTCGTCCCCACGCCCCGGGCCAAAGTTGGCCCGCCGCCGACGTGTCCTACGACTATGGGGTCGTCCCCACGACCACGGGACTAGGTTGGCCAGCCGCCGACATGTCCGACGACTATAGGGTCGTCCCCACCACCCCGGGTCTAGGTTGGCCAGCCGCCGACATGTCCGACGACTATAGGGTCGTCCCCACGACCATGGGCCAAAGTTGCCCTGCCGCCGACATGTCCGACGACTATAGGGTCGTCCCCACGACCACTGGCCAAAGTTGCCCAGCCGCCGACATATCCGACGACTATAGGGTCGTCCCCACGCCCCGGTCCAAAGTTGGCCAGCCGCCGACATGTCCGACGACTATAGGGTCGTCCCCACGACCCCGGGACTTGATTGGCCCGCCACCGTCATGTCCGGCGACTATACGGTCGTCCCCACGACCCCGGGACTAGGTTGGCCCGCCGCCGACTTGTCCGACGACTATAGGGTCGTCCCCACGACCACTGGCCAAAGTTGCCCAGCCGCAGACATGTCCGACGACTATAGGGTCGTCCCCACGACCCCGGGACAAGATTGGCCCGCCACCGTGATGTCCGACGACTATAGGGTCGTCTCCACGACCCCGGGACTAGGTTGGCCCGCCGCCGACTTGTCCGACGACTATAGGGTCGCCCCCACGACCACGGGCCAAAGTTGCCCTGCCGCCGACATGTCCGACGACTATAGGGTCGTCCCCACGATCCCGGGACTAGGTTGGCCCTCCGCCGACATGTCCGACGACTATAGGGTCGTCCCCACGCCCCGGGCCAAAGTTGGCCAGCCGCCGACATGTCCGACGACTATAGGGTCGTCCCCACGACCCCGGGGCTAGGTTGGCCCGCCGCCGACATGTCCGACGACTATACGGTCGTCCTCGCGACCACGGGACTAGGTTGGCCCGCCGCCGACTTGTCCGACGACTATAGGGTCGTCCCCAGGACCCCGGGACTAGGTCGGCCCGCCGCCGACTTGTCCGACGACTATAGGGTCGTCCCCACGACCCGGGCCAAAGTTGGACAGCCGCCGACATGTCCGACGACTATAGGGTCGTCCCCGCGAACCCGGGACTACGTTGGCCAGTCACCGACATGTCCGACGACTATAGGGTCGTTCCCACGACCACGGGCCAAAGTTGGCCAGCCGCCGACATGTCCGACGACTATAGGGTCGTCCCCGCGAACCCGGGACTACGTTGGCCAGTCACCGACATGTCCGACGACTATAGGGTCGTTCCCACGACCACGGGCCAAAGTTGGCCAGCCGCCGACATGTCCGACGACTATAGGGTCGTCCCCACGACCTCGGGACTAGGTTGGCCCGCCACCGTCATGTCCGACGACTATGGGGTCGTCCCGACGACCACGGGCCAAAGTTGGCCAGCCACCATCATGTCCGACGAGTATAGGGTCGTCCCCACGACCCCGGGACTAGGTTGGCCCGCCGCCGACTTGTCCGACGACTATAGGGTCGTCCCCGCGACCACGGGACTAGGTTGGCCAGCCGCCGACATGTCCGACGACTATACGGTCGTCCCCACGACCACGGGACTAGGTTGGCCCGCCGCCAACATGTCCGACGACTATAGGGTCGTATCCACGGCCCCGAGACTAGATTGGCCTACGACCGTCATGTCCGACGACTACAGGGTCGTCCCCACGACCCCGGGACTAGATTGGCTCGCCACCGTCATGTCCGACGAGTATAGGGTCGTACCCACGACGCGGGGACTAGATTGGCCCGTCACCGTCATGTCCGACGACTACATGGTCGTCCCCACGACCCCAGGACTAGGTTGGCCAGCCGCCGACATGTCCGACGACTATAGGGTCGTCCCCACGGCCCCGGGACTAGATTGGCCCACGACCGTCATGTCCGACGACTACAGGGTCGTCCCCACGACCCCAGGACTAGATTGCCACGCCACCGTCATGTCCGACGACTATAGGGTCGTCCCCACGACCCCGGGACTAGATTGGCCCACCACCGTCATGTCCGACGACTACAGGGTCGTCCCCACGACCCCGCGTCTAGGTTGGCCCGCCGCCGACTTGTCCGACGACTATAGGGTCGTCCCCACGGCCCCGGGCCAAAGTTGGCCAGCCGCCGACATGTCCGACGACTATATGGTCGTACCCACGACCCCGGGACTAGGTTGGCCCGCCGCCGACTTGTCCGACGACTATAGGGTCGTCCCCACGACCCCGGGACTAGGTTGGCCAGCCGCCGATATGTCCGACGACTATAGGGTCGTCCCCACGGCCCCGGGACTAGATTGGCCCACGACCGTCATGTCCGACGACTACAGGGTCGTCCCCACGACCCCAGGACTAGATTGCCACGCCACCGTCATGTCCCACGACTATAGGGTCGTCCCCACGACCACGGGCCAAAGTTGGCCCGCCACCGTCATGTCCGACGACTATGGGGTCGTCCCGACGACCACGGGCCAAAGTTGGCCAGCCACCGTCATGTCCGACGAGTATAGGGTCGTCCCCACGACCCCGGGACTAGGTTGGCCCGCCGCCGACTTGTCCGACGACTATAGGGTCGTCCCCGCGACCACGGGACTAGGTTGGCCAGCCGCCGACATGTCCGACGACTATACGGTCGTCCCCACGACCACGGGACTAGGTTGGCCCGCCGCCAACATGTCCGACGACTATAGGGTCGTATCCACGGCCCCGAGACTAGATTGGCCTACGACCGTCATGTCCGACGACTACAGGGTCGTCCCCACGACCCCGGGACTAGATTGGCTCGCCACCGTCATGTCCGACGAGTATAGGGTCGTACCCACGACGCGGGGACTAGATTGGCCCGTCACCGTCATGTCCGACGACTACATGGTCGTCCCCACGACCCCAGGACTAGGTTGGCCAGCCGCCGACATGTCCGACGACTATAGGGTCGTCCCCACGGCCCCGGGACTAGATTGGCCCACGACCGTCATGTCCGACGACTACAGGGTCGTCCCCACGACCCCAGGACTAGATTGCCACGCCACCGTCATGTCCGACGACTATAGGGTCGTCCCCACGACCCCGGGACTAGATTGGCCCACCACCGTCATGTCCGACGACTACAGGGTCGTCCCCACGACCCCGCGACTAGGTTGGCCCGCCGCCGACTTGTCCGACGACTATAGGGTCGTCCCCACGGCCCCGGGCCAAAGTTGGCCAGCCGCCGACATGTCCGACGACTATATGGTCGTACCCACGACCCCGGGACTAGGTTGGCCCGCCGCCGACTTGTCCGACGACTATAGGGTCGTCCCCACGACCCCGGGACTAGGTTGGCCGGCCGCCGACTTGTCCGACGACTATAGGGTCGTCCCCACGGCCCCGGGACTAGATTGGCCCACGACCGTCATGTCCGACGACTACAGGGTCGTCCCCACGACCCCAGGACTAGATTGCCACGCCACCGTCATGTCCGACGACTATAGGGTCGTCCCCACGACCCCGGGACTAGATTGGCCCACCACCGTCATGTCCGACGACTACAGGGTCGTCCCCACGACCCCGCGACTAGGTTGGCCCGCCGCCGACTTGTCCGACGACTATAGGGTCGTCCCCACGGCCCCGGGCCAAAGTTGGCCAGCCGCCGACATGTCCGACGACTATATGGTCGTACCCACGACCCCGGGACTAGGTTGGCCCGCCGCCGACTTGTCCGACGACTATAGGGTCGTCCCCACGACCCCGGGACTAGGTTGGCCGGCCGCCGACTTGTCCGACGACTATAGGGTCGTCCCCACGACCCCGGGGCTAGAGTGGCCCGCCACCTTCATGTCCGACGAGTATAGGGTCGTACCCACGACCCCGGGACTAGGTTGGCCAGCCGCCGACATGTCCGACGACAATAGGGTCGTCCCCACGACCCCGGGACTAGATTGGCCCACCACCGTCATGTCCGACGACTACAGGGTCGTCCCCACGGCCCCGGGAATAGATTGGCCCACCACCGTCATGTCCGACGACAACAGGATCGTCCCCACGACCCCCGGACTAGATTGCCCCGCCACCGTCATGTCCGACGACTATAGGGTCGTCTCCACGACACCGGGACTAGGTTGGCCCGCCGCCGACTTGTCCGACGACTATAGGGTCGTCCCCACGACCCCGGGACTAGATTGGCCCGCCACCATCATGTCCGACGATTATAGGGTCGTTCCCACGACCACGGGCCAAAGTTGGCCAGCCGCCGACATGTCCGACGACTATAGGGTCGTCCCCACGACCCCGGGACTAGATTGGCCCGCCACCGACATGTCCGGCGACTATAGGGTCATCCCTACCACCCCGGGACTAGGTTGGCCAGCCGCCGCCATGTTCGACGACTATCGGGGCGTCCCCACGACCCGGGGACTAGGTTGGCCCGCCGCCGACTCATCCGACGACTATAGGGTCGTCCCTCCCACCCCGGAACTAGGTTGGCCAGCCGCCGAAATGTCCGACGACTATTGGGTCGTCCCCACGACCCCGGGACTAGGTTGGCCCGCCGCCGACTTTTCCGACGAATATAGGGTCGTCCCTACGACCCTGGGCGTACGTTGGCCCGCCGCCGGCTATTCCGACGAATATAGGGTCGTCCCCACGAATCCGGGACTAGGTTGGCCAGCCGTCGACATGTCCGACGTCTATAGGGTCGTCCCCACGACCACGGGCCAAAGTTGCCCAGCCGCCGACATGTCCGACGACTATAGGGTAGTCCCCACGACCCCGGGACTAGGTTGGCCCGCCGCCGACTTTTCCGACGACTATAGGGTCGTCCCCACGGCCCTGGGACTAGGTTGGCCCGCCGCCGACTTGTCCGACGACTATAGGCTCGTCCCCACGACCCCGGAACTAGGTTGGCCAGCCGCCGACATGTCCGACGATTATACGGTTGTCCCCACGATCAAGGGACTACGTTGGCCCGCCGCCGACTTGTCCGACGACTATAGGGTCGTCCCTACCACCCCGGGACTAGGTTGGCCCGCCACCATCATGTCCGACGACTATAGGGTCGTCCCCACGACCCCGGGCCTACGTTGGCCCGCCGCCGACATGTCCGACGACTATAGGGTCGTCCCCACGGCCCCGGGTCTAGATTGGCCCGCCACCATCATGTCCGACGAATATAGGGTCGTCCCCACCACCCCGGGACTAGGTTGGCCCGCCGCCGACTTGTCCAACCACTATAGGGTCGTCCCTACCACCGCGGGACTAGGTTGGCCAGCCGCCGACATGTCCGACGACTATAGGGTCGTCCCCACGACCCCGGGGCTAGATTGCCCCGGCACCGTCATGTCCGACGACCATAGGGTCGTCCCCACGACCCCGGGACTAGGTTGGCCCGTCGCCGACATGTCCGACGACTATAGGGTCGTCCCCACGACCCCGGGACTAGGTTGGCCCGCCGCCGACTTCTCCGACGACTTCAGGGTCGTCCCTACCACCCCGGGACTAGGTTGGCCCGCCACCATCATGTGCGACGACTATAGGGTCGTCCCCACGACCCCGGGACTAGGTTGGCCCGCCGCCGACTTGTCCGACGACTATAGGGTCGTCCCCACGACCCAAGGACTAGATTGCCCCGCCACCGTCATGTCCGACGACTATAGGGTCGTCTCCACGACCCCGGGACTAGGTTGGCCCGCCGCCGACTTGTCCGCCGACTATAGGGTCGTCCACACGACCACGGGCCAAAGTTGCCCAGCCGCCGACATGTCCGACGACTATAGGGTCGTCCCTACGACCCCGGGACTAGGATGACCCGCCGCCGACTTGTCCGACCACTATAGAGTCATCCCCACGACCCCGGGACTAGGTTGGCCCGCCGCCGACTTCTCCGACGACTTCAGGGTCGTCCCTACCACCCCGGGACTAGGTTGGCCCGCCACCATCATGTGCGACGACTATAGGCTCGTCCCCACGACCCCGGGACTAGGTTGGCCAGCCTCCGACATATCCGACGACTATAGGGTCGTTCCCACGACTACGGGCCAAATTTGGCCACCCGCCGACATGTCCGACGACTATAGGGTCGTCCCTACGACCCTGGGCCTACATTGGCCCGCCGCCGGCTATTCCGACGAATATAGGGTCGTCCCCACGAACCCGGGACTAGGATGGCCCGCCGCCGACATGTCCGACGACTATAGGGTCGTCCCTACCACCCCGGGACTAGGTTGGCCAGCCGCCGACATGTCCGACGACTATAGGGTCGTCCCCACGACCCCGGGACTAGGTTGGCCCGCCGCCGACGTGCCCAACGAATATAGGGTCGTCCCTACCACCCCGGGACTAGGTTGGCCAGCCGCCGACATGTCCGACGACTATTGGGTCGTCCCCACGACCCCGGGGCTAGATTGCCCGGCACCGTCATGTCCGACGACTATAGGGTAGTCCCCACGACCCCGGGACTAGGTTGGCCCGCCGCCGACATGTCCGACGACTATAGGGTCGTCCCCACGACCCCGGGACTAGGTTGGCCCGCCGCCGACGTGTCCGACGACAATAGGGTCGTCCCCACGACCCCGGGAATAGGTTGGCCCGCCGCCGACTTGTCCGACGACTATAGGGTCGTCCCCACGACCCCGGGACTAGATAGCCCCGCCACCGTCATGTCCGACGAATATAGGGTCGTCTCCACGACCCCGGGACTAGGTTGGCCCGCCGCCGAATTGTCCGCCGACTATAGGGTCGTCCACACGACCACGGGCCAAAGTTGCCCAGCCGCCGACATGTCCGACGACTATAGGGTCGTCCCCACGACCCCGGGGCTAGATTGCCCCGGCACCGTCATGTCCGACGACTATAGGGTCGTCCCCACGACCCCGGGACTAGGTTGGCCCGCCGCAGACTTGTCCGACGACTATAGGGTCGTCCCCACGACCCCGGGCCTACGTTGGCCCGCCGCCGACATGTCCGACGACTATAGGGTCGTCCGCACGGCCCTGGGACTAGATTGGCCCGCCACCGTCATGTCCGACGACTATAAGGTCGTCCCCACGACCACGGGCCAAAGTTGCCCAGCCGCCGACATGTCCGACGACTATAGGGTAGTCCCCACGACCCCGGGACTAGGTTGGCCCGCCGCCGACTTTTCCGACGAATATAGGGTCGTCCCTACGACCCTGGGCGTACGTTGGCCCGCCGCCGGCTATTCCGACGAATATAGGGTCGTCCCCACGAATCCGGGACTAGGTTGGCCAGCCGTCGACATGTCCGACGTCTATAGGGTCGTCCCCACGACCACGGGCCAAAGTTGCCCAGCCGCCGACATGTCCGACGACTATAGGGTAGTCCCCACGACCCCGGGACTAGGTTGGCCCGCCGCCGACTTTTCCGACGACTATAGGGTCGTCCCCACGGCCCTGGGACTAGGTTGGCTCGCCGCCGACTTGTCCGACGACTATAGGCTCGTCCCCACGACCCCGGAACTAGGTTGGCCAGCCGCCGACATGTCCGACGATTATACGGTTGTCCCCACGATCAAGGGACTACGTTGGCCCGCCGCCGACTTGTCCGACGACTATAGGGTCGTCCCTACCACCCCGGGACTAGGTTGGCCCGCCACCATCATGTCCGACGACTATAGGGTCGTCCCCACGACCCCGGGCCTACGTTGGCCCGCCGCCGACATGTCCGACGACTATAGGGTCGTCCCCACGGCCCCGGGTCTAGATTGGCCCGCCACCATCATGTCCGACGAATATAGGGTCGTCCCCACCACCCCGGGACTAGGTTGGCCCGCCGCCGACTTGTCCAACCACTATAGGGTCGTCCCTACCACCGCGGGACTAGGTTGGCCAGCCGCCGACATGTCCGACGACTATAGGGTCGTCCCCACGACCCCGGGGCTAGATTGCCCCGGCACCGTCATGTCCGACGACCATAGGGTCGTCCCCACGACCCCGGGACTAGGTTGGCCCGTCGCCGACATGTCCGACGACTATAGGGTCGTCCCCACGACCCCGGGACTAGGTTGGCCCGCCGCCGACGTGTCCGACGACAATAGGGTCGTCCCACGACCCCGGGAATAGGTTGGCCCGCCGCCGACTTGTCCGACGACTATAGGGTCGTCCCCACGACCCCGGAACTAGATAGCCCCGCCACCGTCATGTCCGACGAATATAGGGTCGTCTCCACGACCCCGGGACTAGGTTGGCCCGCCGCCGACTTGTCCGCCGACTATAGGGTCGTCCACACGACCACGGGCCAAAGTTGCCCAGCCGCCGACATGTCCGACGACTATAGGGTCGTCCCTACGACCCCGGGACTAGGATGACCCGCCGCCGACTTGTCCGACCACTATAGAGTCATCCCCACGACCCCGGGACTAGGTTGGCCCGCCGCCGACATGTCCGACGACTATAGGGTCGTCCCCACGACCACGGGCCAAAGTTGCCCAGCCGCCGACATGTCCGACGACTATAGGGTCGTCCCTACGACCCTGGGCCTACATTGGCCCGCCGCCGGCTATTCCGACGAATATAGGGTCGTCCCCACGAACCCGGGACTAGGTTGGCCAGCCGCCGACATGTCCGACGACTATAGGGTCGTCCCCACAACCCCGGGGCTAGATTGGCCCGCCACCGTCATGTCCGACGACTATCGGGTCGTCCCCACGACCCCGGGACTAGGTTGGCCCGCCGCAGACTTGTCCGACGACTATAGGGTCGTCCCCACGACCACGGGCCAAAGTTGCCCAGCCGCCGACATGTCCCACGACTATAGGGTCGTCCCCACGTCCCCGTGACTACGTTGGCACGCCGCCGACTTGTACGACGACTATAGGGTCGTCCCTACCACCCCGGGCCTCCGTTGGCCCGCCGCCGACATGTCCGACGACTATAGGGTCGTCCCTACGACCCTGGGCCTACATTGGCCCGCCGCCGGCTATTCCGACGAATATAGGGTCGTCCCCACGAACCCGGAACTAGGATGGCCCGCCGCCGACATGTCCGACGACTATAGGGTCGTCCCTACCACCCCGGGACTAGGTTGGCCAGCCGCCGACATGTCCGACGACTATAGGGTCGTCCCCACGACCCCGGGACTAGGTTGGCCCGCCGCCGACGTGTCCAACGACTATAGGGTCGTCCCTACCACCCCGGGACTAGGTTGGCCAGCCGCCGACATGTCCGACGACTATTGGGTCGTCCCCACGACCCCGGGGCTAGATTGCCCCGGCACCGTCATGTCCGACGACTATAGGGTAGTCCCCACGACCCCGGGACTAGGTTGGCCCGCCGCCGACATGTCCGACGACTATAAGGTCGTCCCCACGACCCCGGGACTAGGTTGGCCCGCCGCCGACGTGTCCGACGACAATAGGGTCGTACCCACGACCCCGGGAATAGGTTGGCCCGCCGCCGACTTGTCCGACGACTATAGGGTCGTCCCCACGACCCCGGGACTAGATAGCCCCGCCACCGTCATGTCCGACGAATATAGGGTCGTCTCCACGACCCCGGGACTAGGTTGGCCCGCCGCCGAATTGTCCGCCGACTATAGGGTCGTCCACACGACCACGGGCCAAAGTTGCCCAGCCGCCGACATGTCCGACGACTATAGGGTCGTCCCCACGACCCCGGGGCTAGATTGCCCCGGCACCGTCATGTCCGACGACTATAGGGTCGTCCCCACGACCCCGGGACTAGGTTGGCCCGCCGCAGACTTGTCCGACGACTATAGGGTCGTCCCCACGACCCCGGGACTAGGTTGGCCCGCCGCAGACTTGTCCGACGAATATAGGGTCGTCTCCACGACCCCGGGACTAGGTTGGCCCGCCGCCGAATTGTCCGCCGACTATAGGGTCGTCCACACGACCACGGGCCAAAGTTGCCCAGCCGCCGACATGTCCGACGACTATAGGGTCGTCCCCACGGCCCCGGGTCTAGATTGGCCCGCCACCATCATGTCCGACGAATATAGGGTCGTCCCCACCACCCCGGGACTAGGTTGGCCCGCCGCCGACTTGTCCAACCACTATAGGGTCGTCCCTACCACCGCGGGACTAGGTTGGCCAGCCGCCGACATGTCCGACGACTATAGGGTCGTCCCCACGACCCCGGGGCTAGATTGCCCCGGCACCGTCATGTCCGACGACCATAGGGTCGTCCCCACGACCCCGGGACTAGGTTGGCCCGTCGCCGACATGTCCGACGACTATAGGGTCGTCCCCACGACCCCGGGACTAGGTTGGCCCGCCGCCGACGTGTCCGACGACAATAGGGTCGTCCCACGACCCCGGGAATAGGTTGGCCCGCCGCCGACTTGTCCGACGACTATAGGGTCGTCCCCACGACCCCGGGACTAGATAGCCCCGCCACCGTCATGTCCGACGAATATAGGGTCGTCTCCACGACCCCGGGACTAGGTTGGCCCGCCGCCGACTTGTCCGCCGACTATAGGGTCGTCCACACGACCACGGGCCAAAGTTGCCCAGCCGCCGACATGTCCGACGACTATAGGGTCGTCCCTACGACCCCGGGACTAGGATGACCCGCCGCCGACTTGTCCGACCACTATAGAGTCATCCCCACGACCCCGGGACTAGGTTGGCCCGCCGCCGACTTCTCCGACGACTTCAGGGTCGTCCCTACCACCCCGGGACTAGGTTGGCCCGCCACCATCATGTGCGACGACTATAGGGTCGTCCCCACGACCCCGGGACTAGGTTGTCCCGCCGCCGACTTGTCCGACGACTATATAGTCGTCCCTACCACCCCGGGACTAGGTTGGCCAGCCGCCGACATGTCCGACGACTATAGGGTCGCCCCACAACCCCGGGGCTAGATTGGCCCGCCACCGCCATGTCCGACGACTATAGGGTCGTCTCCACGACCCCGCGACTAGGTTGGCCCGCCGTCGACTTGTCCGACGGCTATATAGTCGTACCTACCACCCCGAGACTAGGTTGGCCTGCCGCCGACATGTCCGATGACTATAGGGTCGTCCCCACGACCCCGGGACTAGGTTGGCCCGCCGCCGACTTCTCCGACGACTATAGGGTCGTCCCCACGACCCCGGGACTAGGTTGGCCCGCCGCCGACATGTCCGACGTCTATAGTGTCGTCCCCACGACCCCGGGACTAGGTTGGCCAGCCGCCGACATGTCAGACGACTATAGGATCGTCCCCACGAATACGGGCCAAAGTTGGCCAGCCGCCGACTTGTCCGACGACCATAGGGTCGTCCCCACGACCACGGGCCAAAGTTGGCTGGCCGCCGACATGTCCGAGGACTATTGGGTCGTCCCCACGACCCCGGGACTGGATTGGCCCGCCACCGTCAGGTCCGACGACTATAGGGTCGTCTCCACGACCCCGGGACTAGGATGGCCCGCCGCCGACTTGTCCGACCACTATAGAGTCATCCCCACGACCCCGGGACTAGGTTGGCCCGCCGCCGACTTCTCCGACGACAACAGGGTCGATCCTACCACCCCGGGACTAGGTTGGCCCGCCACCATCATGTCCGACGACTATAGTGTCGTCCCCACGACCCAGGGTCTAGATTGGCTCGCCACCGTCATGTCCGACGACTATAGCGTCGTCCCCACGACCCCGGGACTAGGTTGGCCAGCCGACGACTATAGGATCGTCCCCACGACCCTGGACTATGTTGGCCTGCCGCCGACTTGTCCGACGACTATAGGGTCGTCCCCACGACCCCGGGCCTACGTTGTCCCGCCGCCGACATGTCCGACGACTGTAGGGTCGTCCCCGCGGCCCTGGGACTAGACTGGCCCGCCACCGTCATGTCCGACGACTATAGGATCAACCCCACGACTACGGGCCAAAGTTGGCCAGCCGCCGACATGTCCGACGACCATACGGTCGTCCCCACGGCCCCGGGACTAGATTGGCCCGCCACCGACTTGTGCGACGACTATAGGGTCGTCCCCACGACCCCGGGACTAGGTTGGCCGGCCGCCGACTTGTCCGACGACTATAGGGTCGTCCCCACGGCCCCGGGGCTAGAGTGGCCCGCCACCTTCATGTCCGACGAGTATAGGGTCGTACCCACGACCCCGGGACTAGGTTGGCCAGCCGCCGACAAGTCCGACGACAATAGGGTCGTCCCCACGACCCCGGGACTAGATTGGCCCACCACCGTCATGTCCGACGACTACAGGGTCGTCCCCACGGCCCCGGGAATAGATTGGCCCACCACCGTCATGTCCGACGACAACAGGATCGTCCCCACGACCCCCGGACTAGATTGCCCCGCCACCGTCATGTCCGACGACTATAGGGTCGTCTCCACGACACCGGGACTAGGTTGGCCCGCCGCCGACTTGTCCGACGACTATAGGGTCGTCCCCACGACCCCGGGACTAGATTGGCCCGCCACCATCATGTCCGACGATTATAGGGTCGTTCCCACGACCACGGGCCAAAGTTGGCCAGCCGCCGACATGTCCGACGACTATAGGGTCGTCCCCACGACCCCGGGACTAGATTGGCCCGCCACCGACATGTCCGGCGACTATAGGGTCATCCCTACCACCCCGGGACTAGGTTGGCCAGCCGCCGCCATGTTCGACGACTATCGGGGCGTCCCCACGACCCGGGGACTAGGTTGGCCCGCCGCCGACTCATCCGACGACTATAGGGTCGTCCCTCCCACCCCGGAACTAGGTTGGCCAGCCGCCGAAATGTCCGACGACTATTGGGTCGTCCCCACGACCCCGGGACTAGGTTGGCCCGCCGCCGACTTTTCCGACGAATATAGGGTCGTCCCTACGACCCTGGGCGTACGTTGGCCCGCCGCCGGCTATTCCGACGAATATAGGGTCGTCCCCACGAATCCGGGACTAGGTTGGCCAGCCGTCGACATGTCCGACGTCTATAGGGTCGTCCCCACGACCACGGGCCAAAGTTGCCCAGCCGCCGACATGTCCGACGACTATAGGGTAGTCCCCACGACCCCGGGACTAGGTTGGCCCGCCGCCGACTTTTCCGACGACTATAGGGTCGTCCCCACGGCCCTGGGACTAGGTTGGCCCGCCGCCGACTTGTCCGACGACTATAGGCTCGTCCCCACGACCCCGGAACTAGGTTGGCCAGCCGCCGACATGTCCGACGATTATACGGTTGTCCCCACGATCAAGGGACTACGTTGGCCCGCCGCCGACTTGTCCGACGACTATAGGGTCGTCCCTACCACCCCGGGACTAGGTTGGCCCGCCACCATCATGTCCGACGACTATAGGGTCGTCCCCACGACCCCGGGCCTACGTTGGCCCGCCGCCGACATGTCCGACGACTATAGGGTCGTCCCCACGGCCCCGGGTCTAGATTGGCCCGCCACCATCATGTCCGACGAATATAGGGTCGTCCCCACCACCCCGGGACTAGGTTGGCCCGCCGCCGACTTGTCCAACCACTATAGGGTCGTCCCTACCACCGCGGGACTAGGTTGGCCAGCCGCCGACATGTCCGACGACTATAGGGTCGTCCCCACGACCCCGGGGCTACATTGCCCCGGCACCGTCATGTCCGACGACCATAGGGTCGTCCCCACGACCCCGGGACTAGGTTGGCCCGTCGCCGACATGTCCGACGACTATAGGGTCGTCCCCACGACCCCGGGACTAGGTTGGCCCGCCGCCGACTTCTCCGACGACTTCAGGGTCGTCCCTACCACCCCGGGACTAGGTTGGCCCGCCACCATCATGTGCGACGACTATAGGGTCGTCCCCACGACCCCGGGACTAGGTTGGCCCGCCGCCGACTTGTCCGACGACTATAGGGTCGTCCCCACGACCCAAGGACTAGATTGCCCCGCCACCGTCATGTCCGACGACTATAGGGTCGTCTCCACGACCCCGGGACTAGGTTGGCCCGCCGCCGACTTGTCCGCCGACTATAGGGTCGTCCACACGACCACGGGCCAAAGTTGCCCAGCCGCCGACATGTCCGACGACTATAGGGTCGTCCCTACGACCCCGGGACTAGGATGACCCGCCGCCGACTTGTCCGACCACTATAGAGTCATCCCCACGACCCCGGGACTAGGTTGGCCCGCCGCCGACTTCTCCGACGACTTCAGGGTCGTCCCTACCACCCCGGGACTAGGTTGGCCCGCCACCATCATGTGCGACGACTATAGGGTCGTCCCCACGACCCCGGGACTAGGTTGGCCCGCCGCCGACTTGTCCGACGACTATAGGGTCGTCCCCACGACCCAAGGACTAGATTGCCCCGCCACCGTCATGTCCGACGACTATAGGGTCGTCTCCACGACCCCGCGACTAGGTTGTCCCGCCGCCGACTTGTCCGACGACTATATAGTCGTCCCTACCACCCCGGGACTAGGTTGGCCAGCCGCCGACATGTCCGACGACTATAGGGTCGCCCCACAACCCCGGGGCTAGATTGGCCCGCCACCGCCATGTCCGACGACTATAGGGTCGTCTCCACGACCCCGCGACTAGGTTGGCCCGCCGTCGACTTGTCCGACGGCTATATAGTCGTACCTACCACCCCGAGACTAGGTTGGCCTGCCGCCGACATGTCCGATGACTATAGGGTCGTCCCCACGACCCCGGGACTAGGTTGGCCCGCCGCCGACTTCTCCGACGACTATAGGGTCGTCCCCACGACCCCGGGACTAGGTTGGCCCGCCGCCGACATGTCCGACGTCTATAGTGTCGTCCCCACGACCCCGGGACTAGGTTGGCCAGCCGCCGTCATGTCAGACGACTATAGGATCGTCCCCACGAATACGGGCCAAAGTTGGCCAGCCGCCGACTTGTCCGACGACCATAGGGTCGTCCCCACGACCACGGGCCAAAGTTGGCTGGCCGCCGACATGTCCGAGGACTATTGGGTCGTCCCCACGACCCCGGGACTGGATTGGCCCGCCACCGTCAGGTCCGACGACTATAGGGTCGTCTCCACGACCCCGGGACTAGGATGGCCCGCCGCCGACTTGTCCGACCACTATAGAGTCATCCCCACGACCCCGGGACTAGGTTGGCCCGCCGCCGACTTCTCCGACGACAACAGGGTCGACCCTACCACCCCGGTACTAGGTTGGCCCGCCACCATCATGTCCGACGACTATAGGGTCGTCCCCACGACCCAGGGTCTAGATTGGCTCGCCACCGTCATGTCCGACGACTATAGCGTCGTCCCCACGACCCCGGGACTAGGTTGGCCAGCCGACGACTATAGGATCGTCCCCACGACCCTGGACTATGTTGGCCTGCCGCCGACTTGTCCGACGACTATAGGGTCGTCCCCACGACCCCGGGCCTACGTTGTCCCGCCGCCGACATGTCCGACGACTGTAGGGTCGTCCCCGCGGCCCTGGGACTAGACTGGCCCGCCACCGTCATGTCCGACGACTATAGGATCAACCCCACGACTACGGGCCAAAGTTGGCCAGCCGCCGACATGTCCGACGACCATACGGTCGTCCCCACGGCCCCGGGACTAGATTGGCCCGCCACCGACTTGTGCGACGACTATAGGGTCGTCCCCACGACCCCGGGACTAGGTTGGCCGGCCGCCGACTTGTCCGAAGACTATAGGGTCGTCCCCACGACCCCGGGGCTAGAGTGGCCCGCCACCTTCATGTCCGACGAGTATAGGGTCGTACCCACGACCCCGGGACTAGGTTGGCCAGCCGCCGACATGTCCGACGACAATAGGGTCGTCCCCACGACCCCGGGACTAGATTGGCCCACCACCGTCATGTCCGACGACTACAGGGTCGTCCCCACGGCCCCGGGAATAGATTGGCCCACCACCGTCATGTCCGACGACAACAGGATCGTCCCCACGACCCCCGGACTAGATTGCCCCGCCACCGTCATGTCCGACGTCTATAGGGTCGTCTCCACGACACCGGGACTAGGTTGGCCCGCCGCCGACTTGTCCGACGACTATAGGGTCGTCCCCACGACCCCGGGACTAGATTGGCCCGCCACCATCATGTCCGACGATTATAGGGTCGTTCCCACGACCACGGGCCAATGTTGCCCAGCCGCCGACATGTCCGACGACTATAGGGTCGTCCCCACGACCCCGGGACTAGATTGGCCCGCCACCGACATGTCCGGCGACTATAGGGTCGTCCCTACCACCCCGGGACTAGGTTGGCCAGCCGCCGCCATGTTCGACGACTATCGGGGCGTCCCCACGACCCGGGGACTAGGTTGGCCCGCCGCCGACTCATCCGACGACTATAGGGTCGTCCCTCCCACTCCGGAAATAGGTTGGCCAGCCGCCGAAATGTCCGACGACTATTGGGTCGTCCCCACGACCCCGGGACTAGGTTGGCCCGCCGCCGACTTGTCTGACGACTGTAGGGTCGTTCCTACCACCCCGGGACTAGATGGCCCCGCCACCGTCATGTCCGACGACTATAGGGTCGTCTCCACGACCCCGGGACTAGGTTGGCCCGCCGCCGACTTGTCCGACGACTATAGGGTCGTCCCCACGATCCCAGGACTAGGTTGGCCCGCCGCCGACTTGTCCGACGACTATAGGGACGTCCCCACGACCACGGGCCAAAGTTGGTCAGCCGCCGACTTGTGCCGACGACTATAGTGTCGTCCCCACGACCCCGGGACTAGATTGGCCCGCCGCCGACTTGTCCGACAACTATAGGGTCGTCCCTCCCCCCCGGGACTAGGTTGGCCCGCCGCTGACTTGTCCGACGACTATAGGGACGTCCCCACGACCACGGGCCAAAGTTGCCCAGCCGCCGACATGTCCGACGACTATAGGGTCGTCCCCACTACCCCGGTTCTAGATTGGCCCGCCACCGTCATGTCCGACGACTATAGGGTCGTTCTCACGACCCCCGGAATAGATTGACCCGCCACCGTCATGTCCGACGATTATAGGGTCGTCCCCACGACCCCGGGGCTAGATTGGCCCGCCACCGTCATGTCCGACGACTATAGGGTCGTCCCCACGACCCAGGGACTAGGTTGGCCCGCCGCCGACTTGTCCGACGACTATAGGGTCGTCCCCACGACACCGGGACTAGGTTGGCCCGCCGCCGACTTGTCCGATGACTATAGGGTCGTCCCCACGACCACGGGCCAAAGTTGGCCAGCCGCCGACATGTCCGACGACTATAGGGTCGTCCCCACGACCCCGCGACTAGATTGGCCCGCCGCCGACTTTTCCGACGACTATAGGGACGTCCCCACGACCACGAGCCAAAGTTGCCCAGCCGCCGACATGTCCGACGACTATAGGGTCGTCCCCACGACACCGGGACTAGTTTGGCCCGCCGCCGACTTGTCCGACGACTATAGGGTCGTCCCCACGACACCGGGACTAGGTTGGCCCGCCGCCGATTTGTCCGACGACTATAGGGTCGTCCCCACGACCACGGGTCAAAGTTGGTCAGCCGCCGACATGTTCGACGACTATAGGGTCGTCTCCACGACCCCGGGACTAGGTTGGCCCGCCGCCGACTTGTCCGACGACTATAGGGACGTCCCCACGACCACGGGCCAAACTTGGCCAGCCGCCGACATGTCCGACGACTATAGGGTCGTCCCCACGATCCCGGGACTAGGTTGGCCAGCCGCCGACATGTCCGACGACTATAGGGTCGTCCCCACGGCCCCGGGAATAGATTGGCCCACCACCGTCATGTCCGACGACTACAGGATCGTCCCCACGACCCCCGGACTAGATTGCCCCGCCATCGTCATGTCCGACGACTATAGGGTCGTCTCCACGACCCCGGGAATAGATTGGCCCACCACCGTCATGTCCGACGACTACAGGATCGTCCCCACGACCCCCGGACTAGATTGCCCCGCCATCGTCATGTCCGACGACTATAGGGTCGTCTCCACGACCCCGGGACTAGGTTGGCCCGCCGCCGACTTGTCCGACGACTATAGGGTCGTCCCCACGACCACGGGCCAAAGTTGGTCAGCCGCCGACATGTTCGACGACTATAGGGTCGTCTCCACGACCCCGGGACTAGGTTGGCCCGCCGCCGACTTCTCCGACGACTATAGGGTCGTCCCCACGACCCCGGGACTAGGTTGGCCCGCCGCCGACATGTCCGACGTCTATAGTGTCGTCCCCACGACCCCGGGACTAGGTTGGCCCACCACCGTCATGTCCGACGACTACAGGATCGTCCCCACGAATACGGGCCAAAGTTGGCCAGCCGCCGACTTGTCCGACGACCATAGGGTCGTCCCCACGACCACGGGCCAAAGTTGGCTGGCCGCCGACATGTCCGAGGACTATTGGGTCGTCCCCACGACCCCGGGACTGGATTGGCCCGCCACCGTCAGGTCCGACGACTATAGGGTCGTCTCCACGACCCCGGGACTAGGATGGCCCGCCGCCGACTTGTCCGACCACTATAGAGTCATCCCCACGACCCCGGGACTAGGTTGGCCCGCCGCCGACTTCTCCGACGACAACAGGGTCGACCCTACCACCCCGGGACTAGGTTGGCCCGCCACCATCATGTCCGACGACTATAGGATCGTCCCCACGACCCTGGACTATGTTGGCCTGCCGCCGACTTGTCCGACGACTATAGGGTCGTCCCCACGACCCCGGGCCTACGTTGTCCCGCCGCCGACATGTCCGACGACTGTAGGGTCGTCCCCGCGGCCCTGGGACTAGACTGGCCCGCCACCGTCATGTCCGACGACTATAGGATCAACCCCACGACTACGGGCCAAAGTTGGCCAGCCGCCGACATGTCCGACGACCATACGGTCGTCCCCACGGCCCCGGGACTAGATTGGCCCGCCGCCGACATGTCCGACGACAATAGGGTCGTCCCCACGACCCCGGGACTAGATTGGCCCACCACCGTCATGTCCGACGACTACAGGGTCGTCCCCACGGCCCCGGGAATAGATTGGCCCGCCACCATCATTTCCGACGACTATAGGGTCGTCACCACGACACCGGGACTAGGTTGGCCCGCCGCCGACTTGTCTGACGACTATAGGGTCGTCCCTACCACACCGGGACTAGGTTGGCAAGCCGCCGACATGTCCGATGACTATATGGTCGTCTCCACGACCCCGGGACTAGGTTGGCCCGCCGCCGACTTGTCCGGCGACTATAGGGACGTCCCCACGACCACGGGCCAATGTTGCCCAGCCGCCGACATGTCCGACGACTATAGGGTCGTCCCCACGACCCCGGGACTAGATTGGCCCGCCACCGACATGTCCGGCGACTATAGGGTCGTCCCTACCACCCCGGGACTAGGTTGGCCAGCCGCCGCCATGTTCGACGACTATCGGGGCGTCCCCACGACCCGGGGACTAGGTTGGCCCGCCGCCGACTCATCCGACGACTATAGGGTCGTCCCTCCCACTCCGGAAATAGGTTGGCCAGCCGCCGAAATGTCCGACGACTATTGGGTCGTCCCCACGACCCCGGGACTAGGTTGGCCCGCCGCCGACTTGTCTGACGACTGTAGGGTCGTTCCTACCACCCCGGGACTAGATGGCCCCGCCACCGTCATGTCCGACGACTATAGGGTCGTCTCCACGACCCCGGGACTAGGTTGGCCCGCCGCCGACTTGTCCGACGACTATAGGGTCGTCCCCACGATCCCAGGACTAGGTTGGCCCGCCGCCGACTTGTCCGACGACTATAGGGACGTCCCCACGACCACGGGCCAAAGTTGGTCAGCCGCCGACTTGTGCCGACGACTATAGTGTCGTCCCCACGACCCCGGGACTAGATTGGCCCGCCGCCGACTTGTCCGACAACTATAGGGTCGTCCCTCCCCCCCCGGGACTAGGTTGGCCCGCCGCTGACTTGTCCGACGACTATAGGGACGTCCCCACGACCACGGGCCAAAGTTGCCCAGCCGCCGACATGTCCGACGACTATAGGGTCGTCCCCACTACCCCGGTTCTAGATTGGCCCGCCACCGTCATGTCCGACGACTATAGGGTCGTTCTCACGACCCCCGGAATAGATTGACCCGCCACCGTCATGTCCGACGATTATAGGGTCGTCCCCACGACCCCGGGGCTAGATTGGCCCGCCACCGTCATGTCCGACGACTATAGGGTCGTCCCCACGACCCAGGGACTAGGTTGGCCCGCCGCCGACTTGTCCGACGACTATAGGGTCGTCCCCACGACACCGGGACTAGGTTGGCCCGCCGCCGACTTGTCCGACGACTATAGGGTCGTCCCCACGACCACGGGCCAAAGTTGGCCAGCCGCCGACATGTCCGACGACTATAGGGTCGTCCCCACGACCCCGCGACTAGATTGGCCCGCCGCCGACTTTTCCGACGACTATAGGGACGTCCCCACGACCACGAGCCAAAGTTGCCCAGCCGCCGACATGTCCGACGACTATAGGGTCGTCCCCACGACACCGGGACTAGTTTGGCCCGCCGCCGACTTGTCCGACGACTATAGGGTCGTCCCCACGACACCGGGACTAGGTTGGCCCGCCGCCGATTTGTCCGACGACTATAGGGTCGTCCCCACGACCACGGGCCAAAGTTGGTCAGCCGCCGACATGTTCGACGACTATAGGGTCGTCTCCACGACCCCGGGACTAGGTTGGCCCGCCGCCGACTTGTCCGACGACTATAGGGACGTCCCCACGACCACGGGCCAAACTTGGCCAGCCGCCGACATGTCCGACGACTATAGGGTCGTCCCCACGATCCCGGGACTAGGTTGGCCAGCCGCCGACATGTCCGACGACTATAGGGTCGTCCCCACGGCCCCGGGAATAGATTGGCCCACCACCGTCATGTCCGACGACTACAGGATCGTCCCCACGACCCCCGGACTAGATTGCCCCGCCATCGTCATGTCCGACGACTATAGGGTCGTCTCCACGACCCCGGGAATAGATTGGCCCACCACCGTCATGTCCGACGACTACAGGATCGTCCCCACGACCCCCGGACTAGATTGCCCCGCCATCGTCATGTCCGACGACTATAGGGTCGTCTCCACGACCCCGGGACTAGGTTGGCCCGCCGCCGACTTGTCCGACGACTATAGGGTCGTCCCCACGACCACGGGCCAAAGTTGGTCAGCCGCCGACATGTTCGACGACTATAGGGTCGTCTCCACGACCCCGGGACTAGGTTGGCCCGCCGCCGACTTGTCCGACGACTATAGGGACGTCCCCACGATCCCGGGACTAGGTTGGGCAGTCGCCGACATGTCCGACGACTATAGGGTCGTCCCCACGGCCCCGGGAATAGATTGGCCCACCACCGTCATGTCCGACGACTACAGGATCGTCCCCACGACCCCCGGACTAGATTGCCCCGCCATCGTCATGTCCGACGACTATAGGGTCGTCTCCACGACCCCGGGAATAGATTGGCCCACCACCGTCATGTCCGACGACTACAGGATCGTCCCCACGACCCCCGGACTAGATTGCCCCGCCATCGTCATGTCCGACGACTATAGGGTCGTCTCCACGACCCCGGGACTAGGTTGGCCCGCCGCCGACTTGTCCGACGACTATAGGGACGTTCCCACGACCACGAGCCAAAGTTGCCCAGCCGCCGACATGTCCGACGACTATAGGGTCGTCCCCACGACACCGGGACTAGGTTGGCCCGCCGCCGACTTGTCCGACGACTATAGGGTCGTCCCCACGACACCGGGACTAGGTTGGCCCGCCGCCGAATTGTCCGACGACTATAGGGTCGTCCCCACGACCCCGGGACTAGATTGGCCCGCCACCATCGTGTCCGACGATTATAGGGTCGTCCCCACGACCACGGGCCAAAGTTGGCCAGCCGCCGACATGTCCGACGACTATAGGGTCGTCCCCACGACCCCGGGACTAGATTGGCCCGCCACCGACATGTCCGGCGACTATAGGGTCGCCCCACGATCCCGGGACTAGGTTGGCCCGCCGCCGACTTGTCCGACGACTATAGGGTCGTCCCCACGACCCCGGGACTATGTTGGCCCGCCGCCGACTTGTCCGACGCCTATAGGGTCGTCCCCACGACCCCCGGAATAGATTGACCCGCCACCGTCATGTCCGACGACTATAGGGTCGTCCCAACGACCCCGGGGCTAGATTGGCCCGCCACCGTCATGTCCGACGACTATAGGGTCGTCCCCACGACCACGGGCCAAAGTTGGTCAGCCGGTGACATGTTCGACGACTATAGGGTCGTCTCCACGACCCCGGGACTAGGTTGGCCAGCCGCCGACTTGTCCGACGACTATAGGGACGTCCCCACGACCACGGGCCAAAGTTGGCCAGCCGCCGACATGTCCGACGACTATAGGGTCGTCCCCACGATCCCGGGACTAGGTTGGCCAGCCGCCGACATGTCCGACGACTATAGGGTCGTCCCCACGGCCCCGGGAATAGATTGGCCCACCACCGTCATGTCCGACGACTACAGGATCGTCCCCACGACCCCCGGACTAGATTGCCCCGCCATCGTCATGTCCGACGACTATAGGGTCGTCTCCACGACCCCGGGACTAGGTTGGCCCGCCGCCGACTTGTCCGACGACTATAGGGACGTCCCCACGACCACGGGCCAAAGTTGGTCAGCCGCCGACATGTTCGACGACTATAGGGTCGTCTCCACGACCCCGGGACTATGTTGGCCCGCCGCCGACTTGTCCGACGACTATAGGGACGTCCCCACGACCACGGGCCAAAGTTGGCCAGCCGCCGACATGTCCGACGACTATAATAATAATAATAATAATAATATTTATTCACGGGACAAGCCCATTAAGACAAAGTATATCAATACAATAATTAGAACAGCCAACCGACGTCATATTAACTCGAACAATAACAATAAAGACGGCGTAAAAGTGAACAAAGGAAACTCCGTGCAGGTCTAGAATGAATCAATATAAAGCTATAGAAAGCCATCCGAAAACAAGGCTATACGAACGTTAGACTTAAAACTCGAGAAGGTGTCAGCAAAGAAGTCAATATCCCCGTGATATCTGTTTGCGAGACCAGTTAATCTATGCAGGGGATCAACATGCCCAACCCAGGAGGAGTAGTCCTGGGATTTAAAGAGGAGTGTATGCCTAGAAGCGCGTACAGGTACATTAAAATTGACTAACGCCAAAACACGAGGGTTATCAACCATCCCATTCAGTATTCTGTACAGAAAGGCCAGGTCCGTAACTCTCCTCCTATGCTCCAAGCTCCGGATATTAGCTCTGCTCATGACAGGGCCGTAGTTGTGGTCAAAACGAGCAAGAGACTGGTCAGTTTTGTAGGCTAAAAGGCGCAAGAATCTGTGCTGGACCCTCTCGAGTTGAGTCCTGTATTTCTCCCAACGCGGTGCCCAGATAACGCTTGCATATTCTAGGTGAGGCAGCACTAGGGCTGTATACAGGTAGCGCAGCGTGGAAGGATCCGCGAAGTCAGCGCTATTCCTGGATACAAACCCAAGGGCTTTATTTGAGACCGCAACGACGTGTTGAATGTGCCGGGTAAATGAGAAGGAAGAGTCGATATAGACTCCGAGGTCGCGAGCACCGTCTACACTTGAGAGCTGGATTCCCGCTATATGGTAGGGATAACGCGATGGGTTGTTGCAACGAGATATCCTTAAGATGTGGCACTTGCTAATATTCAGCTCCATGCGGTTCGACAGACACCATTCGGAAAGCCTGTCTAGGTCCGATTGAAGACTTAGAGAATCAGAAGGGCACGAGATGCATTTATAAATTTTTAGGTCGTCCGCGAACAGCAAGTACTCGCTACCTAAAATGATCTGACGAATGTCATCGACGAACAGCAAGAACAGTAAAGGGCCGAGATGGGATCCCTGGGGGACTCCGGATGTGGCAAAGATCTTCCGAGAAAGGACCTCCCCGACTCTAACTATAGGGTCGTCCCCACGATCCCGGGACTAGGTTGGCCAGCCGCCGACATGTCCGACGACTATAGGGTCGTCCCCACGGCCCCGGGAATAGATTGGCCCACCACCGTCATGTCCGACGACTACAGGATCGTCCCCACGACCCCCGGACTAGATTGCCCCGCCATCGTCATGTCCGACGACTATAGGGTCGTCTCCACGACCCCGGGAATAGATTGGCCCACCACCGTCATGTCCGACGACTACAGGATCGTCCCCACGACCCCCGGACTAGATTGCCCCGCCATCGTCATGTCCGACGACTATAGGGTCGTCTCCACGACCCCGGGACTAGGTTGGCCCGCCGCCGACTTGTCCGACGACTATAGGGACGTCCCCACGACCACGGGCCAAAGTTGGCCAGCCGCCGACATGTCCGACGACTATAGGGTCGTCCCCACGATCCCGGGACTAGGTTGGCCAGTCGCCGACATGTCCGACGACTATAGGGTCGTCCCCACGGCCCCGGGAATAGATTGGCCCACCACCGTCATGTCCGACGACTACAGGATCGTCCCCACGACCCCCGGACTAGATTGCCCCGCCATCGTCATGTCCGACGACTATAGGGTCGTCTCCACGACCCCGGGCCAAAGTTGGCCAGCCGCCGACATGTCCGACGACTATAGGGTCGTCCCCACGATCCCGGAACTAGGTTGGCCAGCCGCCGACATGTCCGACGACTATAGGGTCGTCCCCACGGCCCCGGGAATAGATTGGCCCACCACCGTCATGTCCGACGACTACAGGATCGTCCCCACGACCCCCGGACTAGATTGCCCCGCCATCGTCATGTCCGACGACTATAGGGTCGTCTCCACGACCCCGGGACTAGGTTGGCCCGCCGCCGACTTGTCCGACGACTATAGGGACGTCCCCACGACCACGGGCCAAAGTTGGTCAGCCGCCGACATGTTCGACGACTATAGGGTCGTCTCCACGACCCCGGGACTAGGTTGGCCCGCCGCCGACTTGTCCGACGACTATAGGGACGTCCCCACGACCACGGGCCAAAGTTGGCCAGCCGCCGACATGTCCGACGACTGTAGGGTCGTCCCCACGGCCCCGGGAATAGATTGGCCCACCACCGTCATGTCCGACGACTACAGGATCGTCCCCACGACCCCCGGACTAGATTGCCCCGCCATCGTCATGTCCGACGACTATAGGGTCGTCACCACGACCCCGGGACTAGGTTGGCCCGCCGCCGACTTGTCCGACGGCTATAGGGTCGTCCCCACGACCACGGGCCAAAGTTGGTCCGCCGCCGACATGTTCGACGACTATAGGGTCGTCTCCACGACCCCGGGACTAGGTTGGCCCGCCGCCGACTTGTCCGACGACTATAGGGACGTCCCCACGACCACGGGCCAAAGTTGGCCAGCCGCCGACATGTCCGACGACTGTAGGGTCGTCCCCACGATCCCGGGACTAGGTTGGCCAGTCGCCGACATGTCCGACGACTATAGGGTCGTCCCCACGGCCCCGGGAATAGATTGGCCCACCACCGTCATGTACGACGACTACAGGATCGTCCCCACGACCCCCGGACTAGATTGCCCCGCCATCGTCATGTCCGACGACTATAGGGTCGTCTCCATGACCCCGGGACTAGGTTGGCCCGCCGCCGACTTGTCCGACGACTATAGGGACGTCCCCACGACCACGAGCCAAAGTTGCCCAGCCGCCGACATGTCCGACGACTATAGGGTCGTCCCCACGACACCGGGACTAGGTTGGCCCGCCGCCGACTTGTCCGACGACTATAGGGTCGTCCCCACGACACCGGGACTAGGTTGGCCCGCCGCCGACTTGTCCGACGACTATAGGGTCGTCCCCACGACCCCGGGACTAGATTGGCCCGCCACCATCGTGTCCGACGATTATAGGGACGACCCCCCACGACCCCGGGACTATGTTGGCCCGCCGCCGACTTGTCCGACGCCTATAGGGTCGTCCCCACGACCCCCGGAATAGATTGACCCGCCACCGTCATGTCCGACGACTATAGGGTCGTCCGAACGACCCCGGGGCTAGATTGGCCCGCCACCGTCATGTCCGACGACTATAGGGTCGTCCCCACGACCACGGGCCAAAGTTGGTCAGCCGCCGGCATGTTCGACGACTATAGGGTCGTCTCCACGACCCCGGGACTAGGTTGGCCCGCCGCCGACTTGTCCGACGACTATAGGGACGTCCCCACGACCACGGGCCAAAGTTGGCCAGCCGCCGACATGTCCGACGACTATAGGGTCGTCCCCACGATCCCGGGACTAGGTTGGCCAGCCGCCGACATGTCCGACGACTATAGGGTCGTCCCCACGGCCCCGGGAATAGATTGGCCCACCACCGTCATGTCCGACGACTACAGGATCGTCCCCACGACCCCCGGACTAGATTGCCCCGCCATCGTCATGTCCGACGACTATAGGGTCGTCTCCACGACCCCGGGACTAGGTTGGCCCGCCGCCGACTTGTCCGACGACTATAGGGACGTCCCCACGACCACGGGCCAAAGCTGCCCAGACGCCGACATGTTCGACGACTATAGGGTCGTCCCCACGACCCCGGGACTAGATTGGCCCGCCACCGACATGTCCGGCGACTATAGGGTCGCCCCACGATCCCGGGACTAGGTTGGCCCGCCGCCGACTTGTCCGACGACTATAGGGTCGTCCCCACGACCCCGGGACTATGTTGGCCCGCCGCCGACTTGTCCGACGACTATAGGGTCGCCCCACGACCCCGGGACTAGATTGGCCCGCCACCATCATGTCCGACGATTATAGGGTCGTCCCCACGACCACGGGCCAAAGTTGGCCAGCCGCCGACATGTCCGACGACTATAGGGTCGTCCCCACGACCCCGGGACTAGGTTGGCCCGCCGCCGGCTTGTCCGACGACTATAGGGTCGTCCCCTCGACCCCGGGACTAGGTTGGCCAGCCGCCGACTTGTCCGACGACTATAGGGTCGTCCCCACGACCCCGGGACTAGGTTGGCCCGCTACCGTCATGTCCGACGAATATAGGTTCGTGCCTAAGACCCTGGGCATACGTTGGGCCGCCGCCGAAATGTCCGACGACTATAGGGTCGTCCCCACGATCCCGCGACTAGGTTGGCCAGCCGCCGACATGTTCGACGACTACAGGATCGTCCCCACGATCCCCGGACTAGATTGCCCCGCCACCGTCATGTCCGACGACTATAGGGCCGCCCCACGATCCCGGGACTAGGTTGGCCCGCCGCCGACTTGTCCGACGACTATAGGGTCGTCCCCACGACCCCGGGACTATGTTGGCCCGCCGCCGACTTGTCCGACGACAATAGGGTCGTCCCCACGACCCAGGGACTAGGATGACCCGCCGCCGACATGTCCGACGACAATAGGGTCGTCCACACGACCCCGGGACTAGGTTGGCCCGCCGCCGACTTGTCCGACGACTATAGAGGCGTCCCCACGTCCCCGGGACTAGATTGGCCAGCCGCCGACATGTTCGACGACTATGGGGTCGTCCCCACGACCCCGGGACTATGTTGGCCCGCCGCCGACTTGTCCGACGACTATAGGGTCGTCCCCACGACCCCGGGACTAGGTTGGCCCGCCGCCGCCATGTCCGACGACTATAGGGTCGTCCCCACGACCCAGGGCCAATGATGCCCAGCCGCCGACATGTCCGACGACTATAGGGTCGTCCCCACGACCCCGGGACTATGTTGGCCCGCCGCCGACTTGTCCGACGACTATAGGGTCGTCCCCACGACCCCGGGACTAGGTTGGCCCGCCGCCGACTTGTCCGACGACTATAGGGTCGTCCCCACGACCCCGGGACTATGTTGGCCCGCCGCCGACTTGTCCGACGACTATAGGGTCGTCCCCACGACCCCGGGACTAGGTTGGCCCGCCGCCGACTTGTCCGACGACTGTAGGGTCGTCCCCAGGACCCCGGGACTAGATTGGCCAGCCGCCGACATGTTCGACGACTATGGGGTCGTCCCCACAACCCCGGGACTAGAGTGGTCCGCCACCGTCATGTCCGACGAGTATAGGGTCGTACCCACGACCCCGGGACTAGATTGGCCCGCCACCATCATGTCCGACGACTATAGGGTCGTCCCCACGACCTAGGGACTAGGTTGGCCCGCCGCCGACTTGTCCGACGACTATAGGGTCGTCCCCACGACCCAGGGCCAATGATGCCCAGCCGCCGACATGTCCGACGACTATAGGGTCGTCCCCACGACCCCGGGACTAGATTGGCCCGCCACCGACATGTCCGACGACTATAGGGTCGTCCCCACGACCCCGGGACTAGATTGTCCCGCCACCGACATGTCCGACGACTATAGGGCCGCCCCACGATCCCGGGACTAGGTTGGCCCGCCGCCGACTTGTCCGACGACTATAGGGTCGTCCCCACGACCCCGGGACTATGTTGGCCCGCCGCCGACTTGTCCGACGACTATAGGGTCGTCCCCACGACCCAGGGACTAGGTTGGCCAGCCGCCGACATGTCCGACGACTATAGGGTCGTCCCCACGACCCCGGGACTAGGTTGGCCCGCCACCATCATGTCGGAGGTCTATAGGGTTGTCCCCACGACCACGGGCCAAAGTTGGCCAGCCGCCGACATGTCCGACGACTATAGGGTCGTCCCCACGACCACGGGCCAAAGTTGCCCAGCCGCCAACATGTCTAACGACTATAGGGTCGTCCCCACGACCCCGGGACTAGATTGGCCCCCCACCATCATGTCCGACGGCTATAGGGTCGTCCCCACGACCCCGGGACTAGGTTGGCCCCCCACCATCATGTCCGACGGCTATAGGGTCGCCCCCACGACCCCGTCACTAGGGTGGCCCGCCGCCGACTTGTCCGACGATTATAGGGTCGTCCCCACGACCCCGGGACTAGGTTGGCCAGCCGCCGACATGTCCGACGACTATAGGGTCGTCCCCACGACCCCGGGACTAGGTTGGCCCGCCACCATCATGTCCGACGACTATAGGGTCGTCCCCACGACCCCGGGACTAGGTTGGCCCGTCGCCGACTTGTCTGACGACTATGGGGTCGTCCCCACGACCCCAGGAGTAGATTGCCCCGCCACCGTCATGTCCGACGCCTATAGGGTCGTCTCCACGACCCCGGGACTAGGTTGGCCCGCCACCGACATGTCCGACGACTATAGGGTCGCCCCACGCCCCCTGGAATAGGTTGGCCCGCCGCCGACTTGTCCGACGACAATAGGGTCGTCCCCACGACCCCGGGAATAGATTGGCCCACCACCGTCATGTCCGACGACTACAGGATCGTCCCCACGACCCCCGGACTAGATTGCCCCGCCATCGTCATGTCCGACGACTATAGGGTCGTCACCACGACCCCGGGACTAGGTTGGCCCGCCGCCGACTTGTCCGACGGCTATAGGGTCGTCCCCACGACCACGGGCCAAAGTTGGTCCGCCGCCGACATGTTCGACGACTATAGGGTCGTCTCCACGACCCCGGGACTAGGTTGGCCCGCCGCCGACTTGTCCGACGACTATAGGGACGTCCCCACGACCACGGGCCAAAGTTGGCCAGCCGCCGACATGTCCGACGACTGTAGGGTCGTCCCCACGATCCCGGGACTAGGTTGGCCAGTCGCCGACATGTCCGACGACTATAGGGTCGTCCCCACGGCCCCGGGAATAGATTGGCCCACCACCGTCATGTCCGACGACTACAGGATCGTCCCCACGACCCCCGGACTAGATTGCCCCGCCATCGTCATGTCCGACGACTATAGGGTCGTCTCCATGACACCGGGACTAGGTTGGCCCGCCGCCGACTTGTCCGACGACTATAGGGACGTCCCCACGACCACGAGCCAAAGTTGCCCAGCCGCCGACATGTCCGACGACTATAGGGTCGTCCCCACGACACCGGGACTAGGTTGGCCCGCCGCCGACTTGTCCGACGACTATAGGGTCGTCCCCACGACACCGGGACTAGGTTGGCCCGCCGCCGACTTGTCCGACGACTATAGGGTCGTCCCCACGACCCCGGGACTAGATTGGCCCGCCACCATCGTGTCCGACGATTATAGGGACGACCACCCACGACCCCGGGACTATGTTGGCCCGCCGCCGACTTGTCCGACGCCTATAGGGTCGTCCCCACGACCCCCGGAATAGATTGACCCGCCACCGTCATGTCCGACGACTATAGGGTCGTCCGAACGACCCCGGGGCTAGATTGGCCCGCCACCGTCATGTCCGACGACTATAGGGTCGTCCCCACGACCACGGGCCAAAGTTGGTCAGCCGCCGACATGTTCGACGACTATAGGGTCGTCTCCACGACCCCGGGACTAGGTTGGCCCGCCGCCGACTAGTCCGACGACTATAGGGACGTCCCCACGACCACGGGCCAAAGTTGGCCAGCCGCCGACATGTCCGACGACTATAGGGTCGTCCCCACGATCCCGGGACTAGGTTGGCCAGCCGCCGACATGTCCGACGACTATAGGGTCGTCCCCACGGCCCCGGGAATAGATTGGCCCACCACCGTCATGTCCGACGACTACAGGATCGTCCCCACGACCCCCGGACTAGATTGCCCCGCCATCGTCATGTCCGACGACTATAGGGTCGTCTCCACGACCCCGGGACTAGGTTGGCCCGCCGCCGACTTGTCCGACGACTATAGGGACGTCCCCACGACCACGGGCCAAAGCTGCCCAGACGCCGACATGTTCGACGACTATAGGGTCGTCCCCACGACCCCGGGACTAGATTGGCCCGCCACCGACATGTCCGGCGACTATAGGGTCGCCCCACGATCCCGGGACTAGGTTGGCCCGCCGCCGACTTGCCCGACGACTATAGGGTCGTCCCCACGACCCCGGGACTATGTTGGCCCGCCGCCGACTTGTCCGACGACTATAGGGTCGCCCCACGACCCCGGGACTAGATTGGCCCGCCACCATCATGTCCGACGATTATAGGGTCGTCCCCACGACCACGGGCCAAAGTTGGCCAGCCGCCGCCATGTCCGACGACTATAGGGTCGTCCCCACGACCCCCGGACTAGATTGGCCCGCCACAATCATGTCCGACGACTATAGGGTCGTCCCCACGACACCGGGACTAGGTTGGCCCGCCGCCGACTTGTCCGATGACTATAGGGTCTTCTCCACGACCCCGGGACTAGGTTGGCCCGCCACCGACATGTCCGGCGACTATAGGGTCGCCCCACGATCCCGGGAGTAGGTTGGCCCGCCGCCGACTTGTCCGACGACTATAGGGTCGTCCCCACCCACCCCGGAACTAGGTTGGCCAGCCGCCGACATGTCCGACGACTATTGGGTCGTCCCCACGATCCCGGGACTAGGTTGGCCCGCCGCCGACTTGTCCGACGACTATAGGGTCGTCCCCACGACCCCGGGACTATGTTGGCCCGCCGCCGACTTGTCCGACGACTATAGGGTCGTCCCCACGACCCCGGGACTAGATTGGCCCGCCACCATCATGTCCGACGATTATAGGGTCGTCCCCACGACCACGGGCCAATGTTGGCCAGCCGCCGACATGTCCGACGACTATAGGGTCGTCCCCACGACCCCGGGACTAGGTTGGCCCGCCGCCGGCTTGTCCGACGACTATAGGGTCGTCCCCTCGACCCCGGGACTAGGTTGGCCAGCCGCCGACTTGTCCGACGACTATAGGGTCGTCCCCACGACCCCGGGACTAGGTTGGCCCGCTACCGTCATGTCCGACGAATATAGGTTCGTGCCTAAGACCCTGGGCATACGTTGGGCCGCCGCCGAAATGTCCGACGACTATAGGGTCGTCCCCACGATCCCGCGACTAGGTTGGCCAGCCGCCGACATGTTCGACGACTACAGGATCGTCCCCACGATCCCCGGACTAGATTGCCCCGCCACCGTCATGTCCGACGACTATAGGGACGTCCCCACGACCCCGGGACTAGATTGTCCCGCCACCGACATGTCCGACGACTATAGGGCCGCCCCACGATCCCGGGACTAGGTTGGCCCGCCGCCGACTTGTCCGACGACTATAGGGTCGTCCCCACGACCCCGGGACTATGTTGGCCCGCCGCCGACTTGTCCGACGACTATAGGGTCGTCCCCACGACCCCGGGACTAGGTTGGCCCGCCGCCGGCTTGTCCGACGACTATAGGGTCGTCCCCTCGACCCCGGGACTAGGTTGGCCCGCCGCCGACTTGTCCGACGACTATAGGGTCGTCCCCACGACCCCGGGACTAGGTTGGCCCGCCACCATCATGTCCGACGACTATAGGGTCGTCCCCACGACCTCGGGACTAGGTTGGCCCGCCGCCGACTTGTCCGACGACAATAGGGTCGTCCCCACGACCCAGGGGCTAGGATGACCCGCCGCCGACTTGTCCGACGACTATAGAGGCGTCCCCACGACCCCGGGACTAGGTTGGCCCGCCGCCGACTAGTCCGACGACTATAGGGTCGTCCCAACGACCCCGGGACTAGATTGGCCCGCCACCGTCATGTCCGACGAATATAGGTTCGTGCCTAAGACCCTGGGCATACGGTGGGCCGCCGCCGAAATGTCCGACGACTATAGGGTCGTCCCCACGATCCCGCGACTAGGTTGGCCAGCCGCCGACATGTCCGACGACAATAGGGTCGTCCCCACGACCCCGGGACTAGATTGGCCCGCCACCATCATGTCCGACGACTATAGGGTCGTCGCCACGACCCCGGGACTAGGTTGGCCCGCCGCCGACTTGTCCGACGACAATAGGGTCGTCCCCACGACCCAGGGACTAGGATGACCCGCCGCCGACATGTCCGACGACAATAGGGTCGTCCACACGACCCCGGGACTAGGTTGGCCCGCCGCCGACTTGTCCGACGACTATAGAGGCGTCCCCACGACCCCGGGACTAGATTGGCCAGCCGCCGACATGTTCGACGACTATGGGGTCGTCCCCACGACCCCGGGACTATGTTGGCCCGCCGCCGACTTGTCCGACGACTATAGGGTCGTCCCCACGACCCCGGGACTAGGTTGGCCCGCCGCCGCCATGTCCGACGACTATAGGGTCGTCCCCACGACCCAGGGCCAATGATGCCCAGCCGCCGACATGTCCGACGACTATAGGGTCGTCCCCACGACCCCGGGACTATGTTGGCCCGCCGCCGACTTGTCCGACGACTATAGGGTCGTCCCCACGACCCCGGGACTAGGTTGGCCCGCCGCCGACTTGTCCGACGACTATAGGGTCGTCCCCACGACCCCGGGACTATGTTGGCCCGCCGCCGACTTGTCCGACGACTATAGGGTCGTCCCCACGACCCCGGGACTAGGTTGGCCCGCCGCCGACTTGTCCGACGACTGTAGGGTCGTCCCCAGGACCCCGGGACTAGATTGGCCAGCCGCCGACATGTTCGACGACTATGGGGTCGTCCCCACAACCCCGGGACTAGAGTGGTCCGCCACCGTCATGTCCGACGAGTATAGGGTCGTACCCACGACCCCGGGACTAGATTGGCCCGCCACCATCATGTCCGACGACTATAGGGTCGTCCCCACGACCTAGGGACTAGGTTGGCCCGCCGCCGACTTGTCCGACGACTATAGGGTCGTCCCCACGACCCAGGGCCAATGATGCCCAGCCGCCGACATGTCCGACGACTATAGGGTCGTCCCCACGACCCCGGGACTAGATTGGCCCGCCACCGACATGTCCGACGACTATAGGGTCGTCCCCACGACCCCGGGACTAGATTGTCCCGCCACCGACATGTCCGACGACTATAGGGCCGCCCCACGATCCCGGGACTAGGTTGGCCCGCCGCCGACTTGTCCGACGACTATAGGGTCGTCCCCACGACCCCGGGACTATGTTGGCCCGCCGCCGACTTGTCCGACGACTATAGGGTCGTCCCCACGACCCAGGGACTAGGTTGGCCAGCCGCCGACATGTCCGACGACTATAGGGTCGTCCCCACGACCCCGGGACTAGGTTGGCCCGCCACCATCATGTCGGAGGTCTATAGGGTTGTCCCCACGACCACGGGCCAAAGTTGGCCAGCCGCCGACATGTCCGACGACTATAGGGTCGTCCCCACGACCACGGGCCAAAGTTGCCCAGCCGCCAACATGTCTAACGACTATAGGGTCGTCCCCACGACCCCGGGACTAGATTGGCCCCCCACCATCATGTCCGACGGCTATAGGGTCGTCCCCACGACCCCGGGACTAGGTTGGCCCCCCACCATCATGTCCGACGGCTATAGGGTCGCCCCCACGACCCCCGTCACTAGGGTGGCCCGCCGCCGACTTGTCCGACGATTATAGGGTCGTCCCCACGACCCCGGGACTAGGTTGGCCAGCCGCCGACATGTCCGACGACTATAGGGTCGTCCCCACGACCCCGGGACTAGGTTGGCCCGCCACCATCATGTCCGACGACTATAGGGTCGTCCCCACGACCCCGGGACTAGGTTGGCCCGTCGCCGACTTGTCTGACGACTATGGGGTCGTCCCAACGACCCCAGGAGTAGATTGCCCCGCCACCGTCATGTCCGACGCCTATAGGGTCGTCTCCACGACCCCGGGACTAGGTTGGCCCGCCACCGACATGTCCGACGACTATAGGGTCGCCCCACGCCCCCTGGAATAGGTTGGCCCGCCGCCGACTTGTCCGACGACAATAGGGTCGTCCCCACGACCCCGGGAATAGATTGGCCCACCACCGTCATGTCCGACGACTACAGGATCGTCCCCACGACCCCCGGACTAGATTGCCCCGCCATCGTCATGTCCGACGACTATAGGGTCGTCACCACGACCCCGGGACTAGGTTGGCCCGCCGCCGACTTGTCCGACGGCTATAGGGTCGTCCCCACGACCACGGGCCAAAGTTGGTCCGCCGCCGACATGTTCGACGACTATAGGGTCGTCTCCACGACCCCGGGACTAGGTTGGCCCGCCGCCGACTTGTCCGACGACTATAGGGACGTCCCCACGACCACGGGCCAAAGTTGGCCAGCCGCCGACATGTCCGACGACTGTAGGGTCGTCCCCACGATCCCGGGACTAGGTTGGCCAGTCGCCGACATGTCCGACGACTATAGGGTCGTCCCCACGGCCCCGGGAATAGATTGGCCCACCACCGTCATGTCCGACGACTACAGGATCGTCCCCACGACCCCCGGACTAGATTGCCCCGCCATCGTCATGTCCGACGACTATAGGGTCGTCTCCATGACACCGGGACTAGGTTGGCCCGCCGCCGACTTGTCCGACGACTATAGGGACGTCCCCACGACCACGAGCCAAAGTTGCCCAGCCGCCGACATGTCCGACGACTATAGGGTCGTCCCCACGACACCGGGACTAGGTTGGCCCGCCGCCGACTTGTCCGACGACTATAGGGTCGTCCCCACGACACCGGGACTAGGTTGGCCCGCCGCCGACTTGTCCGACGACTATAGGGTCGTCCCCACGACCCCGGGACTAGATTGGCCCGCCACCATCGTGTCCGACGATTATAGGGACGACCACCCACGACCCCGGGACTATGTTGGCCCGCCGCCGACTTGTCCGACGCCTATAGGGTCGTCCCCACGACCCCCGGAATAGATTGACCCGCCACCGTCATGTCCGACGACTATAGGGTCGTCCGAACGACCCCGGGGCTAGATTGGCCCGCCACCGTCATGTCCGACGACTATAGGGTCGTCCCCACGACCACGGGCCAAAGTTGGTCAGCCGCCGACATGTTCGACGACTATAGGGTCGTCTCCACGACCCCGGGACTAGGTTGGCCCGCCGCCGACTAGTCCGACGACTATAGGGACGTCCCCACGACCACGGGCCAAAGTTGGCCAGCCGCCGACATGTCCGACGACTATAGGGTCGTCCCCACGATCCCGGGACTAGGTTGGCCAGCCGCCGACATGTCCGACGACTATAGGGTCGTCCCCACGGCCCCGGGAATAGATTGGCCCACCACCGTCATGTCCGACGACTACAGGATCGTCCCCACGACCCCCGGACTAGATTGCCCCGCCATCGTCATGTCCGACGACTATAGGGTCGTCTCCACGACCCCGGGACTAGGTTGGCCCGCCGCCGACTTGTCCGACGACTATAGGGACGTCCCCACGACCACGGGCCAAAGCTGCCCAGACGCCGACATGTTCGACGACTATAGGGTCGTCCCCACGACCCCGGGACTAGATTGGCCCGCCACCGACATGTCCGGCGACTATAGGGTCGCCCCACGATCCCGGGACTAGGTTGGCCCGCCGCCGACTTGCCCGACGACTATAGGGTCGTCCCCACGACCCCGGGACTATGTTGGCCCGCCGCCGACTTGTCCGACGACTATAGGGTCGCCCCACGACCCCAGGACTAGATTGGCCCGCCACCATCATGTCCGACGATTATAGGGTCGTCCCCACGACCACGGGCCAAAGTTGGCCAGCCGCCGCCATGTCCGACGACTATAGGGTCGTCCCCACGACCCCCGGACTAGATTGGCCCGCCACAATCATGTCCGACGACTATAGGGTCGTCCCCACGACACCGGGACTAGGTTGGCCCGCCGCCGACTTGTCCGATGACTATAGGGTCTTCTCCACGACCCCGGGACTAGGTTGGCCCGCCACCGACATGTCCGGCGACTATAGGGTCGCCCCACGATCCCGGGAGTAGGTTGGCCCGCCGCCGACTTGTCCGACGACTATAGGGTCGTCCCCACCCACCCCGGAACTAGGTTGGCCAGCCGCCGACATGTCCGACGACTATTGGGTCGTCCCCACGATCCCGGGACTAGGTTGGCCCGCCGCCGACTTGTCCGACGACTATAGGGTCGTCCCCACGACCCCGGGACTATGTTGGCCCGCCGCCGACTTGTCCGACGACTATAGGGTCGTCCCCACGACCCCGGGACTAGATTGGCCCGCCACCATCATGTCCGACGATTATAGGGTCGTCCCCACGACCACGGGCCAAAGTTGGCCAGCCGCCGACATGTCCGACGACTATAGGGTCGTCCCCACGACCCCGGGACTAGGTTGGCCCGCCGCCGGCTTGTCCGACGACTATAGGGTCGTCCCCTCGACCCCGGGACTAGGTTGGCCAGCCGCCGACTTGTCCGACGACTATAGGGTCGTCCCCACGACCCCGGGACTAGGTTGGCCCGCTACCGTCATGTCCGACGAATATAGGTTCGTGCCTAAGACCCTGGGCATACGTTGGGCCGCCGCCGAAATGTCCGACGACTATAGGGTCGTCCCCACGATCCCGCGACTAGGTTGGCCAGCCGCCGACATGTTCGACGACTACAGGATCGTCCCCACGATCCCCGGACTAGATTGCCCCGCCACCGTCATGTCCGACGACTATAGGGACGTCCCCACGACCCCGGGACTAGATTGTCCCGCCACCGACATGTCCGACGACTATAGGGCCGCCCCACGATCCCGGGACTAGGTTGGCCCGCCGCCGACTTGTCCGACGACTATAGGGTCGTCCCCACGACCCCGGGACTATGTTGGCCCGCCGCCGACTTGTCCGACGACTATAGGGTCGTCCCCACGACCCCGGGACTAGGTTGGCCCGCCGCCGGCTTGTCCGACGACTATAGGGTCGTCCCCTCGACCCCGGGACTAGGTTGGCCCGCCGCCGACTTGTCCGACGACTATAGGGTCGTCCCCACGACCCCGGGACTAGGTTGGCCCGCCACCATCATGTCCGACGACTATAGGGTCGTCCCCACGACCTCGGGACTAGGTTGGCCCGCCGCCGACTTGTCCGACGACAATAGGGTCGTCCCCACGACCCAGGGGCTAGGATGACCCGCCGCCGACTTGTCCGACGACTATAGAGGCGTCCCCACGACCCCGGGACTAGGTTGGCCCGCCGCCGACTAGTCCGACGACTATAGGGTCGTCCCAACGACCCCGGGACTAGATTGGCCCGCCACCGTCATGTCCGACGAATATAGGTTCGTGCCTAAGACCCTGGGCATACGTTGGGCCGCCGCCGAAATGTCCGACGACTATAGGGTCGTCCCCACGATCCCGCGACTAGGTTGGCCAGCCGCCGACATGTCCGACGACAATAGGGTCGTCCCCACGACCCCGGGACTAGATTGGCCCGCCACCATCATGTCCGACGACTATAGGGTCGTCGCCACGACCCCGGGACTAGGTTGGCCCGCCGCCGACTTGTCCGACGACAATAGGGTCGTCCCCACGACCCAGGGACTAGGATGACCCGCCGCCGACATGTCCGACGACAATAGGGTCGTCCACACGACCCCGGGACTAGGTTGGCCCGCCGCCGACTTGTCCGACGACTATAGAGGCGTCCCCACGACCCCGGGACTAGATTGGCCAGCCGCCGACATGTTCGACGACTATGGGGTCGTCCCCACGACCCCGGGACTATGTTGGCCCGCCGCCGACTTGTCCGACGACTATAGGGTCGTCCCCACGACCCCGGGACTAGGTTGGCCCGCCGCCGCCATGTCCGACGACTATAGGGTCGTCCCCACGACCCAGGGCCAATGATGCCCAGCCGCCGACATGTCCGACGACTATAGGGTCGTCCCCACGACCCCGGGACTATGTTGGCCCGCCGCCGACTTGTCCGACGACTATAGGGTCGTCCCCACGACCCCGGGACTAGGTTGGCCCGCCGCCGACTTGTCCGACGACTATAGGGTCGTCCCCACGACCCCGGGACTATGTTGGCCCGCCGCCGACTTGTCCGACGACTATAGGGTCGTCCCCACGACCCCGGGACTAGGTTGGCCCGCCGCCGACTTGTCCGACGACTGTAGGGTCGTCCCCAGGACCCCGGGACTAGATTGGCCAGCCGCCGACATGTTCGACGACTATGGGGTCGTCCCCACAACCCCGGGACTAGAGTGGTCCGCCACCGTCATGTCCGACGAGTATAGGGTCGTACCCACGACCCCGGGACTAGATTGGCCCGCCACCATCATGTCCGACGACTATAGGGTCGTCCCCACGACCTAGGGACTAGGTTGGCCCGCCGCCGACTTGTCCGACGACTATAGGGTCGTCCCCACGACCCAGGGCCAATGATGCCCAGCCGCCGACATGTCCGACGACTATAGGGTCGTCCCCACGACCCCGGGACTAGATTGGCCCGCCACCGACTTGTCCGACGACTATAGGGTCGTCCCCACGACCCCGGGACTAGATTGTCCCGCCACCGACATGTCCGACGACTATAGGGCCGCCCCACGATCCCGGGACTAGGTTGGCCCGCCGCCGACTTGTCCGACGACTATAGGGTCGTCCCCACGACCCCGGGACTATGTTGGCCCGCCGCCGACTTGTCCGACGACTATAGGGTCGTCCCCACGACCCAGGGACTAGGTTGGCCAGCCGCCGACATGTCCGACGACTATAGGGTCGTCCCCACGACCCCGGGACTAGGTTGGCCCGCCACCATCATGTCGGAGGTCTATAGGGTTGTCCCCACGACCACGGGCCAAAGATGGCCAGCCGCCGACATGTCCGACGACTATAGGGTCGTCCCCACGACCACGGGCCAAAGTTGCCCAGCCGCCAACATGTCTAACGACTATAGGGTCGTCCCCACGACCCCGGGACTAGATTGGCCCCCCACCATCATGTCCGACGGCTATAGGGTCGTCCCCACGACCCCGGGACTAGGTTGGCCCCCCACCATCATGTCCGACGGCTATAGGGTCGCCCCCACGACCCCGGGACTAGGGTGGCCCGCCGCCGACTTGTCCGACGATTATAGGGTCGTCCCCACGACCCCGGGACTAGGTTGGCCAGCCGCCGACATGTCCGACGACTATAGGGTCGTCCCCACGACCCCGGGACTAGGTTGGCCCGCCACCATCATGTCCGACGACTATAGGGTCGTCCCCACGACCCCGGGACTAGGTTGGCCCGTCGCCGACTTGTCTGACGACTATGGGGTCGTCCCCACGACCCCAGGAGTAGATTGCCCCGCCACCGTCATGTCCGACGCCTATAGGGTCGTCTCCACGACCCCGGGACTAGGTTGGCCCGCCACCGACATGTCCGACGACTATAGGGTCGCCCCACGCCCCCTGGAATAGGTTGGCCCGCCGCCGACTTGTCCGACGACAATAGGGTCGTCCCCACGACCCCGGGACTAGGTTGGCCCGCCGCCGACTTGTCCGACGATTATAGGGTCGTCCCCACGACCCCGGGACTAGATTGGCCCGCCACCATCATGTCGGAGGTCTATAGGGTTGTCCCCACGACCACGGGCCAAAGTTGGCCAGCCGCCGACATGTCCGACGACTATAGGGTCGTCCCCGCGACCACGGGCCAAAGTTGCCCACCCGCCAACATGTCCAACGACTATAGGGTCGTCCCCACGACCCCGGGACTAGATTGGCCCCCCACCATCTTGTCCGACGGCTATAGGGTCGTCCCCAGGACCCCGGGACTAGGGTGGCCCGCCGCCGACTTGTCCGACGATTATAGGTTCGTCCCCACGACCCCGGGACTAGGTTGGCCAGCCGCCGACATGTCCGACGACTATAGGGTCGTCCCCACGACCCCGGGACTAGGTTGGCCCGCCACCATCTTGTCCGACGACTATAGGGTCGTTCCCACGACCCCGGGACTAGGTTGGCCAGCCGCCGACATGTCCGACGACTATAGGGTCGTCCCCACGACCCCGGGACTAGGTTGGCCCGCCACCATCTTGTCCGACGACTATAGGGTCGTCCCCACGACCCCGGGACTAGATTGGCCCGCCACCATCATGTCGGAGGTCTATAGGGTTGTCCCCACGACCACGGGCCAAAGTTGGCCAGCCGCCGACATGTCCGACGACTATAGGGTCGTCCCCGCGACCACGGGCCAATGTTGCCCACCCGCCAACATGTCCAACGACTATAGGGTCGTCCCCACGACCCCGGGACTAGATTGGCCCCCCACCATCATGTCCGACGGCTATAGGGTCGTCCCCAGGACCCCGGGACTAGGGTGGCCCGCCGCCGACTTGTCCGACGATTATAGGTTCGTCCCCACGACCCCGGGACTAGGTTGGCCAGCCGCCGACATGTCCGACGACTATAGGGTCGTCCCCACGACCCCGGGACTAGGTTGGCCCGCCACCATCTTGTCCGACGACTATAGGGTCGTTCCCACGACCCCGGGACTAGGTTGGCCCGCCGCCGACTTGTCCGACGACTATGGGGTCGTCCCCACGACCCCAGGAGTAGATTGCCCCACCACCGTCATGTCCGACGACTATAGGGTCGTCCCCACGTCCCCGGGACTATGTTGGCCCGCCGCCGACTTGTCCGATGACTATAGGGTCGTCCCCACGACCCCGGGACTAGGTTGACCAGCCGCCGACATGTCCGACGACTATAGGGTCGTCCCCACGACCCCGGGACTAGGTTGGCCCGCCACCATCATGTCCGACGACTATAGGGTCGTCCCCACGACCCCGGGACTAGGTTGGCCCGTCGCCGACTTGTCTGACGACTATGGGGTCGTCCCCACGACCCCAGGAGTAGATTGCCCCGCCACCGTCATGTCCGACGCCTATAGGGTCGTCTCCACGACCCCGGGACTAGGTTGGCCCGCCGCCGAGTTGTCCGACGACAATAGGGTCGTCCCCAGGACACCGGGACTAGATTGGCCAGCCGCCGACATGTTCGACGACAATGGGGTCGTCCCCACAACCCCGGGACTAGAGTGGCCCGCCACCGTCATTTCCGACGACTATAGGGTCGTCCCCACGAACCCGGGACTGGGTTGGCCCGCCGCCGACTTGTCCGACGACTATAGGGTCGTCCCCACGACCCAGGGACTAGGATGACCCGCCGCCGACTTGTCCGATGACTATAGGGTCGTCCCCACGACCCCGGGACTTGATTGGCCCGACACCGACATGTCCGACGACTATAGGGTCGCCCCACGCCCCCTGGAATAGGTTGGCCCGCCGCCGACTTGTCCGACGACTATAGGGTCGTCCCCACGACCCCGGGACTAGGTTGGCCCGCCGCCGACTTGTCCGACGATTATAGGGTCGTCCCTACCACCCCGGGACTAGGTTGGCAAGCCGCCGACTTGTCCGACGACTATAGGGTCGTCCCTAACACCCCGGGACTAGGTTGGCAAGCCGCCGACATGTCCGACGACTATAGGGTCGTCTCCACGACCCCGGGACTAGGTTGGCCCGCCGTCGACTTGTCCGGCGACTATAGGGACGTCCCCACGACCACGGGCCAATGTTGCCCAGCCGCCGACATGTCCGAAGACTATAGGGTCGTCCCCACGACCCCGGGACTAGATTGGCCCGCCACCGACATGTCCGACGACTATAGGGTCGCCCCACGACCCCGGGACTAGATTGTCCCGCCACCGACATGTCCGACGACTATAGGGCCGCCCCACGATCCCGGGACTAGGTTGGCCCGCCGCCGACTTGTCCGACGACTATAGGGTCGTCCCCACGACCCCGGGACTATGGTGGCCCGCCGCCGACTTGTCCGGCGACTATAGGGTCGTCCCCACGACACAGGGCCAATGATGCCCAGCCGCCGACATGTCCGACGACTATAGGGTCGTCCCCACGACCCCGGGACTATGTTGGCCCGCCGGCGACTTGTCCGACGACTATAGGGTCGTCCCCACGACCCCGGGACTAGGTTGGCCCGCCGCCGACTTGTCCGACGACTACAGGGTCGTCCCCTGGACCCCGGGACTAGATTGGCCAGCCGCCGACATGTTCGACGACTATGGGGTCGCCCCACGACCCCGGGACTAGGTTGGCCCGCCGCCGACTTGTCCGACGACTATAGGGACGTCCCCACGACCACGGGCCAAACTTGGCCAGCCGCCGACATGTCCGACGACTATAGGGTCGTCCCCACGATCCCGGGACTAGGTTGGCCAGCCGCCGACATGTCCGACGACTATAGGGTCGTCCCCACGGCCCCGGGAATAGATTGGCCCACCACCGTCATGTCCGACGACTACAGGATCGTCCCCACGACCCCCGGACTAGATTGCCCCGCCATCGTCATGTCCGACGACTATAGGGTCGTCTCCACGACCCCGGGAATAGATTGGCCCACCACCGTCATGTCCGACGACTACAGGATCGTCCCCACGACCCCCGGACTAGATTGCCCCGCCATCGTCATGTCCGACGACTATAGGGTCGTCTCCACGACCCCGGGACTAGGTTGGCCCGCCGCCGACTTGTCCGCAGACTATAGGGTCGTCCCCACGACCACGGGCCAAAGTTGGTCAGCCGCCGACATGTTCGACGACTATAGGGTCGTCTCCACGACCCCGGGACTAGGTTGGCCCGCCGCCGACTTCTCCGACGACTATAGGGTCGTCCCCACGACCCCGGGACTAGGTTGGCCCGCCGCCGACATGTCCGACGTCTATAGTGTCGTCCCCACGACCCCGGGACTAGGTTGGCCCACCACCGTCATGTCCGACGACTACAGGATCGTCCCCACGAATACGGGCCAAAGTTGGCCAGCCGCCGACTTGTCCGACGACCATAGGGTCGTCCCCACGACCACGGGCCAAAGTTGGCTGGCCGCCGACATGTCCGAGGACTATTGGGTCGTCCCCACGACCCCGGGACTGGATTGGCCCGCCACCGTCAGGTCCGACGACTATAGGGTCGTCTCCACGACCCCGGGACTAGGATGGCCCGCCGCCGACTTGTCCGACCACTATAGAGTCATCCCCACGACCCCGGGACTAGGTTGGCCCGCCGCCGACTTCTCCGACGACAACAGGGTCGACCCTACCACCCCGGGACTAGGTTGGCCCGCCACCATCATGTCCGACGACTATAGGGTCGTCCCCAAGACCCAGGGTCTAGATTGGCTCGCCACCGTCATGTCCGACGACTATAGCGTCGTCCCCACGACCCCGGGACTAGGTTGGCCAGCCGACGACTATAGGATCGTCCCCACGACCCTGGACTATGTTGGCCTGCCGCCGACTTGTCCGACGACTATAGGGTCGTCCCCACGACCCCGGGCCTACGTTGTCCCGCCGCCGACATGTCCGACGACTGTAGGGTCGTCCCCGCGGCCCTGGGACTAGACTGGCCCGCCACCGTCATGTCCGACGACTATAGGATCAACCCCACGACTACGGGCCAAAGTTGGCCAGCCGCCGACATGTCCGACGACCATACGGTCGTCCCCACGGCCCCGGGACTAGATTGGCCCGCCACCGACTTGTGCGACGACTATAGGGTCGTCCCCACGACCCCGGGACTAGGTTGGCCGGCCGCCGACTTGTCCGAAGACTATAGGGTCGTCCCCACGACCCCGGGGCTAGAGTGGCCCGCCACCTTCATGTCCGACGAGTATAGGGTCGTACCCACGACCCCGGGACTAGGTTGGCCAGCCGCCGACATGTCCGACGACAATAGGGTCGTCCCCACGACCCCGGGACTAGATTGGCCCACCACCGTCATGTCCGACGACTACAGGGTCGTCCCCACGGCCCCGGGAATAGATTGGCCCACCACCGTCATGTCCGACGACAACAGGATCGTCCCCACGACCCCCGGACTAGATTGCCCCGCCACCGTCATGTCCGACGTCTATAGGGTCGTCTCCACGACACCGGGACTAGGTTGGCCCGCCGCCGACTTGTCCGACGACTATAGGGTCGTCCCCACGACCCCGGGACTAGATTGGCCCGCCACCATCATGTCCGACGATTATAGGGTCGTTCCCACGACCACGGGCCAATGTTGGCCAGCCGCCGACATGTCCGACGACTATAGGGTCGTCCCCACGACCCCGGGACTAGATTGGCCCGCCACCATCATTTCCGACGACTATAGGGTCGTCACCACGACACCGGGACTAGGTTGGCCCGCCGCCGACTTGTCTGACGACTATAGGGTCGTCCCTACCACCCCGGGACTAGGTTGGCAAGCCGCCGACATGTCCGATGACTATATGGTCGTCTCCACGACCCCGGGACTAGGTTGGCCCGCCGCCGACTTGTCCGGCGACTATAGGGACGTCCCCACGACCACGGGCCAATGTTGCCCAGCCGCCGACATGTCCGACGACTATAGGGTCGTCCCCACGACCCCGGGACTAGATTGGCCCGCCACCGACATGTCCGGCGACTATAGGGTCGTCCCTACCACCCCGGGACTAGGTTGGCCAGCCGCCGCCATGTTCGACGACTATCGGGGCGTCCCCACGACCCGGGGACTAGGTTGGCCCGCCGCCGACTCATCCGACGACTATAGGGTCGTCCCTCCCACTCCGGAAATAGGTTGGCCAGCCGCCGAAATGTCCGACGACTATTGGGTCGTCCCCACGACCCCGGGACTAGGTTGGCCCAGCCGCCGACATGTCCGACGACTATAGGGACGTCCCCACGACCACGGGCCAAAGTTGCCCAGCCGCCGACATGTCCGACGACTATAGGGTCGTCCCCACTACCCCGGTTCTAGATTGGCCCGCCACCGTCATGTCCGACGACTATAGGGTCGTTCTCACGACCCCCGGAATAGATTGACCCGCCACCGTCATGTCCGACGACTATAGGGACGTCCCCACGACCACGGGCCAAAGTTGGTCAGCCGCCGCCATGTTCGACGACTATCGGGGCGTCCCCACGACCCGGGGACTAGGTTGGCCCGCCGCCGACTCATCCGACGACTATAGGGTCGTCCCTCCCACTCCGGAAATAGGTTGGCCAGCCGCCGAAATGTCCGACGACTATTGGGTCGTCCCCACAACCCCGGGACTAGATGGCCCCGCCACCGTCATGTCCGACGACTATAGGGTCGTCTCCACGACCCCGGGACTAGGTTGGCCCGCCGCCGACTTGTCCGACGACTATAGGGTCGTCCCCACGATCCCAGGACTAGGTTGGCCCGCCGCCGACTTGTCCGACGACTATAGGGACGTCCCCACGACCACGGGCCAAAGTTGGTCAGCCGCCGACTTGTGCCGACGACTATAGTGTCGTCCCCACGACCCCGGGACTAGATTGGCCCGCCGCCGACTTGTCCGACAACTATAGGGTCGTCCCTCCCCCCCGGGACTAGGTTGGCCCGCCGCTGACTTGTCCGACGACTATAGGGACGTCCCCACGACCACGGGCCAAAGTTGCCCAGCCGCCGACATGTCCGACGACTATAGGGTCGTCCCCACTACCCCGGTTCTAGATTGGCCCGCCACCGTCATGTCCGACGACTATAGGGTCGTTCTCACGACCCCCGGAATAGATTGACCCGCCACCGTCATGTCCGACGATTATAGGGTCGTCCCCACGACCCCGGGGCTAGATTGGCCCGCCACCGTCATGTCCGACGACTATAGGGTCGTCCCCACGACCCAGGGACTAGGTTGGCCCGCCGCCGACTTGTCCGACGACTATAGGGTCGTCCCCACGACACCGGGACTAGGTTGGCCCGCCGCCGACTTGTCCGACGACTATAGGGTCGTCCCCACGACCACGGGCCAAAGTTGGCCAGCCGCCGACATGTCCGACGACTATAGGGTCGTCCCCACGACCCCGCGACTAGATTGGCCCGCCGCCGACTTTTCCGACGACTATAGGGACGTCCCCACGACCACGAGCCAAAGTTGCCCAGCCGCCGACATGTCCGACGACTATAGGGTCGTCCCCACGACACCGGGACTAGTTTGGCCCGCCGCCGACTTGTCCGACGACTATAGGGTCGTCCCCACGACACCGGGACTAGGTTGGCCCGCCGCCGATTTGTCCGACGACTATAGGGTCGTCCCCACGACCACGGGCCAAAGTTGGTCAGCCGCCGACATGTTCGACGACTATAGGGTCGTCTCCACGACCCCGGGACTAGGTTGGCCCGCCGCCGACTTGTCCGACGACTATAGGGACGTCCCCACGACCACGGGCCAAACTTGGCCAGCCGCCGACATGTCCGACGACTATAGGGTCGTCCCCACGATCCCGGGACTAGGTTGGCCAGCCGCCGACATGTCCGACGACTATAGGGTCGTCCCCACGGCCCCGGGAATAGATTGGCCCACCACCGTCATGTCCGACGACTACAGGATCGTCCCCACGACCCCCGGACTAGATTGCCCCGCCATCGTCATGTCCGACGACTATAGGTTCGTCTCCACGACCCCGGGAATAGATTGGCCCACCACCGTCATGTCCGACGACTACAGGATCGTCCCCACGACCCCCGGACTAGATTGCCCCGCCATCGTCATGTCCGACGACTATAGGGTCGTCTCCACGACCCCGGGACTAGGTTGGCCCGCCGCCGACTTGTCCGACGACTATAGGGTCGTCCCCACGACCACGGGCCAAAGTTGGTCAGCCGCCGACATGTTCGACGACTATAGGGTCGTCTCCACGACCCCGGGACTAGGTTGGCCCGCCGCCGACTTGTCCGACGACTATAGGGACGTCCCCACGATCCCGGGACTAGGTTGGGCAGTCGCCGACATGTCCGACGACTATAGGGTCGTCCCCACGGCCCCGGGAATAGATTGGCCCACCACCGTCATGTCCGACGACTACAGGATCGTCCCCACGACCCCCGGACTAGATTGCCCCGCCATCGTCATGTCCGACGACTATAGGGTCGTCTCCACGACCCCGGGAATAGATTGGCCCACCACCGTCATGTCCGACGACTACAGGATCGTCCCCACGACCCCCGGACTAGATTGCCCCGCCATCGTCATGTCCGACGACTATAGGGTCGTCTCCACGACCCCGGGACTAGGTTGGCCCGCCGCCGACTTGTCCGACGACTATAGGGACGTCCCCACGACCACGGGCCAAAGTTGGCCAGCCGCCGACATGTCCGACGACTATAGGGTCGTCCCCACGATCCCGGGACTAGGTTGGCCAGTCGCCGACATGTCCGACGACTATAGGGTCGTCCCCACGGCCCCGGGAATAGATTGGCCCACCACCGTCATGTCAGACGACTATAGGATCGTCCCCACGACCCCCGGACTAGATTGCCCCGCCATCGTCATGTCCGACGACTATAGGGTCGTCTCCACGACCCCGGGGCTAGGTTGGCCCGCCGCCGACTTGTCCGACGACTATAGGGACGTCCCCACGACCACGGGCCAAAGTTGGCCAGCCGCCGACATGTCCGACGACTATAGGGTCGTCCCCACGATCCCGGAACTAGGTTGGCCAGCCGCCGACATGTCCGACGACTATAGGGTCGTCCCCACGGCCCCGGGAATAGATTGGCCCACCACCGTCATGTCCGACGACTACAGGATCGTCCCCACGACCCCCGGACTAGATTGCCCCGCCATCGTCATGTCCGACGACTATAGGGTCGTCTCCACGACCCCGGGACTAGGTTGGCCCGCCGCCGACTTGTCCGACGACTATAGGGACGTCCCCACGACCACGGGCCAAAGTTGGTCAGCCGCCGACATGTTCGACGACTATAGGGTCGTCTCCACGACCCCGGGACTAGGTTGGCCCGCCGCCGACTTGTCCGACGACTATAGGGACGTCCCCACGACCACGGGCCAAAGTTGGCCAGCCGCCGACATGTCCGACGACTGTAGGGTCGTCCCCACGATCCCGGGACTAGGTTGGCCAGTCGCCGACATGTCCGACGACTATAGGGTCGTCCCCACGGCCCCGGGAATAGATTGGCCCACCACCGTCATGTCCGACGACTACAGGATCGTCCCCACGACCCCCGGACTAGATTGCCCCGCCATCGTCATGTCCGACGACTATAGGGTCGTCTCCACGACCCCGGGACTAGGTTGGCCCGCCGCCGACTTGTCCGACGACTATAGGGACGTCCCCACGACCCCGGGACTAGGTTGGGCCGCCGCCGACTTGTCCGGCGGCTATAGGGACGTCCCCACGACCACGGGCCAATGTTGCCCAGCCGCCGACATGTCCGACGACTATAGGGTCGTCCCCACGACCCCGGGACTAGATTGGCCCGCCACCGACATGTCCGACGACTATAGGGTCGCCCCACGACCCCGGGACTAGATTGGCCCGCCGCCGACTTGTCCGACGACTATAGGGTCGTCCCCACGACCCCGGGACTATGTTGGCCCGCCGCCGACTTGTCCGATGACTATAAGGTCGTCCCCACGACCCCGGGACTAGATTGGCCCGCCACCGACATGTCCGACGACTATAGGGTCGCCCCACGACCCCGGGACTAGGTTGGCCCGCCGCCGACTTGTCCGACGACTATAGGGACGTCCCCACGACCCCGGGACTAGATTGGCCCGCCACCATCATGTCCGCCGACTATAGGGTCGTCCCCACGACCCCGGGACTAGGTTGGCACGCCGCCGACTTGTCCGACGACTATAGGGTCGTCCCTAACACCCCGGGACTAGGTTGGCAAGCCGCCGACATGTCCGACGACTATAGGGTCGTCTCCACGACCCCGGGACTAGGTTGGCCCGCCGCCGACTTGTCCGACGACTATAGGGTCGTCTCCACGACCCCGGGAATAGATTGGCCCACCACCGTCATGTCCGACGACTACAGGATCGTCGCCACGACCCCCGGACTAGATTGCCCCGCCATCGTCATGTCCGACGACTATAGGGTCGTCTCCACGACCCCGGGACTATGTTGGCCCGCCGCCGACTTGTCCGACGCCTATAGGGTCGTCCCCACGACCCCCGGAATAGATTGACCCGCCACCGTCATGTCCGACGACTATAGGGTCGTCCGAACGACCCCGGGGCTAGATTGGCCCGCCACCGTCATGTCCGACGACTATAGGGTCGTCCCCACGACCACGGGCCAAAGTTGGTCAGCCGCCGGCATGTTCGACGACTATAGGGTCGTCTCCACGACCCCGGGACTAGGTTGGCCCGCCGCCGACTTGTCCGACGACTATAGGGACGTCCCCACGACCAC